>JAPSES010000019.1:11906324-11941655 GCA_029822895.1 Maxillicosta whitleyi | reverse complement strand
AACACACTTAATAACAGGCAGAAAAGTGTTAAAATTGTGCTTAATTTTCTTTAGACATTTCAGGTTTTTCACATTTTTTTGTTACAGGATATTTTGTAAATGTAAATATTTTCATAATTTAATGTTATGTTTTCTACTAAAATAAATAAAAACATGAAGTTGGCAATATTTATAGACATAATGTAATATTTTTTTTTACATTAAATCAAGAAGAAAATAATTTGGAAATTATTCTGTATATTATTTTACTGTAGATCATATTAGTCTGTATGTGGAACTAAAATAAGTTCAACAGCCTCGATTTTTTTACACTTTGTAAATTCATCCCACGGGCCGCATTAGAACCTGTGGCGGGCCACATGTTTGAGACCCCTGCTGTAGAAGATGACAGTGCTTCCACGTTCACTATGAATCCTCTGAACGTCCACATGGGTCATATCTGATGACATTAAAAAGACAATAAACTGTATTTTACCTGAATTATTCCAATATATTGACCGTTTTATTGGTTCTGAAAGTGTTCGACATTTTAGTTCCATAGACGTTTTCAGTCACTGGTGGATGTTTACGTCTTAGAAGCTTAAAGTGCAGACGTTTTGTACAATAGTATTAATCCACAAACAAACCACACATTGTGACCCAGAGTACAAAAATGAGTTTTGCAAAGAATCAATAAGCAATTAAAAAGTAATGCAAACGGCAGAAACAGATCCGAGCCACTCACAACTAACATGCTCATGTAGCAGAACCAGGACACTTCTGTTGTGTTCGTACTTCATCAACACTGTTGATCCTTTGCACCAGTGTTTTTTCATCCTTTTGTTTTCCCTGTCGTTGATGAACTTCACATTCTTTTGTATATGTTTGCATTTTGCACATTTATGGAACTACAGAACCACATGAAAGGAGCTGTTTGTATTATTGAAACCTTCAAATGTAGTTAGATTTGGGCAATGTTATTGTTGTTGCCAATGCATTTTTCTTATTGCTTATTATTAGTAGTATCATTATTATTAGTAGGGTTGTTATTATCACTATTATTATTACTATTGGTAGTAGTAGTAGTATCATTATTATTATTAGTGTTGTTATTATCATTATTAGTGTTGTTGTTATTATTAGTAGTGTTGTTGTTATTATTAGTATCATTATTATTAGTGATGTTATCATTATTATTACTAGTATTGTTATTATTAGTAGTAGTACCATTATTATTATTATTATTAGTAGTGGTGTTATTATTATTAGTAGTACTATAATTATTATTACTAGTGTTGTTATTAGTAGTACTATCATTATAATTACTAGTGTTATTATTAATAGTGTTGTTTTCTATTATTAGTGTTATCATTATTAGTGGTGTTATTATAAGTGTTATTATTGCTTACATACTTATATCATTGTTGCAATTACTATTATCACTTTGTTACAACTTTGATCCTGTAACTATTTAATGTTATAATGTACATTTTATACCATAATTACTTTATTATTACTTAGTACTTAACTATTTTTTCACCATTGTTTTTATGTTTTCTTGTAATAGTTCTTCTGTGCGTTGGACCACTTTGTAATCTGTCCCATTTGTTTTTAATTCTTTTTAACCTCCCAGACGTACCTGAAGGAGATCATGAGAGAGATCGGGACGTACAACAGTAAAGGAGCTCACAAAAGCACCTGGGAGCTGAAGTCCGAGTACCGCCACTACCAGTCAGCTGACGACGAGGACATGCAGACGTCATAGCTTTGGATTAAATCTGTGGCGTTAAAATGAGATTTAAGTTTAAGTTACTCGTAGAATAAAAGACACAAGCGGCTCCTTTTGTCTGCGGAAAAGTGAAGGTGAAATGCTGTGTAGAAAGACTTCTGTACAGATCTGATTAAAGAGCACAATTTGACTCATTTCCACTCGTGGTGCATTTTAGTGCTGTAACTATGGCAACACTGAGATGAAGAAATCTGCCAGTCTGACTTTGACAGTAAATCTGACCAAAAATAAAACAATCTGAGTTTACTTTAGTGTTCCCATGGTTTTACTGGTGAAAGTTGAAGATCTCAGGTTTCAGTGGAACGGTGGTTTTCTAAAGTCAAGCGTCACTGAACTCCAGTTGGTTATCGACACATTTTACTGGTGTTTGACCCCCCCCCGTCCTGTACAGTAGCACCAACAGGGTCCTTTTTTTTCCCTTAACAGAACATGGGTGTATTCCCTAAAATCCCAAACCAGTTTCAACATCATCCCATGAAAAATTCAAGAAACCCAAATGGTGGTACTTGATTTTATTTAAACCAATAGTCTGATGGAATCATTCAATGCAATCATAAACCCAAACAAAAAGATGTCGTCGGGAGGAGGTTGTCAACCTGCCTGTAAATTGTTGCCAAGACTGACAGGAGGGGGTGTCTGCGTTTCAGTCGCCGTCCTGCATGTTGTTTTTGATGACAAAAGTAGGCCAATCCTGAGACAAAAAATAAAAACACTGCAAAGGCCAAAAAAGCTTAAAAACCGCAGTCAGTCACAACCCTAGTCGGCCTTGGAGTGGTGCAGTGGGCCAGAATGTGGATATCGAAGTTGGATGAGAACGCTTTCGTTCAGGCATGATGCAAAGTAGTGCTCCTGTTGTCTGCACTCGGTAGTTTGGGAAGCAGCAGCCAGTGGAAAAGCAGATGTTTCAGAGAGTTACTGTGGGAAGACAAGAGAACACGCCAAATAAGTTCAAGTCATTTTAACTCTAAAGACACTGGTACATTATAATACAGGCAAGGTTTCTACAAATTTAAGTGTTTTGAAGATTACTTGGAACAATTTAATACCCATTTCACAGCCATACTGGTGAAATTCCTGAGTCTAGAATTCAGGAAAATGTATTAATTTGCCTCGATTCCCACCAGTGGCTGCAAAACTAACAAACTGTCAGGTTGGAACAGGTGAAACTAACATTACTTTCTTTAACAGTTGGACATTTACACACAATACACTGAACAGGTTTATGACAACATAATTATAAAGCGCTCATATTTATCTAAACCAACTCTTATTAGACTTTGGTTCGTGTATTTGAACCCTCCAGCTGCTGCAAAACTATCTTTATATTAATTTTGGCAAAAATCCAGTGAATTTCTACAACCTGTTTGAATTCCTGCTTAATTTGTTTCATCTATAACTAGTTACATCACATTTGTACATACAAGGTCCGGACTTCAGACGAACATTTCTCAGAATAAGCCATAATTGTTTATCAGCAGCAGCAGTTGTAGGGGAAAAAATGGAAATATGTCCAAACTTGGAGCCGATTATCTGAAATGTTCAGTTGTTGGTTGCATTAACGAGCTCAAGTGGCTGAAAGGGACTGAAGCACAGCCAACAACCTAGAGGGGGAGGGGTCATGTGCATTTAAAGGGCCAGCGCTCAAAACTATCCACCCATTTTATTAAATGCAGATTTGTAAGTTCAGGACCCTGTGTAGAGCATCATTACATGTTACAGTTTGAGCTGCCGTACATTTTCTTAAATATAGTTTGTAAAACACACCCATGTTCTGCATGTGTGGAAACTGAAATACTTACACATTTCTCAACCAACAGACCGTCTTTGAAGAAAAGCATGTATGGTGTCAGGCCGTCCTCACGGTAGTCCAACAGGCCCAAGGTACCGTCTGGGTTCATGGACTCGCCTGCGAAAATCTGCAACAGGAAACCTGGTCAGCGGACAACTACATGCTAAAGTAGTGATGAGACGTGGATGGACACAAGTAGTAGCTGATGTCACCCTGAGAGGGCGGGGCCTAACATTCCCTGTCTTTCACAGTAAATGAGGTCGACCTCAGGAATCATTTTCCATCTTTTGACGCCACGTTGGTTTAACAAGGATCAGCTGCACCATGTTACAACTCAGATGTGGTTTAGTCTGGGCATCTTCAGGGCTTTGCACCACATGGGGAACATTGTGTCTTATTAGACACAGTCAATTAACTTAAATGTTTACTCGTTTTTACTGTAGCTACAGTTGGAGTCAGTGAATGAGGCTCAAAATAATCAGAACTATAATGACAATATGTTCCTTATTCCTGTCCCATCTCCTTTGTGATGTTTGATAAAAGTAGGGTGAAGGTTCTGTACCTGGAAGTCCTTGATCTTCTCCAAAATCTTCTTAACTGCTGGCTGGGCATCTTTCTTGAACTGATCCACTCTATCAGGGTTATTCTCTGTCATATTCTTTGTGATCCTGTGCATGCAAACAGAAACATTGTTAGTGATCTTCATTTCAGACATCTTAAGCCTCAGTGCTGAAGCACAAAGAAATTTGGTTAAAATGCAATGAAGTCTTTACTGTAGTTTGAGTCTCAAATGTTTCTACAATATCAATTTTTAAAGCAGCTCATGTCCAAAATGATACTGTTCAATATAATACTCACGCCTTCATGTAATCCTTGATGTAACCCATGTAACCCTTTTTGTCAAAACTTGGCATTTCCTGCAGTTTGTGGTTGATGACGATGTCGACACCAGATTCTGTTGCTGATTCAAGAGAGTCTGATGCTTCTTCAGCAGAGGCGTTGCCCCCGATCAAGGATTCATCAACATCACCTATTTTTCTGGTAATCATCTGAAATAAAAATCAAGGACGACATGATGATGGAGAATGTCACCACAACAGAAACCATGCATTTAAAAGACATTTTAGGGATGTGACTGGATACGCATTTTGTACTGAACTGGTTGCTGAGTTTTCATTCATACATGATGTCAGAATAAAAATTTTGTTTTAGATCAAGTCTACAAATATTGAATATATGGTGTCAAATTTAAAGATCATTTATGTTGACAAAGCATTACTCTCTATAATGTATACGTCTGAAAGAAGCAGAGAAGACTTCATCCATAAGAATACAACATAATACATTATTTTATGCCTAAAGACAGTTTTATTCATTTTAGCGTGCAGCTTTATTTTTTTTTAACTTGACAAGACTTTTCATCCCTTTCAAATGAAAAACACCATAATGTTTAATATTTCAGTTGTGTGGATCTTAAAGAGGATGACTAATTTTTTTAAAATAAAAACTTATAAAACCTGAGTGATAGCACAGTTATCATTAAATCTTGTCTTTTTCCATGGTCATGCAGCTAAAAATCACTTCCCTCCTGGTAAACAACTTCAACGATGACTCCATTATAAAAACTCTGCTTGCTTATATAAAGCAAAATGTCACTAAGGCCTTTTCAGAAGTCTTGTCACATAAATGCATCATGGGAATGGAACTCCACCCAACAAAATGAGCCAGAATGCTACAAAGTAAACAGTATACACTCCACTGGGGTTGCTTTAAAAATGAATGTAGTCAAACTGTTCCAATGCACCTTTAAAAAAAAAAAAAAAAAAAACGATCTATAGGTTATTTGTTTAACTATGGGTTAATGTTGCTTTAAAACCAACAACTGCAAATGGTATGATTTGAAAGAGTAAATAAGTGCAACCTTTTGTTATGATTTGACACTGTATAAATAAAATGACTTCAACTTTTGTCTTTGCTGAAATTTCATCAGAATAAAAAGCATAACTGGGTGGTGGGGCTTGGGTCCCCCATTCATAAGGACTCTTCCTTGGGGTTCCCATTCATGTACAAATATATTTTTTTCTCTGTGCACAAATAAAAACTATCTGAAGCTGAAATGAAGTATACTTGTGTTCCACTTTTACTTTGTTGGGATCAGGTCAATTTAAAATAAAGATGTGCACTACAGTCTTCCCCAATTCTGTTTACTGTAGCACCACAAATTATGACGTTTGATTTAACCATGAAAAAAGGGTGGACTCTTATGACCACCTTGAACAGCCTAAACTCAACCAACTGGTTTAGTCATGTCTGGGTGAGTCACACAGATACGTTTACATTTATTATGACATGAGTGGCAGTGATCCAGTTCTGATCTACTCATATTTCTGAGACAGAACTAGAAGAAAAAACTAGCTTCATTTCAACTAAACCCACTTGAGACATCGGATCAATATCGGTGACCTACCTTTCCTTCGATTTCATAAAAGATTCCGTTTTCGGTTTCCTTAATTTTGTAGATGTCGGAGAACATCTCATCACCTGTGAAGGGGAAACAAAATGACTGTTTAAAAACTTTAACAGTTCAACAAAAGTAAGCGAACGGACACACCGACACGTCAGGTTTAACTAAAGCCGCTAGTTACTACATATATTTTAACAGACAGAAAGAGAGAAGGATCACCTAAAACGGCGGTAGGCCTTATAGGGAGATCTATGCCCCTAATTTTTTTTTTTTTTTAAGAAATCTGGAATCAGCCATCTTATTCTCAATAAAACGGAAGCTAAAGGCTATATGCTAACTGAATAACGGCCGTTGTCTTGTGATTAAATTAGCATTTAACATCCTCACGAGCAGCCAAGCGTTAACTCACCTCACCGGGTAAATCATAATGAATCGTCACCGGGTGTTCGGATGTTAACATTTAGTTACACAGAGTTACACCGGATCCGTCGGTATAAGTTAGCCGGCATGACACACTAGGCTAACTAGCTTAGCTGGGTGGCTAACGCGGTTCCGCTGGCTTACGATTCAAAAGGGAGAACGCACGAGTTAGCTAGTGCCGCAACTCAGAAACAACGCCGTAACAAAGTAAAATACACAGCGCAACCGTTAAAAACACAACACACGAGAAGTAGAACGTTAAATAACATGTCCTTACCGGTGATGATACACTTGTAGATGATCATTTTGCCGCTTCGGTGTTAAATGGACCAGAGACAGAGAACAGGCCCGACGCGCTACCAGCACAGGAGGAGAAAGAGCGAGCACACGCCGAGGCTGGCCATTTACGTCCTCATGACGTCAGCGTGGGTCGGGTCTGCGCGACCTCTGCTGCCGCGGTGTGAGGGAATGGACCTGTCTGCGTGGAAACACTCATAGAAAATGGATTGATTAGACTGCGTCCCAAGTTTTCTGGCATTATCTCCCATTCATAATCAAATTTTAGATAAATATTTATATTAAAACCACATTTCTTATATTTCATTTAGTTTGTGTTTTTTCTTCTGTCTTTTTCTCTGTACTTAGTTGTTGTATGTTGCTGCTGTTAACTGTGAAATTTCCCCATGATGGCTTTAATAAAGTCTTATCTTAATCAGCTGTGTTTTAGGTCAACAATCAGTTTACTGTTTACAAGACATGATTAAATATAAAGAACCCACAGAACACACACTGAAATGTACCATGTCACTGAATATATGATCTATAACTTGAAACAATAAAGAATCAAGTCAAATCCTTACCTTTACAAAGTGGTACAAGGGACAACTTTACGAAAATAGTCAAAACATTTCAAGAAAATTAAAAACTGTCATGATAGAAAAACACATGCATGAAAAGACGTTTTGTCATCATTACTATTGTTAGAGATGCTAAATTATTTAACACAAATGCATCAGCTGCTGTTAGTTTAATCATTGTTAGGAATTAATAACAGTTTTTTTTATTAAATCATCTTAGTTGATACATTATTTTCATGTCAGTATTTCAAGAAACTTCATGCATGTTTTTTTCTGGTCATATAATGCCCTTTTAAAATGCACATCTGTAAACCTCAGTGTGGCACTAGCACACCTTCATAAACATAAACAGAACTGGCCGTCTGTTAAAGTTTGGATAAAAAGTGTACACCAAACCTGTTTCAGGTTCTAATACAGGGGTGTTAAACTTATTCAGTTTCACATTCAGCCTAATATGGTATAAAATGGACCAGACCAGAAAAATAATATAATAGGATTACAACTTTTGAGTGAAAAAAGTTAAATTCCATAATGAAAATGTTTATATCTATGAATTGAATTTGCAAAAACAATTAACAAATCTCTGCGCGCTGCCCCCAGATGACACTAGTCTACCTGTTTCACTGTTAAAACAGTAGTGTACTAGTGCGCAGCATCAGCAGCATGACAGCACTGATAGGAAATGAGAGAAAGTAGGACCAAGTGATTAGGAGGAGTGACTATTTATGGACATTGGTTTGTGATGCAAATAAATCACTCTTTTGAACACATACTGTTTTTAGAAGGAAAACCTTTTATTTTAGTGACCCCCGCAAAACTTGCCGGAACTACTTTGGTTTGGACTAAAACCGGACCAGAACTGGGCTCACAGGACAGTGTCGGGGGTAAGTCAGTGAGGATGTACTACACTGATGAGGGGATGGAATACAGATTCATGTACAAATACACAACTGTCCCTTTAACCTCCCAGACCTACCTGAAGGAGATCATGAGGTACAACAGCAAAGGAGCTCACAAAAGCACCTGGGAGCTGAAGTCCGAGTACCGCCACTACCAGTCAGCTGATGACAAGGACATGCAGACGTCGTAGCTCCAGGCGTCGGATTAAATCCGTGGCCTGCAGCGGTACATTTCAAACTCACATAAGTACTGTGGTGTTAAAATACTTAGAATGAGCAGAGGTTTTCAGTGACAGTCGGGGGTAGAATGCTTTTGTCTAAGTTATTTGTAGAATAAAAGACACGAGCGGCTCCTTTTGTCTGTGGAAAAGTGGTGAAATGCTGTGTAGAAAGACTTTTACAGATCTGATTAAAGAGCACAATGTGTCTGCAAAACTCATTTCCACTCATTATCCTGGTCTAGTTTTGGCAGGTTTGTTTTTCATTTTATTTATGACAAAGACTCAGTAGGTGTGGAAAAAACTGAAGGAATCCAGTTCAGTTTTGCACCAGGACAAATGAAAACATGACTCATAGTGTGATCAAAATGGTGGATTCATCCATTGGTGAAAAGTTAAATTAAAAATGTAATTCTATGCCTTCACTAAACTCTTAAACAATTTTACATTTCAAGATGCCTTTAAGTTCCCACTGGTGCGACTGTATTAAAAGGTAACATGCTAATATTGATGGTGAGAATCTGTTCTTTCTGTAATTGTGCAACACAATAAAAAAAAAAAAAAAAAGTGGTGCCAGGCACAAACTCCGCCCCCCACACATATTGTATCTAATTTTGGCATTGATCCAAATGACATCATCATGTTTAAGTACGTGCTGACGTCAGTATATGTGTGCCTCTATATGTCAAGTTTGAGGTAAACTGAAACAAAATTGATGTTTTTATAGACATTTGGCCCATTAAAAGTAAATTAGAAAAACAAAGATTTAAAAAAATCATTAAAAATGTGAACGTTGACCTACTTTAACCAAAATGTAATCAGATCTATTATGGGTCACTGGCAATCTATAAACTCAGTTTGGTCTAAATTCAACACTAGCAGCAAAACTATTGGTTAACAAAGACACCCCCCCCCCAAAAAATGTGAAACATGCAAGAGAAAAGCTTTCAAACTGCAACCGTCAATACTTGTAAAGTAATTTTTATTTAACCTTTATCAGCATTTATTTTGGTACAAGAAGCACCATTTCAATTGTAATTGTGATCGTCTTAAACAGGAATGGGTCTCGGAAAAACCCAAACCACTGGTCAAAAACTGGGAGACGACTCAACGCGAGCGAATGGAAGTCCAATTATCTTCAGAACACGGTGAAATCCAGTTACACAAAGCAAACCGACCAGGGCACACCTAGAGTAAAAGGTACACTCAGGCACAAATTGAAGATGTGGGTACGTTTAACAGGTGCTTTTTCAAGGACAACCTCACTTTTTTTAGTTAAGACTTATTCAAAAAAGAGAAGGAACACCCAACTGGAGCGTAGAAAGACAATGAACACATTCAACTGAGGACATGCAAGAGAAACGAACAAAATACAGACATTAAAAAAAGGAGTTCATGTACAATTATACACACAAAATAAACACATTTTAAGAGAAATTATTAACAGACGATGATAAAGATGCAAGTGCAACAAGAGCGCAATTACATATTTGCTCTGAAGGCATACTCCTGCCTCCTACACTGAATTTCCTGTTTCAGACTGCATACGTTTGCAAAAATAGTTGTGAATTCTACACTTCTAGAGTCAGATTTATCTTATTGAGGGTGTGGACCATGGGTGTGAAGGTCTGTGCTAAATTTCAGGAAGCTTAATAACTATGGATTCAGTTTTTTTGGAGGGTTTGCACTACACAGGGAAAAAACATCATTATCCAAAGTGTTTTTTTTTTATCTCTTAAATAACCTTGGCGTCATAACTTAACCCTAGCTGTGTTCTGATGTCAGCCTTTAAAGAGCTAGAGTTGACCGCAGTCTGTTATGACTAGTTTCTTTTCCGGCGCGCCCCCCTTTGTGCCCAGCTCGCCCATCCTTTGCACCACGTCCATGCCCTCTCGAACCCAGCCAAAGGCCACGTGTTTGAAGTCCAGGTGTTCTGCTTTCTTTAAGGTGATGAAGAACTGCGAGTTGTTGGTGTCGCGCCCACGGTTGGCCATCGACAAAATACCAGGGCCCGTGTGACGAACGTCAAAGTTCTCATCTTCAAACTTGGCGCCGTAGATGGACTTGCCTCCCGTACCGTCGCTCTTGGTTATGTCACCCCCCTTAAAAAAAAAAAAAAATCAGTGGAAAACTGTTAGTCATTTTCAAAAACCTTCCAGCACAGAACCTCATCACTAGGATAAAACACATCTACACGACTACATTTACTGAGGATTGTTTTTTTTCCTCACTTTATCACAACCGTGTACATTGTCTTATGCTATAAACATCTAAAATTATGTTTTGTAAAAGCAAAACATTTAGTAATTAAAAGGAGAACCTAAAGTGTTATCCAAGAAACAGGAAGCTCTTGGCGTTCCTCAGACACACGTGCACTGAGACAAAGATTAGATAAAAATGTACCTGGAGTCGACCTTTTATTTTTCAAAGTGCATCACCACTTTGTAAGCAGCTTTAACTTGAGTTAATATTAAAAATACATAAACTCAGATTTTTATCAATTCTTGTCCCTATCTGTGGTCTAACAATTCCAATTCGATGACCACTTTTGCTTGTTGATACTTTGGGTGAGAATAAAAGAGGACAAAGAGATTTCTCTGCACTAACGCTTATACTTCCATCGTATCACTGAAAATATAACACACAGTATGTACAAATGATGTCTAACATAACCTTAGAACAAACCTTCGGCACTAATAACAGATGACACCCTGGTGTTTTATTGTTGTATCAAACACGTGACATTCCTGTAAATGAACTGCATTCTGTTTGGACAAATGTTGGAGTATATTAGGATTTCCTCCCTTTGAAGAAGTAGAATGTTTGCAAGTGTTACAAGTGGCTCTGGTGTCATCTTTTTGCAGTAAATATAGTCATACTTTGGTGTGTTTCTGCCTCTGTGCCACTTCGCTACATTCTAAAACAAAATAATATAGTGTACGTGTGACATCATCACATGTGCAACGAAGGTGGACTTGATAAGTAGACTCATTAAGCAGGAAGGCAAACGATTTCAAGGAATTGAGCTATTGAGAACCGGTTCTAGATTCCCATTCGTGATCACAGTTAGAATTGTAAGCACTTCCCAGGATGTGAACTGAAATTCAAAGAAATTCAAGCACTTTTCAGGCCTTGAAAACACAAGAATAAACAAGCATTTTCAAGGATTTCAAGCACCAATATTAACCATGTGTTATTCAAAAGGGCAAAATGTACTGAGTTTTTGGTCTAATCATGTTAACATCCTCACCTGACACATGAAGTTGGGTATGACCCTGTGGAAGATGGAGTCCCGCAGCCCGAAGCCTTTTTCTCCGGTGCAGAGAGCCCTGAAGTTCTCTGCAGTTTTGGGAACGATATGAGAGAAAAGCTCGATGGTGACGGTGCCGAGTGGTTCACTGTCGGCTTCCACTTTGAGGAACACCAGTGGGTTAGAGTCTCTGGAGTGCTCTTGAACTCTGGACATCTGTGGTGAAGTTACACACGAGGGATCGTCGCCACATTGACCTAGACGGCTCTGACATTCGCAGAAAGTCTTCTTGAAGGTTTCTGCTATCTCAGGGGTTTTGAACTTAGCTGCCAGCTGCTCCACGACACCATCGCCATCTGGAAAAACAGAGGGAAAGATGGGAAAACATCAGTATGTGGAACATTACCGGCGTTCTGAAATGTTACTGAACAGTCGTCTGTCTGTTGTGTCTGTGGGGGCTGGGCCACAGTGGATGCCGGTGGGGGGCTCTGGTCTTGTTAATGAGACAGGTGGCGGCTCCGTCAAAGATCATGATGGATGACATGAGTCAAAGGAAGCAGCGTTAAGTTCGATTGTCAGTATAATTTGGGGGAAAAGGAGAATGTGGAGAGATCGGGACCTCTGCTGAGGAGGTGGTACTGGTGTTACGGGGGGAGGTGTCAGGACCCATTGTCTTTCAAATCTAAAGAAGTGCTCCTCAGATCACTCGTACTGGGTGGGGGTCTCTATACTTTGTTTTCTCTACGGCCCTGATCAGACCTCGTCTTGAGACATTGGAATCCAAGTACCTGGTTGGAAGTACAGTACGTCTGTTCACACCAGTCGAAGCCTGGCCACATGCGTCTCACGGGCCAATAAACAAGTTCATCTATAACCTAAAACAGTGATTTTCAACCGGTGGTCACCACCCAAAAGTGGGTCCCACCCTGTTTTCACTGGGTCTTTGTCTGAGCAACAGATAACACACCACGTCCATTCACTCCCCAACAGGAGGGGGCGGTAATACGCTGTGAGGCTAATTAACATCAGACATTTCACAGCATAAAAGAAAACTCATACGATTCTATTCAAATCGTGGTGAAACTCAGGTACGATGACCACATCAGATATAATTTTACCAACATACAAAACAGACTTCTTGAATAACAGACTGAATGCACTTCTACATTTTTAACTGATACACATTTTTTCATTTTGGTTAAATTGCACCTAATTTTAGTGTTAAAGGGAATATTTCTGTATTCATCACTACCTGTTGGTCATTTGGGTTTATCGTCATCTTCCGTGTGGGCATATTCTGTATTATTTCAGGTTCAAAACACACCATGTTTTCATTAGATAAATCTCAGAGGTTTAACTTTAGGTCACAGCTCGTCAGGGGGTGTTAAAGCCGGACTAGCTGAGAACCGCTGGCTTAAAATATAATAAGACTGTTCAGTTGAAGTTGAACAGTGTAGTTTTGTATCTGTATCACAGTTTTTCCTCAAAATCAACGGTTTCAAAGTTTTAAAGTGAACTTTGTTTAGTCTGATGCCACGGATGAACAAATATCCACTTATATAACTTTAACCATTCTATGTTTTTCACTGGTTCTCTTGGTTGACGTGCGCTTTTGTGATAATATTCCATTTCCACACAGAAAAAGAGGTTTCCAAGTAAAGACGATTACCGTCTCCCACCACCATAAACCTGTAATTTAGCACTTTAAACCACTTAAAGGTACTTAAATGATGGGCACTGATATTTTATGCTGCTATGGAAAAAGTTGACACTGAACAGAGAGCAGCTACGGGGCATTTGGGGGGAGTCACAGTACGGGCAGCAAAACCTCTTAACATGACTGGTCTTCACCGCTGTCACTCTCTTATATTTATATCCACGTCTGAAAAGACCTGTAATCGGCTCAAATATTACCTTCAAGGCTAAAAAAGGACATACCTTGAATTTCAATGTGCAGAAATGTGTACAGTGTTCAAACATATAGTATCTAAGTGATGGTATTCATAAAATTAACCATAATTGGGTGTATTTTAGATCATATTTGACATCTGTGGGCTCGTATTCCACTACTGGTTCTCTGCTCATAATCCCACAAAGACACAAATGAGATGTTCTAACAAGACGGATAAACTTGTTAACTATGACAGACTTAAAAAAAAAAAAAAAAAAAATGTGCACGATGACATACCTGAGTAGTCCGTGGCGGTCCAGACCAGAGCGTTAGCCGAGGCGTTCATGGGTTTTAGTTCCATCACTTGTGTGATGGTGTGGTTGGCACAAACCCTCAGAACCTGCTCTCGTCTCATCAGGATGCGGTAGAAGCGTTTGGTTGGATGGAAGAGGATCTTGATGTCACCGATGCCTCGTTCCTTCCACTGGCCCAGGTCTCGGTCCCATCGGTACAGCTTGGTGCGCTCTTTGAACAGGATTTCCTCGTCTTCCTCTCCAGACTTTGTTTCCACCTGAGAGACAAACATTTGATCAGAACATCAAAAACAACAAAACGCATATAAGATAAGACTATTTGATCTGTATCGCAACTGTGTGTCAGTCCGTTACCTCTGGTAGTGAAACAATTGGGTCAAAGTGAATGTCTTCGTTATTAGCCGCGTCCTCTTCATCACTTCCTTCCTCATCACCATTGTTTTTTGGTGCCGAGGACACAGCAGACCCAAACACAGTTGCTCCTGCATTGGCCCATGAGAAGTTGGAATCTGTAGAAAAACGATGAAGATGTCATGAAAGTGAAGTTTGCCACATTTATCTAGTGTCTGAAACACACTGTTACAGCTACTAAGTTAGTGAGGAAGAGAAACGCTAAAAATGTATGAAACTGATGCAAACCTTTACATCCAAAAGCAAAATTGTCTGTGTTTTTGGCCAAGTCAGCAAAAGAGAAGCCTCCTAATGTGTTGAATCCAAAGGTGTCTGTGAAAGAGGTAGCAGTTAAATATTCATTATCTTTCTGTACTTTCATACACAATAGTACACCTGTGCATTAAAGAACAGAAGGTGTCAATACCTTGACTAGTTGAAGTTACAGTCCCACTGTTAACCTCTGGTTCTGGGCTCTTCTTAGTCGACAGGTCAATGGGAGCGCTGCTGCTGCTCACAGTCTGGCTCTGGATCTCTGTTGTCTGGTCTGGGGTCGGGGTCTGCTCCTGCTCCTCAGGTGCAGATGAGCTGACTGGGTCTTCTGAGCTGCTGGAAGCCGGGTCCAACACTGGTTTTTCCGAGGCTTCAGCTTGGCTGCAGGATGCTTCGTTCAACTGAGAATCCTGAAATAATTCATGTGAAATCATTATAACACAGAAGAATATTCTTTAGGATTTTACTGTTATTCATGTCTCATCCTTTGACTGTTTTGAGCTGTACTAGTGAAACTTCTACTGATTTTTGCAGGGTGTGAATGTTTTATTAAACATGCATACCAGATCCTTCTGTGCTTTGCGGACTTCTGTCTCAAAGTCCTCACACTTGTCGTGGTCTGTGTCGCTGTCTGTGGTGCTCAAGCCACAGAAAAAGGTGGGAGGCAGCTGAAGGCTTTTGGCCTTCTCCTCCTCCTCTGGTGTTGGCTTCTTCTCCCACACCACTTGGCAGTCTGACTCTGAGTAGAGCACACAGATAGTTTAGTTACGTACAGTATACTGCATCAAGGTTACCCCCTGCATTATCTCTGACAATGTTTGTGTGACAGCTCTGATGGTGTCTTCATATGAAACCATTTTCTTACAGGTATTGAAATCTGAACTCCTGTTGTGTAGAAGCAGCTGAAATATTATGTGATGTGCTTGCACTCTTTTTTTTTTGACCAACCAGAACTTTGTTGGTGCAAAAATAAGACTTTGTAGGATGTGAACGTGAGTTTAATGTAATTATGCTTTTTTTTCCCTAAAGGACCTGAAAATCTAAAATCCCAGTAGCTTTGAACTCACCACAGTAAAACCCGTTTAGATACTGTTTCAACAGAATACCTGTCATTTTCTTCAACCATGCACACTGGACATGCTGCTTGTAAAACTGATAGCTCAGTGTACATGAGCAGTTAAGTGATAAATAATCATCCATCTCGGGTTTAAAAAGTGAGGATTATCAAGAGTCCAACGTACCATCACCACATGCTGCAGCCTTTTTCTGAGGAGGGTCAGGGTAGAGCTTTCCATTTAAAGCTTTCACTGCTGACTCATAGTCCTCATCTGAAATGCAAAACAATATCACTTTTTTTTTTCAGTTCAGTTGCTAAGTTCTTCTTTATTTCCATTATTTTATGTGAATGACTTCATCTTTTATGACCGAGTACACCCTGAACTCACCATCAGGTGCATCATCGCTGACGTAGCCTGGTTCATTCTGGTAGCAGAAGAAGGTGAGAGGCAGCAGGAGTTTGTTGGCTAAAGCGGCCTGCTCAGCAGTGGGTTCCCTGACGTACACAATCTCCACTTCAGAATCCTCATCTGACCCTGTGCTGCCACCTTCTGCCCCAGGCGATTCTACAACAAAGACATGACAGGAGCAGAACAGGACCAAATGAGGCGGAGTAAAAGCTGCTCAGGGTCAAATGAATGTAAACTCCTTATATTATCAAAGGTGTTAGTTTCACACACACAAAAGTCATGCACGACAAAAATGAATGGCATGCATTCAGTTCACCAATGTGTGAGTCAAGTTGTATGAAGACAACACTTGTGCATGTCTCTGTGTTTCTTTATTTGACAGACGACACTGCTCAGTTGGAAAAATGACACTGTAACATTAAACAGCATTTAAGTACCTGAGCTTTAGCTCCTGTAATTAGCCATTGCTGAGCAAAAGCCAGACTAGGCAGGGAATTGCATTTCATGCTGTTGCTACACATCCTGCACTAAAAATGGTCTGTGTGACGTCTGCAAAGTGCATTCCTCTACAAGGGAACGCTCTCTGTGGAGTCGACTCAGCTTACCTTTCAACACACCAGCTTTTATTAATGTGTCTCCTGTTGCTATACAGCTTTCTTCTCTATCAAATCTATTTAACGAGGTTTAACAGTTTAACATCTTGTGCAAAATTTCATCTACAGTAAATGCGTTTCTTAGCGTTTTCATTGTGGCAAATGTGGTATTTTACTCCATCTAGAAGCCCTCTGAAAAAAATAACATCTCTGATATGTTTAGGTAGATTTAAGATTCAGACCAACTAAAGTCAATGCAATGTTCTTGCATGTGAACTGAAAAATATATTGTTTGAGAAATTTTCATTCTGTGTATGCTACTGACGTAATGTTGTAGCAAAGACATTATACAAGTATAAAATAAATAAAATTCTTTGCAGAGTCAAAACTGATCCTCCACACACTGGACATGCAAAATGTTAGCTTTTACAGTTTGGTTCCCACTCCGTGCATCCAGGTTATTTCTTCTACTATTAAGGGCCAGCCAGGTGACAGCTAAGAAGTGTTAACACACACTGCAGTGATTAGAGTACCTGGGGGTTCAAATTGGGTGGTAGATGTGCTGGTCCAAAAAGCCATTGGGTTATCTTTGAAAAGCCTAAAATCCAGCCCTAAAGGATGATGGTTGTTGGGCGAAGAGAAACTAATTGTGAGGCTGATGTCATGATCAGAAAACAAGGCCAAAACTGAATGAAAATATACTAAATAATACAAAGGTGTGTAGAAAGAATCTACATTACTGAACTTGCTACGTTAAATTTTTTTTTTTTTTTTTAAATCCTTGTTAAATATATATAAGCTTCTAAAACAGTATTCATATAATAGACTCAGAAAGGGGAACCTATGATATAATATCATTTCTGTGCCAGGTCTGGATCGACAAAAATGATGATGGAGCAATGAGATGCAGATGGAACAAGACAATGGAATATACATCAGTTGTGATAAAAAGAAAAAAGCATGAGGATAAATATTTTAGAATTTTTCAGAAATTGTTTTACCTTTCTCTGGTATTTTGAATGCAGGCACTGCAGGTGAAGCTACAGCAGGATGTCCAGAATCTTTGGCTTTGAAACTGGAGGGAGAACTCTCTGTGCCAGATTGAGATTTCAGAGTGCCAAAAAACTTCTGAAGGCTGTCGGTGCCAAAGACGAATTTCGGTGGCGACACTACTGTCTTGGACGGGTTCACAGGACTCGGAGGCCCAGGTGGACACGCTTTGTTGGCTGGGGAAAGGTCTGTACGTTCCTTGGTGGTCTCCTCCAGAACAGCGATGGCTGCCTTCCCACATATGGCAGGAGAAGTCTTTGCAGTCGCTGCAGGTTCACTGTCTGGAACTGTGGCAACCCTGTCAGCAACAGGGGTCATCAGTTCCTCTTTTCCTTGCGCTTCCTTTGCTTCTTCAAACACTTGTTTGAATGTGTTTGCAGTGTCCTGGAGCTTGAACCTCACAGCCAGCTGCTCAATGTTACCCTCGCTTCCTTCAGCAAAGTCCAGGGCACTCCACACCCAGGCCTTCTCGGCACCCTTCATAGGCTCCAGCTTCATGGCCGTGCTGATCCAGTGGTTGGCACAGATCTTAAGGACCTGGTCTCTCCTCATAATTAACCGCACACGTTTGGTGTTATAATTCTGTAAGATTTTGAGGTCTCCGATACCCCTCTCCTTCCACTGACTCACTTCCTTGTCATAGCGGTATAGTTTGGCTCTGTGACTAAATACCACCTGCTCATTTTCTTCTCCTGTGGAAGTCTCAACCAGGTCAGGCAGTGGGACCACAGGTTCAAAGTACTGGCCATCCCGCTCTTCATCCTGAGTCACATCCTGCTCATCATCGGTACCCACCGAAGCTCTGCTTTGGTTAAGCTTAGCAGGAGACTTTGCAGGACTAATGCCGGGTTGGAAGCTGAAGCTGAAACCACCAGTGGATTCCCCAAAGCGGAAGAGGTTCTTTCTCAAGGGGCTGCTGGCAATGGGAGAAGCATAGACCGATGTGTCAGCGGTGTCATCTAAAGCCTCTTCTCTTAGGTCATAGTTATCCCACTCTAAGGTGGGGCCTGTGGTTTCAGCATGTTGCTTGATTACAAGACTTGAAACATCACTAGACGCTGTAATGTCTGCCTTGCTGTCGTCATCTTTGAGCTTAGTTTTCTCATCTGTCAAAAAGAATTTCAGGTCTTTTAAACCAGATTTCATTTCTTCTGCTTTCTGAATCAGATGTGCTGTTCTGCCTGTGTCGACAAGCTTATGTGGGGTTTGAAGAGGGATGTCGAGGAGAAGTCTCTGGCACTCTTCAAACTTCACCTTAAACTCCTCAGCCAGCTCTGGGGTTTTAAACTTGGCCGCCAGCTGCTCGAGCTTGGCATCTCCGTCAGAAAAATCATTAGCCATCCAAATCCATGCCTTGTCAGAGCCTGCAAGAGGCTTAAGGTTCATGGTGGTTGTGATCCAGTGGTTGGCGCACACCTTAAGGACTTGTTCTCTTCTCATGAGCACTCTGAGCCTGCCGTTAGCGTTGTTTTTGAGGAATTTGAGGATTCCTACACCCCGCTCTTTCCACTGGCTGGTGCTGGAGTCAAATCTAAACAGTTTAACACGCTGAGAATAGAGAACCTGCTCGTCCTCCTCCCCTGTCACCAGGTCAACTTTATCAGGCATCTGGACAACTGGTTCAAACTGGATATCATCGTTTTCCTCTGTTTTATACATGCCGTCATCCTCTACTTCATTTGTGGCTTCAGCTTTGGTGGGAGTTGACTGGAATGCTGAGAACAACTGGTCACCAGCTCCAGAGAAACCTTTGAAATCAGGGTCATTAGCACCAAACTGGAAGTCTCCAGAGGTCTGTGCCAAATCTGCAAAACTGAACGTATTTGCTTTTCCACTGATTAATGGATTTTGATCTTTTTCCGTTTCACTCTCTGTGGGTGTTAACACATTTTCTTTTTCTTTGTGTTTGTCAGCTATGCTTTTCAGAAAACTGGAGGCTGACCCTGATGGAGGTGTTGGACTATCTGATGAGGGAGTGTCTTTTTCAGTGTCTTGAATGCCAAACTTGAAGCCTCCAGATGGAATAGGCATAGAGAAAGAAAAGCCTGAAGCAGTTGCAGTACTGGATCCAGACTCGGGAGCTTCAAACTTAAAGGAAGACTCAGAGCTTTTCTCTTTGCTTTGACCAAACTGGAAAGTGCTGGATGCTCCAAAGGGCATTGTGAATCCAGTTCTGGCAGGCTGGCTTGATGACGCCTTCGTTCCAAAGCTAAAGCTGAAGTTGGAGGCTGAGGGCGCAGCAGTGCCGGTTGTGCTTTTTGCATTGGGATTTGGAGTCTGACAGGCCACGCACTTTATGGCCACTGCATCATTTCTCAATAGACATGTGTCACAATCCCATTCTCCATCCTTTTTGGAAAACATGATTTCTAAAGAGGGGTTGCTGTTGGGGGCTTGACAGGAGGCGCATTCAGTGGCTGATGCATCGTTTCTGACAAGGCAACTATTGCAGTCCCACTGTCCATCCTTCTTTGCAAATTCAGTCCCAAATCCAGACACTGTTTGCACATTTGATGTCACTGGGGGCCCCTCTGTTGATTTAGAAGCAGGACCAGGAGTTCCACATGCAACACATTTGGCAGAGGAAGCTTCATTCCTTATTTCACATGTATCACAGTCCCACTGTCCAGGCTTTTTGCTGAACTTAGCACTGAAGTCAGAGTCGGCAACAGAAGCTGAGGGTTGAGCTACAGGTGTTGGTGCCGGGGCAGCTGTTTCAGTTGAGGCTTTCTGTGTCTTACAAGAAACACAACTGTCAGCAGAGGCATCGTTTTTCATCGAACACGTGCCACAGTTCCACTGATCTGGCTTCTTGCCAAACTGAGCTCCAAAGCCAGAACCAAATGCACTGGTTGCAGTGTCTGTTGGTTTTGAAGAGCTTGTGCCAAATGTAAAAGAAGACGGTATCGAAGCTCCAAAAGCACCAAATCCAGTAAATGTAGGACCTGAACTACTGGACTTTGATGGATCAGTGCCAAATTTGAAAGTAAAGGGACTGCTTTTGGTTTCGACAGGAGCCTGAGCGTCTGGTTTTGATGAGGAATTGGGATTTGCAGTTTGACAAGCGGCACAATGTGAACTTGTGGGTTTATTTCTTACACAGCAAACGCTGCATTCCCATTCTCCTTCTTTCAATGCAAACTGAGCTGCCAGCGTTTCCAGCGGTTCAGATGCCTTTAGGCCTTCATCTTTCTTGTCCTGTTGGTCATGCTTTTCATCCAATTTGAGCAAAATTTTCTGAGCTTCCTCAAATTTGGCTTTGAAGAGTGATGCTTCATCTACTGTTTTGAAACGAATGGCCAGCTGCTCCGGCTTAGGCTCTTCATCTGCATAATCAATAGCATTCCACACCCAGGATTTGTCAGAGCCAGAATTCGGTTTCAGGAGCATATCAGTAGTGATGTAGTGATTGGCACAGATTTTAAGTACCTGTTCTCTTCTCATTAAGAGCCGGACCTTTCCTTTCGTGCTGTGTTTTAGGATTTTAACATTACCGATGCCTCGCTCCTTCCACTCTTTTGTCTCTGCGTCAAACCGATACAGCTTTGCCCTATTGCAAAACATCTCCTCCTCCTCTTCCTCGCCTGTTTTTACATCTACTTTGTCAGGAAGTGGTACAATAGGTTCAAAATGAGGACCGTCCTCATCGTCTTCGGCACGAGTACTGTCATTGTCACTCTCTGGTGCCTTTTCTTCATCACCAGGAGCCTTGGCCACTCCGAACACAGGCTTGGTAAGATCCCCAAATTTAAAAGGCTGCTCCACATTTCCAAACAGACCTCCAGTGCTTGTGCTTTGAGTTGAATCGGCAAAAGAGAAGCCAGTAGTGTTTTTATTACCAAAGGTGAAGATGCCTGTTTGAGTAGGGGGCTGCTCCTGTGCTGGAGGCTTATCTGGAACCGTGTCTGTTTTAATGGGAATGTCTGAAGTAAGAAGACCGAGCAGACTTTCGCTGTGTTTGGTCTGAGATGAAGAGAAGGTAAAGTCACCATCATTAGATTTAAAGTTGGAGTTGAACTTAAAAGCATTTGAAGGTGTAGACTGGGGAACTGTCCCTGCTCCAAAACTAGGAACTTTAGGGACTTCAGCAGGTGCCTGTTGACTGAAGGAGAGCTTGCCAAAGTCCACAGGTTTGCCCTCTATGTTCTTTGGTGGCTGAACAGGAACTACAGATGGTTTGGTGAAGTAGCCAGGTTCAGGTAGGCAAGGATTAGTGGTTTGCTGTGTGACACTTTGACTGTAATATTCTTCACTGTATGGGGAAAGAAGACTAGTGGCTGGTGATTCGAACCGAAGAGGGCCACCAAAGCCTTGTTCTTGAGGAGGGTAAATGCAGGCCGGGGCTGTTTGCAGTGGCGGCGTGTGAGTGGGCTGCTGGTATGCATACATATGCTGCTGAGGCGGCATACGGTTCATACTGTACATGGGCCCCTGTTTAAGAAGAAAAGAACAATCAAATATCACTCTATAAAATGCCTGATTAAGAATATACATTTTAATTAATGTTTAACTATAATTACCTTGGTGGGGGTTACATTTGCTGCTGTGCGCAGGAGATACTGAGAGTTGTAAGCAGGAGACTGGTTGTAATAGACAGAAGGGCCTGTGGTGGCAACTTGACAAGGATAAAAAAAAAAAAAATTAAAAAAAAAGTTAAATTGATGAACTACTTTTATTCTGATCAATAATGTTAAATAAAAATATGTAACAATTAAACATTGAAGGTTTTTTCCCACCTGTTAGTGGGGCCCCGTGGTAGGACTGGACTGGTGTAAAAGGTTCCTGAAGGCCCTCAGCTCCATAACTCTCCCCATACATCTTGTGATGAGGGGAGCCTGCGTTGGCTGAAGAGTTGTGCCGCAGATCGTGAACTTCATTCTGCAAAAACAGGAAGCTGAAGTCACTCACTTAGATATTAAACACACATTACAACTCACTGGGAGCAACTCATTCTTAGATATTTCCCTTATGTTTAATATGGAAGTGTCTTAGGATTTATATAATGTGAAATATATTGTTGCATATGCACTTTCTTAGGTCTTTCTTAAAACTACTGGAACTTTTGAAAGCTACTAATGTCGGCAAGTATTTATTTTTATGCAACCTGTTGTCCATATGGTGTCATTTTTGTATGCATTAAGGACGGTGCAACAAACAACTGACCGTTTGTCAAAACAGTAAACAAGTGGATATACAGTTGATGTGAGGAGGCGTGGAACTAATGTTTATGGTAGTGTTTCTTCCCATGTTCTGCATATATTAAGTCAAGTCTGAAGTTTTTTAACAGTTTAAAAACAATAATAATAAAAAAAAAACAAAAACACGCACATAGTATACTTGCGGTTTGGGGAGAGGGTATGTGTTCACAAAGACATCATTAAAATGCTCACTTCTAGTGTCTACATGATTTAAAGGAATGTTTTATTAGCTGTTACTACAAATTCAATGCCTTGTACACACCCATTGAATTAATCACGAAACACTACTTAAACTTAATTACAGGGGTACAGTCAAGACGTAATTATCACTGCACTGCTTTTATACTTGTACACTTCATCGTTTATGTTCCAAGTTGGAAAAAGGTGCTCAATTCTGACCTTGAGAGCTTCAACTTGTTGACACAACATCTGCAGTAGACTTTTCTGGTCCTCCACCCAATGAGGTGGCGTTTTAGGAGAAATCTGAGCAGAATGAGAAAGAAATTACAACAAGAGTCAACAATTTAAGAAGTAAATTAAGATTACTGCTACACACTTCTGTCCACATTTAGCATTACTGGCTATTCTTAAAGACCGCCCCCAACATACCAGGTGTCTTTTGGATGGAGATACGATGCTTTTGTTAGGAGAGGGCGAGGTAAACTTTATGTGAGATATGGTGGCGGAGATGTCTGTGGGATGAACAGGACTCGAGTGGGTTGGTCCTCCTCGACCCCCATCTTCTTTCTCCTCCTCTTCATCCATGGCTTCCCCACTCTCGCCTAGCTGCTGGTTTACATCATTGAGGAGGTCCACAACTTCCTCCATAGACACTGGCAGCTAGGACACGAAATACAGACAAGAGTTCACATTTACAAACACAGTATGCTTATTTTGCTTTTGACGTGTTCAAGGTTCAGTTTACATTGAGCTAGTATAAACAGGACTAACTTTGTCAATGTCGTCTGCATTAGCGCTGTAGATCTTGGTCAAGTACGTCCTGAACTTCCTCAGAAAAGTAATGCATCTGTCTTGGGTCTCCTCAACCCCATTGGTGGCTTCCTCTGACAACCGCTGATATATCTGCAGACAACAAACAGCACAACATAGAAAACCAGGTAGATGGAGCACGAAGACAGAGAAGAGCATCTATCTGATCCTGAGTGGGTTGAATCCAGTAAATTTAGACCAATCTGTGGGTTAAGCATCCATCATTGTAAGCTACAAATTTGGATTCAAGGACACAGACAGCACTCTGGTGAACCGTGGGTAGCAATCAGGCTTATTTATGGTTATGAATGTTCTAGTCCTGTTGTAGAGCTTGTTTGGTTACTGTCTAGATGAAAAAAAATTACTTGTGCACACACCTATTTGTGACATGAAGAGGCTGATTTTTCCTGTTGACTCACTCACCTGAGCCAAATGCCAGTTGGATGACATATTATGGATGGTTTCCAAGGTGGCGATTGCTTCTTCTGTCTTGCCTTCAATGTCAAGGAGCACTGCGTATGCTATTTTGGCTTCCTCTTCATAGCCCTTCAAAGATAAGATCTGAAAAAGGGGGACAATACAGTCTTTGTTGAATTCCCACCCATGACATACGTAGTCTGTATATACAAAACATTCCTTAAATAACTGTAATGAAATCCATACATAAAACATAACATTTCAGTAAACATGAAATTTAATCAAACAAAGCCATAACAATAGAATTAACCTGAATGTCTTTGGAAGGAAAGTGTATGAAGAGGGGGTCGAGGGGTTCAGGTATGCTGCGTCTGTTTTTGATCTTGTCCAAAAGCGGGAGGACACCCTTCCAGTAGTGGACACTGCGGCCGATGTACTCCTTCTGGTCATAGTACGAGTTTACTCCATCACCCTGGGTCATTGAACATTAAAATGAAGCATGTCAAGTTATGGTACCACCATTTATTAGGTATGTTAATGTAGAACTCATGTCCAGTGAGTCCAAGAAGCAGCACGGTAAACAGTAGTACGGTGACAGAAGGGGGGGAAGGGGTAGAGGCATGCTCAGGGTCTGGCTGGGAGCTCAGGTATCTGCTATTTTTCTGCTGTTGCTGCATGTCTGTTTGTGAACCAGGCACTCAGCTGATTGAAGAGCTCTTTTTCCCTGACCACTTTATGTTTTGAATGACAACAAGTGTCACTATAATGTGACCAAGTAATATACTCCAGGCTCCTACAGGTTTCAATGAGTTAAAGTTAAGGCTTTTTAAGATTATTTACAACAGAATTCTATGCCCATTTCACAGCCATACTGGCAAAAACTCATGTCCACAAGAAATTAAATGGGAAATGCATTTATTTACTCCAATCCCTTTGACCATTAATTATGTTTTGGAATTATTTGAGCTCTTCTTTTAGAGGATGCAACCAATAAACTCCTGCATCTCCATCTGCACGTCAAACATTAACAAACATAACACAATATCAACTCTCATTACCTTAATTTTTTCAGATATAATAAAATAATACCAATAAGCTAAAAAAGCTGTCAGAAATCAGCACTCCGCTCCCTTTGTAGGAAATACAAAGCTTTATAACTCCGATAACTACATTTTATGTTTAGTTCTATTTTGTGGTTAAGTCTAAGATTAAAGTTAGTCAACATGAAGTATCTAAACACTGCCCTTTAAACAGAGATGAGAATGTGTGTTTGTGCAAATACCGTCTGGCTCAGACTTTGGGCCCAGTGGATGGCGAGGGCTGGTTGGAGTCCATGTTTCTCTCCAGCCCTCAGAGTGTTCAATCCATGTTGTACAACCATCCGCAGTTTGGCCGACATGCCGGGCCTACAAGGCACAATTTGAAGAGAATTTACATATCATCTCAACAAGCTGTCTGCATTTTCTGCAAACCTTTTGAAAATGAATGAATGATTGAAAATGACTTCACCCATGAATACGATTGATTTTGGTTCATATAAGCCATAAATACGGCACTGGCATTGAAAGGTATGTACACAGGCCACATGTCATGCACAACATACACCTTTAACATATATGACGACAACTGACATTTAGAAAAATGACACTTGTCTTGAACAGAAGAGTACACATATAGCTAATCTTTCCTATGTTATATACAAAAAAACTATTAGGATAAAACCTAAACAAATCTTGCTTTAATACGTGTGAACCTCAGCTGTTTTTAAACTCACGCAGTTCGTTTGTGAATGAGGCTGTAGATGGCGTCCCACCATTCCCTCTGCCTTTCAGTGGTCAAAAGACGAAGGAGAGGAAGAGGAAGACAGCGAGGCTCAAACAGCTGCTGCTGCTGTTGTTGGTTCACTCCACTGCTGATTTTCGCCGTCTCCTGGAGCTGACAATGGCTACAGAAAACCACACCATGTACAAACACCTGCATGGAGTAAAAAATAAATAAATAAAAAAACACAGAGGATTTACACATTTGAAGAGAATTAGGCCTGTTTATCAAGTGAAAATCTAACAGAATAAATAATCCTGTGTTATATGGACCAACAAATCCATCCCAAAAACTGTTACCTACCTCTAAGTCAAGCAGGCAGATGGACTCTGGTGCATTTGTGTCTAATTTAGAAGTTTCCAGGGTAAGCCGAGGAAAGAGCTGCTGTAGCCAGTCCCGCATGGCTGGTCTTTGGGCCAGAAGGGTCCACTGCAGCCCCAACCAGCTCAGATGCTGTAGGTCACCACCGTGCAGGAGGATGGAGCCTACAGAGGATAAGCAAAGGTTACATAAAAGTCTGAAAATATTACAGTAAACTTATAATAATAGAGGTTATTTAATGTCTTTTTTGGATTTGTACCAGTGTCACACTTGGCGAGATGACAGATTTCTGGAGCAATAGCATTAATGGAACGGATGTCATCATTAGCAATAAAAGAAGATCCCGTAGAAGCCTGTGGTCCAAACAGGAGTTCAAACAGAGAATCCTGTCCGCTACGATTCCCAAATGCTTCCACCACCTACACACACAAAAAAATATATATATTTAAAAAACAAATAATTTGACATCAGTGTATTATTATCTCATCTCTGATATGATGGATGTCATGTGGAACTCACCCATTTGTCAAATTTGTCACACAATTACAAATAATTGACTGAATTCATATAACGTTATAGCCCCACACAACGATACATTCTAGCAGTAGATGCTGTAGACGCTAAGAACTCTTATTAAACAGAGTCACACTTCACTGACCTCGCAGACCAACGTGGATGTGTCTGTGCTGAGATTGAGTAGCATGTGGCCAGCCTGACTCTGCCTGTCGTTGGCCAGCAGCTCCAGAAGTTGTGGGGCTGTTTGGTCTCTTTTGGTTATTTTAGCCTTTGGTCTTGGGGCCTGAAGGAAGAACAGGGAAAACAGAATTTATTAATCAACCAGCTAAAACTCAAATGTTTCCAAGTAGAGCTCTCATATCAAGTCTGTAAATTTAGATTATTGTAATGCAACTATTCCCTCAAATCCCATCCTGACAGAGTTAAAAGTAAAAAGTGGAAATGTCTTAATCATATCCTCTGCACAGCAGGTTTCAAACTTAATAACTCAACATTTTCCTAACTTGCATTCCATTAATTAGTGGGACATGTGTTGCTTATATTTGTCATTAAATGAGCTGGTACCTGGTATGCCAGCAGGTAGCACAGCGCTGTCAGGTCAACAACAGCCCTCCAGGTTTGTTGCCGATCCTGAGCTAACTTCAACAGCAGCGTGGCAGCATGCAGGTAGACGTGACCCCTCATCTCCACAAACACTTCACACAAGTCATCTGTGTGGCAGCCTGCAATGCTGCTCAGTGTATGCATAGCTTGGTCAAAACTGCACAAGCAAAATAAGAAAAGAGCAAAACAGAAAGTTAAGTCCATGAAACACTGTTGCATCCTTCATGAGTCCAGCTGCGGCAACTAAACATCATCTTACATGATTATGTTCAATCAACCCCATATTGAGGTTAATCTGTTGTTTGAGTATGTAAAAAAAAAAAAAAAAAAAAAAGCAATAATAACTACCCCTCCCCCCAAACACACACTATTTTCTGATGCTTTTTGCTTGAAATCTAGGTATTCAGTGATTAAACATTTTCGTTGCATTTATCAAACATATTTAACTTAAAATAGAAAACTATGATGCAACAATACATAAATATTCAATCAAACCACTTACATTCAAAAGCAGAAAATTTTAATCGGACATGAATTTCACTCACTAAATAAATCCTCAAAATATGCATTTATTCAACACCACGATGCCCACACAACCTACTTTCTCAGGGCATCAAGGCTGGACTGCACACTGCTTCCAGACAGTGTGATTCTTAGCAGGCTGCAGTGGGCCAACAGCAGCTCCCTCTGGAGACGCCGACACATCTTCTCATTGCTGGAGATGCTGGGCTGAGCCAAATACTCCTGCAACAAAAGTCAAGAGAGTTTCGTATTTCTTTGAAGTTAAAACATGGTCGATACAACGGTTATAAAAGACCACAGAGGATTTCAAATGTGCACCACGGTCCAACAGTGTCAGATATATTACACCTAACTCCTTATCTGAATAAGGCTTGGTGCTGACCTGCAGTGTGTGAACGACCACAGTGTACCAGTCCAGACTGTGGCGCAGCATGCCTCTTCTCTCAGCTGCCAGGCAATGCTTGACGGCCTCATCGAGCCGACCATCTTGACAGAAAAGTTGAACAAGCTTCACGTTCACATGGGCATCAGATGGCCTTGCTGTCAGCTCCGCTTGGAGGAGGTCAAACAACCGGTTCCAACCCTGCTGACCCTGACGACTCAACAAACGCTCCTGCATAAAGGCCGTACACACAGAAAGTAATCCATGTGGCGTTAGTTCAACCTTTAATTAATGCTTACCTCCTTCATTGAGAACATTTATTCATAAATGACATAATTGGCCTGAGAGACTGTTGACTGGCAGGAGAATTCAGAGGAAAAGGATCTTCACCTTCAGATTGAAGACTGCAGGGTTTCCTGGGAGCAACTTGGCAGCTTTTTCTACCCAGAACTCTGCTCTGCTATCACACTCCGCCTTACTGACCAATAACTCAGCCACCTTCAGTACCAGGTCCCTCTGGGCTGGGTTCAAGTCAACAGACCGCTGTAGACAAACAGAAAGTATACACATAACAAGGTGAGTTCTTTACAAAAGAACACAGTTGGCTGATTTGCAGAGATATTTCTTGTCAACATTTTCCAGTTAGTTTTCTCTCAAGACAACTTAAGAAACAAACACTTTTCCGAGTACTTTTCTGTAACAGAACACATGCATAACGTCATCTCCCTAATAAAGTATTCATTACAACTCAAAACACCTGGATCACTAGTCTATCAATGATTAAAGATACCCATCACCTACATTGACCTTTTAGTTTAAACTCTGCTTTTGTATATTGCTGTCAACGAACTGCATCTCTAAACTCTGCATGATGAAATGAGAACTGAAAATGAACGAATGTGTCCACTGTGTCTAACCCATAGAAGAACTCAATTTCAAAACAGAGTTTGAAATAGTAACTCTAAATACATAACCAAATAAATGGGTTTCAAATGGAGTTTGTAGGGAAACACAAAAGAAAGGTTGTAAAGCATAAAAACTGTCTTGTGTTTTGGCAAGCACATGTAAAGTCAAGTGCAGGCAAATCATGGCAGATGTAAAACAGTTAAGACACAATAGTCTGCTTCTGTACAACACATTTTAACTTCACTGAACTTCATTTCCTACAGCAATGGTCCCGAAAGAGTGTGACCCACCACACACCTCCAAATGAACTCACAGAAAGAACACCATGGTAAGCAATTTCAGAAGGTGTCACCAGCCCTACCTTGTAACATCCTACTGCCTTGTTGATGTCTCCTTCTCTTTCATAGAGCTGTCCAAGGAATTTGTGTGCTTTTGGATCCCTCTCCTGGACTTTGAGATACTCTGACACATGTCTAGAGGGAAAAAGAGCAGTTTAAGGTAAAGGGTGTTGGCAATGTACTTAAAAACCTTTTAGAATGAGTCAGGAAAAGTGAGGAAAGATGGCATACCTTTTGGCTAGCTCATATTCCTTTGCTTCAAAGTATAATTTTGCAAATAAAAAGCCTTTAACTGGTTTCTGTGAAAAGAAAGAAGTAAAAATAAAAGGGTGTACAGGGTTAAACCAGCAGTTAGAATTACAATTTAATACCAACATTTAGTAATCAATGATATTTGTGGTAGATTATATTTATGTACAATATCATATGGGTTTAACATATGATAGAGCATATTAAGCAGAGGAGTTACACATCTATCCCATGACCTCCTCCAGTTTACAGATCTCCACAGTGAGCTAATATAGCATCCTAACTGACTTCATTTCAAGGACTATAGTGACCTTTGGACTTCATTAATAATAGTGCAGCTCATTTTGATGAAAATGTGAGGACCTCTATAATGCAACACCAACTACACAATCTTCAGGTTATTGCTGCCCATCAAGTTGCCAATTAAAAAGCACAAAATGCGACATTTCAGTTGGAATTGACAGCTAACAAAGCTCATTTTCCACATAAAAGCATTGGACGACTTGGTGCCCAGGCTTTGAGTATTAGCGGACACATACGACTTCAGCAGAAACGAAACCTATGTGGTTCCAGAGGTACAAAGCCGGTGTGAGTCAGAAGTATGGGTAAACTAACAATCTATGCTAGTGGTTGCTAACTAGCAGCGCTAATTAGCTAGCGCTGCTCCAACCTACAAGCCCGTGCCGCGCGTTTTCCGAGCTTAAATGGGAGGACACGAACAGGCGTCATCATGCCGGTTAGCTAGCGCTCAGTTAGCGGTGCTACCTACGGAGGACTGTTAATAGGTCCGATACGAACCAGACACAAAACTACAATGAAACGAGGTTGGACACCGGCTACAGTTGACGCGGAAAGTGTTGATAATTTGGGGGTGGTTTGTCTTGTTCGTACCGGCTGGCTGACACATGTTGGTCTGACATGATGGCAGCGGTATGCTAACATTAGCCGCCGGCTCAACTTACCTCTTTAAGTGAAGGAGAGGAACTCTGCACTGACGACACGTAACGATCTACTTCAGCTTTACTTCGCCGCATGTCTCCCAAAAACAAGTACTACGGTGCATAGAATACAAGGAAATCACAACCGATAAAAACTGACATTAATATCCGCTCAACAGTCACTCTGTTACGTTAACTCCCCATGATGATGTTGCGCAGTCTCATTAGCGTCAAATTCCAGTGGGGAGCACGTGACCTTCTTGAATTTGGTTCGTCGTCCAATAAGAAAGAAGCTTTCAGTTTGACGCACGACGCTGACGCACGAGCGATGTTTTGAACTCGGTTTGAAGCAGGTCAGAGAATTCATGTTGAATAATATATTAAATTCAATACGTTTAGATTTCTTCTAAATTCCCTCCCATGTTCTGAATAATGGACAGTATTATATAAAATTCAAATAATCTAAATGCATTTTTTTTTTCAATTTAATAGTCTGCAATATATTACATGTTTTATGTCTATAATAATAATAATAATAATAATAATTGTTATTATTTATAATATAGGAAAAGTGTCTCATAACAGATGTTCAGTGTGAACAACAGTCGTAATGTTAGAAGAATTTAGTCTTGAACATGTATAATAGTACGTGTATAATACTTTTATCTTAATTTTGTAATCACGATATAAAGATTACATTAATTCTTTTGTATCTATGTCAGTTCCCATATTATACTGTTTTTACTGCTAAATTCACATTCTATCCATACTGATAATACTCGTGATACAGCCAATTTCTAATAAAATTAAGTTCATTGTACATAAACATCGAAGTCAGTGTTTTCCTTCCAACATCAACAATAGTGTTAATATTAGATTAATATTATTATAATAGTTTGATATTATTGATGTATTGCCAGAGGTTTATTTCCCATTATAAAGTCAATGTAAAATATCAAAGCAACTTTAGGTACCACATAAAACAAATGAAAGTAAAAAACAAAACAAAAAAACAAATCAATGTAGAGAAAAAATTAAATTAAATGACTCTTCCATGATTCTTACTGATTCTAATCAGTGTTAGCTCAAAATTATTTTATCAAGGAAAATGGAACAGAACAGTCAACACTGATGAAAACCTCAGATAAAACACATGACCTAAACACAGATATTAATACTTTTAGATCCTGTAAGTGGGATTCATTCTGTATTCGATAGAGCTGTTGGCAGTTTATACTTACCTGAAGCGTGCAATTATTTTTGGGTTAATGAAAGTCTGTTCATTCTGAAGCTGCTAATGATTTCATGTATGAGAGAAAGAAAACGGTGTAAACAAAGGCTCCATCCACTCTGGTGGCATTCACATACATATTTATTCAGGTGAGCTGGCAGCAATATCTTGGATATATTGAAAAATAGTTCCATTCAATTCTTGAACATGCACTTTGGTGTGTTTACATGAATAAACAGTCTTTTGACAAGCATTGCATATTAAAAACAGTATCTGAGCAGTATATGTGTATGTAGTCTCATAACAACCAGTTGAGTCAGACGTTTCAGTTCAACAGATGAAAAATATTACAGCACAGGGTTTATGTTTCTATTACACAGTGGAATGTGTCTATCAAACAGCCCCGGAAGTGAAGCTTTATATAACGAAATACTGATCAAATGAAACGTTTTAAAGAACGGAAATCATTTCCCCCTCCTTTCAACAGTTTGTTCGCCTTCCTAAGAGGGTCTGAGCCTGAGGAAGTCGGTACACCTCTCTAAGAGGATAACTTCTCTGGGATTACAAATAACAGACACACATGTTCAACATCCGGTCTCTGCACATGCCACAAGTCACAATGTTGTTCCACACAGTTACCAGTTGCCCCTCAATGAATCATGTCATTGTGAGGCTGACGGTGTTCTGTGTTGGTCGCACTGTGTCACAGCTGCACATCCAACTGTCGTAAATTTAGAGGCACTAATAAGTTGTGATGCGGAGGATTCCTTTCTTTTAAAAGTCTAAATTAATCACTTTTTTTTGCAAATTACACAAGAAAAAAAGAAGACTCCTATCATCACAGCGATTTATTGCCTTCAAATAGAATTAAATTACACTGTATAACTTTATTTAACTTTAAAAACTGGTAACTATATGTTAATACAAGTTTGCAGATATTGTTTCACGCATAAATTGCATAGCACATAAGAGGATAATCCAATATACTTTAAGTAACATTACTGTAACATTACACAGGATACAGTATCCTGACAAAAAAAAAAAAAAAAACGTCTCAAAACTTTAAAACACAACCAGTTTTGCATAACATTGAATAATACATACATGTAATACAAGTTGGTGGAATACAGGACTCAATAGATTATATACACTTTGAATAAATTCCATTTTTCTCAACATTCTTTGGGTTTATTTGTTATTATAAAAGAGTATCAGCAACATACTGTGAGTCAGGCTGAGAGGCACATACCTATAAGTCATCAAATATTTCTTTTTTTTAACGTCTAAAACTATGATGACATACATGACCACCTTGTATTTGTTTAGGTTAAATAAGTGTAGCAGTGAAATAAGGCAAGCGTGTGAAAAATACAGTGCAGAATTTAAGGTAAAAGGCACTGACAGAGGTTTATGTTAAACCTACAGACTGACTGTTCATTAGTCAGTTTCAGGCTCATCAGCTGGAAACGAACGGATAAGAGGAAGATGAGCTCCACTGAAATAGCTCCTGATTTTATACCAAGCCAATGAGATAAAAATCCACCAACGCTTTCATCTACGACTGTCATTGGTGAAGTCGTTGTGTTACTGTCCACCTCAGGGTCTCCATCTGTCTCCTTCCGTCGTGCCGCTAAGCTCTGACTTTACTTCCGTGCAACAGTTTCTGAAAGTTTCTTCAGCCTCTTCTTCAGCTCCAGTGGGAATTTTTCATAACACTTCTTACACACTGGCTTCATGTCAAACTCCACAAACTTGTTCCTGGGGAAGAGAAATCCACAATAAATCAGCCGTTGCGTTCTGTCAGGGTTATCAGTGAGGGACGTGTCTGTCCCATGGAACAGGATAATGTTCTTCCCTGACAAAACTCTGTCTTATGTTGAGATGTTGGCGTGTGTGTGTGTGTGTTATCAAATGAAAAGTAAAATTATTCAGTATTTATTTGTTTGCCTTATAATCGTCTTATATTATTTTGTCTGAATGTCCAGTTGTGGACGTGAGACAGGAGTTCAGGTTCATCAACAGAGAATCAGATGTTTATTTAGAACCAGGGTTCTAGCAAGTGCACTTTAGCGTATCTGCCCCCAGAGTAGTAGTAGTAGTAGTAGTAGTAGTAGTAGTAGTAGTAGTAGTAGTAGTAGTGGTAGTGGTAGTAGTAGTGGTAGTAGTAGTAGTAGTAGTAGTAGTGGTAGTAGTAGTAGTAGTAGTAGTAGTAGTAGTAGTGGTAGTAGTAGTGGTAGTAGTGGTAGTAGTGGTAGTAGTAGTAGTGGTAGTGGTAGTAGTAGTGGTAGTAGTAGTAGTAGTGGTAGAAGTGGTAGTAGTAGTAGTGGTAGTAGTAGTAGTGGTAGTAGTAGTAGTAGTAGTGGTAGTAGTGGTAGTAGTAGTAGTTGTAGTGGTAGTAGTAGTAGTAGTGGTAGTAGTGGTAGTAGTAGTAGTGGTAGTAGTAGTAGTAGTGGTAGTAGTGGTAGTAGTAGTAGTGGTAGTAGTGGTAGTAGTAGCAGTGGTAGTAGTAGTATTAGTAGTAGTAGTAGTGGTAGTAGTAGTAGTAGTGGTGGTAGTAGTGGTAGTAGTAGTATTAGTAGTAGTGGTAGTAGTAGTAGTAGTGGTGGTAGTAGTAGTAGTGGTGGTAGTAGTAGTAGTGGTGGTAGTAGTGGTAGTAGTAGTATTAGTAGTAGTGGTAGTAGTAGTAGTAGTGGTAGTAGTAGTATTAGTAGTAGTATTAGTAGTAGTAGTAGTAGTAGCTCAAAGGTCCAGTTCGGCCCTTGATATGAATTAGTGAAATGCAAAAACTACCCTAAGATCTGAACAATCCTTTTAGTTCAGGTTCCAAATTCAGACCAATTCAATCTCAAATGGGTCGAACCAGTAAAATACTATCATAATAACATATAAATAATGACAACTTCACATTTTTTCTCTTTGTAAATGTACATGTGTTTTCATGTATTTACACTCAAAGAACTAAGTGTAATTTAACCAATATTCTGCCTGTTATTAAATGTAGATCCACTGTGATCTGTGCGTTATAATGAATAATGAAACTACACAGATTTTCTTTCAGTTTGTTCATTGTTTGAAAGGATAGTGTGTAGATGTAAACCTTTTCATGAGTCCTATGTTATTATTTTACTGGTTCAGCCATCGTCAGATCAAATTGGCCCCTGAATTAAAATGAGTTTGACCCCCCCTGCTGTACAGAGACACTGACACACAGTCTGGCAACAGGGCAACTCTCCAAAGATCATAGACCGAGGCCAGAA
>JAPSES010000019.1:11850095-11906224 GCA_029822895.1 Maxillicosta whitleyi | reverse complement strand
AAAAATAAAAAAAATAATTTTTGGGTATAATTTTTTCTTTTTTCTTTAAAATTTTAAAAAAAAAAAAAAAAAAAAAAAACTGTAAAAAATAAATAAATAAATATAAGCCTAAAATATCATGCATATCATGTTGAATATCATGTCCTGGGATGCACATATATCGCAATATGCATCGTATCGTGACCCCTATATCGGGATATGTATCGTATTGCGAGGTTGTTGGCGATACCCACCCGTAGTTACAGCCCCCAAAACTACTAGAACGTCCAAACTTCAAGCAGGTTACATAAAATGTTCAGTTAGTGGTTGTATTACTGAACACAAGTGGCATGAACGGAACAGAAAGTATAGTCAACAACCTGGAGGGGGCAGGGCATGAAGTGACTCATGTGCATTTAAAGGGCCAGCGCTCCCAACCACCTTTCTGGTGTCATTACTCAGAAATAGTGTTAAAGATGGACCTGTGGAGTTGAATTAATAAAGAATTCAGACCCAAACAGAGCATTTATAGTTTATGTAGACCACAGGGAAATGTTTAAAAATGTATAATTCCATTTAAAAAAGCAAAATATCACTCCTTTAAAATGTGCACATGTGAAAACTAGTGTGTTTTTAAAGTTATTCTAATATAGTTAGACAGGATTTGCAGCTGCATTCATTAGCAACACCAACATTTGTCACAGACATCAGTGGTAGTGACAATGGCATTACTCAAGTTTTCCATTGCAAACCAACTCCCATCCCTGCCCATGGCCATTAATTTTTATTGATTTGAATTGAATATTATTTTTTAATCTACTTAGACAATAAAACAATATTAAAACACATTGTCTGCATATCTTCAGGTCATTTTTCCAATGGGTTACAGTGCGGCAAACGTCAAAGAACTGCAACAAATGGACAGTGGAATCCCCACTAAACATGTCCTTATCAGGACACACCTAAAAAAATAATATTTCAACATCTACTGAATGTCTCTTCTGTCATCAAACCAGCTGGAAGATTTACTCAGAACAGGACGGGAGGAGAGTGGAGAACATGTGACGTAAGATTATCAGCCCATTACAAAGACTCCCAGACACACTGATTTATTCTGGCTCCTCTTATCAGGGTGTGGGGGATCAGTACGTGGGAAGTTGACACATTGAGGGACAAGTTAAAGTGATTTTTAATTAATTTTACAGTAAGCTGTTCAGTCAGCGGTGTGTAGGTAGTTAATATTTAAAGTACGGGTACATTTTGTATGACAACCATTTTAAGGAAACAATACTAAAGTCTGTACTGCCCTCAATTAAACAATCAGTATTGTTTTATAGCCTCCCTGCTCTACATGGCTGTAATATATCAACAGGGCAGGGCTCCAGATAATAACTTTTTTAGACATCCTGCACTGATCCCAGATGCTGGAGCATGAAGTCCTTCCCTAGTTTTCCAATCATGACCACATTATCTCATAATAAAAATAACAAAAAAACTAATTAGGAACAGATAAATTGCTTAATTTAGAGCGCTCTAATGATAACTACAACATTCCTATCAAGCAATTTAGAGTATTTGATAACATTGTTCTAGAAACTAGTAGTCAAATTTTTCTAATGCTATCCTTAAAGGGTACCAGTGCTGGTCCTGCTTACGACATTAACCGTGCTTTGTGTATTACTTATGAGCAAAAGAAGTGCAAAATCAGAAAAAAAAAAAAAAAAAACACTATAAGGAAACCATGGCTAACTGCACAGGATCAGTGACCGGTCCATTGCAGCTCAGCCAATCAGACAAACCAACAAGTCTGCGTCACTAGTTGTTTTTCCATTGGACATATGTGCAAAACAGAAGTGTGGTAATGTTATTTTTTCTATTAAATCACAAATGCGATGATTTGTTTATTTATTATCATGAGATGACACAAGAAGTCATTTCATAAACGTGGTGACGAATATAAATATTGTGTTTATTTACAGATATATTAATTATTATCATTATTATTATTATTATTATTATCTTTTACTAAATTTAAAAAAAAATTGGTTTCCTGGTGTGTCCACACATACCGTGCCATATTTTTTTTCTTCTTTGTTTGTTGTAACGTCCATTATTCTCTGTTTTTGTTTTTTTTAATCATGTGCAGAAAAAGGTCTTTCCATTGCAGTTTTGCGCAATATCCCAACTGAACTACACCAGAAAAAAACCACCTCTTGCCAGCACAAAAATTTATAATCGAAAAATGTGAGTTTCGGTGAAATTGCTGTTTTTCCATTAGATACATTTTTTATAAAGTTACATTCACGCAATTTGAGGATCCATAGAAAAGCGACTACTATCTGTGCTGGAACAGCCCGTTAAAGAGGCAACATGTTGCTGACCATGGCGTGATCTTTTGAAATAGCTAACAATGAAAATCCACCTCAGGTACTCTTTAAAGCATCAGTTCACGTACATACAAGTTAGAGCCAATCATCAAACACTGGTCCACTTTTTGCTGACTGTGCCTAAACAAATTGGTCCAAAGACTGTTCAGCAGGAAGCAAAAGGCATAAATATCTAATGTACTGCGCACAAAAAAGAGGAAGACAAGTAGAGCTTCTGTAGGCGCTAAGCGTTTCAGACAGAGGTGTGAAGGCAGAAAAGGGAGAAGAACATTACAGAGCCATCCTCACTTTTCTGCTTTGTTTAAAAGGTCAGAATACCAGTGTGTATCTAAGCAACACAGACACACACACACAACGCCATGTAGGATTTTTATGGAGTGATGCCATCTGGTTATATTAACTTAGTTAGATCAGCAAGGGAATTACCAAGAATTCCAAAAACTCCCAGACACTCTGCTCACCACTTCACTTGACTTGAACTTTACTCTCGAATAAACATATATTTGCAAAAACGCACAAGGATCTGCAGCGAAGAAAGAGGGAGTCGATGTGTGCTCCCACATGCACGAGACAAGATGTGGAAATAAACTCCAAATGGGCCTGATCTGTCTCCACAAACTTATCAAATTCATATTGTTCGATAGAGCCTGTCTGGGCTGAAATCACACACCGACAGCCCTGCCCTGTCCCAAGGATTTATGGGAGGAAGTGATACATCCCTAAGGTATTTCCACAATCCTATCTGCCTCTAGCACCCTGCACCAGTTACAGATCGGCCTAAAAGCAGTGGCATGACTAAAGCAAAACAACTTTTTTTCATTAACTTCAACGCAATAGGAAATTCTGCTGGTCCTGTGTTCCTGTTGACTCCCACTCGTTGGCTTGCAGAGGGTGCAGAGATAAGAAAACACTATAGGCAGGACAATTAGTCTGAAGCCACTTATGGAACGACACATCCCTCACCAACATCTAGTTGGGTTGAACAGACACTTCTGCGATAAAGTCTATCGCAGCTTTAGCCTTCAGCTAACCGACCACTAGGCTATGACAATGGTTCCCAACCTGTCTTGGCTCGCAAATTTTTAGTGACACCAGATACTCAAAGCTGAGACTTTTTTTTAATGCTAAAATTAATTTGTTTTTGATCATGTAATAGTTTGCTATACCATGTTGCAAATAAAAGTAAATTTTAGAAGATATTTAGGCTACATGATGCATATATTACTACAGATTTTAGGCAACCCTGCATGGGGTCCTGATCCCAAGGTTGAAACCCACTGGGCTATGAACTATTGTGGAGGTTCTGTGTCCGGAGTGGTCCACACCTTCATTAATTTCTTCAAACATCTCTGACAAAATGACTGGTCAGATTTATTTAAAATTTTATATGTAGTTTCATTAGGACAATGTCTACAAAATGTATTCACAGTTTTGAGATATTTAAATTTTTGATGAATTTCTGAAATATTAAACCTTTACCTTTACTTACAATGGTCCATAATCTGATGGCTTGTAACATGGGAATGATTATCAATAAAAGTTACTGTTGAGCACTGATACAAAGTCATTTAAGGACTTTCATTTAAATTGTTGAGTTCTTCTCCGGTGAAAGTACCACCCACTTTGACTGGGAGATTGATCTCCTGCATCAAGACCACGGGGCTCTAATATAGCGGCAGAACCTGACAACCTCATAAATTCAACTTATTGATTCTTGACAGAACATGCCAGTGACAGAGCCTTTGGTCCTATTTTTTTAGTTGCTGAGTGGTGGGATTACAATTCTCTTACCTTATTCTATCTGTGCATGTCCATTCTGAAAGCCCCACTGACTTTGTTATAGAACAATAACTTCCAAGCTACAACTACTATGTGTCATTATCTTTTATAGGGATTTACTCATTCTAAAAATATGCCAAACTTCTACGATCCACCAAAACAATTTCTCTCCTGAAACTTCTTTGCAAAAGCTCTGTTGCTGCATCCTGCTATCGCTGTGGTCCAAGACAACTATGATTCATTTAAACCAAATTTAACCCTACTCCAGGGCAATAGCGGGAGGTGCCGGACCTATCTGTAGCTCTGCCTCAGTGCTAATAAAGTGTGGAGATAGGTCTAGCTACGTGACCCTAAAGAGGTGCTTATCCCCTGCAGCCCTCAGGGTCTGCATGTGCTTTTGTGCACAGATATGTTAACCAGACATGTAGTCTGGGTGGCAGATTTGTACACAACTGTACAAAGGACTCTCCCTCTGGCCTGTCAGCCCCATCAGGCCGATCTGTGACTATAAATGGAGGCTGGTTGTCAGCACAGGGAAGAGAGGCAGACAATCACTTCTGTTATGAATACCTTCTGTTCCCAGCACTCATCTGGACTCCTCTATTTGCATCTGCTTTAAGTTTATCTCTCCTCTGTTTCAGTCTTCTGCAAAATCCTAATGGAGCAATTAGGGATTGACTGATTATCCGCCATATTTTCCCTCCGTTTACAAAAAGCTACCACAGGCTTATGAAGAACATGAATTTAGCTCGAAACTATGTGTAACTGCCCCTTTTCTAGCAGCAGTTAAGAAACAGAAATTGTAAATTATGGTGTTTAACCCTCTTACATGTGCATGAATGTAAGTTGTGACTTGTATTCTGAAAAGATGTTCTCATTTAGACTTTTTATATATTTTTTCCCGGCACTTTTTGTTTTAAGGTTTAAAGCTTCACTTTGAATTAAACATCTGCTTAAAGGCATTTCAACTCATCTGTGTGTGGCCATTTTTATTCAGATTATGACACCAGGATTTGGAGTTTTACAGCAAATGTAATGTACAGCAAATCGGTTTAAAATAACAGTTATCAGTAGATGTAATACGAGGTTTCCAACTGGGTTTGGAGTTGGAAGAAGCAATTAATTGGCCAATACAAAAACATCTTTAACAATCAGAAACTGAATTGTTGAACTGGACATATAAATCAAAGTAAAACACACCTAAATAATACACCTGGATCATTGAACATCACTGTCTGAGAAATTAATTGTTAAATCCGGGAGCAGACTTGTAAAAACCCAGTGTTTTCACATATGATGTTTATTTTTCCGCTGTGTTGCTGATCATGATAGTTTTTGAGATGCCTTACTGGCGCAGATTAACTCTCCACGACAATTAATCTATCTATTGTAGTTATGGAAATATAAAGTATTTTAGTTCTAATGTGAGAACACAAGAGGTAAAAGGTGTCAACAACATTTGTATTTTCATTTCCCCACTTGTAAAATTGGTAGTAGAATTGCTCAGTGCTACTTGAACGACACCTGATCTGTACCCTCAAAATATGGATTTGACGTCTTCAACACCACAAACCTGTTGGCGACCCCACGGCTATGTTTTGCTAAGCCCGTGATGATGCCACATCATTCAAAAATACACTATGTATATTTAGCCTTCTTGTCCCCCATGCACACATAGTTGAAATACCATTTGGCGTGTACTCTACTTTGCATAACAACTCCCCCCTTGACGCAAAAATAGCCTTTCCTGTGCACTGCCTCCTGTGTGGCTCAGAGTTATCCCTGCACAAACATGGCACCTAAGCAAATCAAACCGGCTGGTAAACCCTGCTACCAGAGCATCTGAATTCCTCACATTCTGTAACACTACGGTAAGCTCAGAGAATACACAGCATGAAGATTATTTCCACACACCTTCCCGACCACCTAGTGTTTCACCCTCTGTGAAGGGCGAAATCCAAGCCTGGGAATAAACTTGCATGTCCTCCTCTAAAACGACCCTCGCTGCGTTTTCTTTTAACCTCATACTTACAAGCGAGCGTAAAAATCGCAAAACTCCTTGTACACTTTGACATCGCTCTTCCGCCTCTGGGACTTGGAAACCGGGACCTCATCTTCTCCCCCGTCAACGGCTTGAAGCCTATGGTGGTAACCGTTCATCTCCCCGTGAGGAGGGGGGTCCGGGGCTTCCCCATCCTCAGGTATTGTCGGCGGCAGGGCACGGCCGTTCATCTCCATAATGATCCACAACAACTGCTTCAAAGTAACTCCAAGGGATTCAGACCAAACTTTGTTGACCTCACAGTGGCAGATGTGGTTAGTTTCCTGCCTTGTACTGAGAGTGGGAATCCAATAAGCAGTGGGAGCTCTAATCCACACAGCACGAAGGAGACCGAAACACTGACCAGACAGCACTAGGAGGACTCTCTCCCTCTCCCTCTCACACACACACCCACTCTCACTAACGCACTCCCTCTTTCTCATTCCCACATCAGCTCTTTTTTTTTTTTTTCCCCTCTCACATACACACTCTCAGCCTCCTCTCCTGTCTCACTCTCCGTCTATTCTTGGGCAGGTTACTGACATTGAAGAGTCCACCCTGACGCCTCTCCAGACAGAGGTCACTGTGCCATGACACACTCCAACCTCAGCTACGGTATTTAAAGGGAGTCATTCTTTGGTTTCAGTAGCCTCTGTGGGTAATATCTAACACTGGCATAGATCCACATACTGGACACACACATACATACAATTAAAGTTCAAAGTCTCATTATCTATTGAAATCTGAACTAAAGAGGGATAAACATAAGGATTTTGTGAATCTCAAGAGACATGAAGACAAAAAATCAGGCATTGAACAGTTTTAATTGTACTGTGTGTGGTGTGTTACGATAATCTCAACACAGCAGAACACAAACATAGGCTAACGATTCTGTTTCACTACCAATTTAGAGCCAAAAATCTTGCGTGCTAACAAAAAAAGAAGAAACATAGCAACAACTTGAAAACACAATACGCAACATGTTGTTTCGGTTGTGGTACGACCTAGTGGAGACGCTGAATAGACATTCTCGGGCTTCCCACCGCTCCACGAGCTGGTCAACATGATATTGTGTCTTCATTTCTGAAGTCCACCGAACTTTATTTATGCCTGCTTCTTTGTTCCTCAGTCAGCTTTCATATTGATTACCTACTTTCCACGTCACAGTTCATGGAGTCGTGTCTTGGGAGTTGTCGGCTTTCCCCACAAACATGAAGATTTTTGGTCGTAAATATTGAATAAGTTTAATAATTACGGTTGTCGGCCCGTTTCAGAGCCAATTATCGGGACAAATTCACTTGTAGCACACCTCAGACCACAGGATAATCTTTGAAGACATAAAATAATCTGGTATTTACTGTCCTTGGTCAGGAAGGGGGGAAAATCGGGACAAAAACAGCCCGATTATCTTTAAGTGTGTACCCAGTTTAATAGGAAACCAAGTCCAAACACAGCTGAGTTTGATCAGAACGCAAAACTGTGCAGACATGAAAGCTGATGTAATTGTTGACATTTCATTAGCTACCAGTGTTAACTGAACCATCATCAGAAAGACAAAATGTCAGCAAAATCCAAAAGTTACATATCCTCAAATATAGTAAAAAAAAAAAAAATACTTAGAACTTAGATTTAAAGCTGAAAAACTTTTTAACATTATAAACATTCAGTTGTTTTCTGGCAGCATGAATTAATTTTCTGACAGCAAAACACAATATATAAATAGAATTGATTCATTATATTCCTTAGCTCTAAATATGTCTAAATATGTTAATTACGGAAATCAATCTGTGATTAACACTTTGCACTATCAATCTCGATGGATAGAAGGCAGCTAAAAGCTAATAGTAGTTAATGACTGGTATGTAGAATTAACTCTTTAATAAATTTCAGACAGTGTCAGAAATATAACATACTGAAAGTAGCAGGACAAACAGAACGCAAGATGTTTCAATATGATAAAACTGTAGTATGAAAATAATAATATGTGAAATGCATTATTATTCACATACTGCCAACAAACCAATACGGAAAAACCTACATAACAATATTCCAAATTTGCACTCAAACTAATATGCAATAACTTTTGATGTTTACTATTATTAACATTATAAGACCTAGATCACATGGTTAAAAGTCTCTTCAGTCCTGGATTTCCAGATACTTTAAACAACTGGAAAACTTGGCTCCAGTTTCATAATGTGCAAAACTAGACACGAAAGCATATTAGCTCAATCAGCGAGACGTCCATAAATCAACAACAGAGCGGATCAAGTGAAATAATGTTTATTTCACCTCATGTTTTAACATCTTTGAACAAACACAGCAGCAGTTCCCCTTCAACAAATATGCAGAGGCCAATATGGGATTATATTACTCAAACTCACTATTACAGGTTTTCCTCTGGCACCGATTTCATTGGAGAACTTGACGGAACACTAAAAACATGACAGACTTTGGCATGTGGACAGAATGACAGGTTTACAACTAGGAGCAACAGCCAACTGTGTCTTTTATTGTCCACAGTGTGAACACAATGAGCAGCTGAGATGTAATCTGTGCATCCTTTGTTCATATAACTTTAATAAACACCTATTATTGTTATTATAACCACATAATTTTAAAAACATAATAATTTTTGCACATTTATATATGCCTACTTCCTTAACCATCATCTGTTGTCTAGTACATATTGCTGTTCTAAGTGTTTTAATAAATACATTTGGTGTATACTGACATATATTCAGAGCTATAAGAATGTTTGCATTTACATTTTGGTAACTCCTGCTAGTTTTTATTACACTTCAATGGTAAACGGACTGCCCTTGTATAGCACATTTGATACACCTTTCATGGTGCCCAAAGCTCACATTCACACATCAGTCATACACTTCGACATGTGGACAGTCGGAGCCGGGATTCGAACCACCTACTCTACCAACTGAACCACAGCAACTCATGGAACAATTTTCCCCCATAGGTTAATAAAGGATTTTGATTCTGTTTTTAATGTCGTGATCATGTTGGGAGTGGTGGAATGTAATCAAGTATTTTTACTTCGTTACTGTACTTAAGTATTTTTTTTTTTGTATTTGTATTTTACTTAAGTAAAAATAATAATGCATACTTTTACTTTTACTTCACTACATTTTTTGTGGCAGGTATCTGTACTTTCTACTCCTTACATTTTAGAAATTGATGCCGTTACTCATTACATCATATTAATATCTTTTCGTCTAAATCTTTTTTTTTAACTTTTCGTCTAAATCTTACATGAAAAAAATCACACACACAATATTAACACTAATCTTTTCAATCCACAGACTGACATTGTGTGAATACTTGGACTTTTAGACTTTAAAGCACATTTTAAAGGAAATACTTAGTACTTTTACTGACGTAAGATTCTTGATGTAGTACTTCTACTTTAATTGAGTAAATATTTTGCAGGGTATTGGTACTTTAACTTAAATACTAAGCTTCAGTACTTCCTCCACCCCTGAACCATCAGCAGTGAAACGGGCTCCTCACATGATGATCGTAAAAACACGACCTGTGCATTAAAATTTATGAAGCTACAGTTTGTGAATTTCTTAATCGTCCTCAAAAAAAACCCACATTGGTCTGAGCCTCCGCATTCCTCCGCTACTATAAATGTGTCTCCATCGAGTAAATGATAGCTCTTAATGCCGTGAAACTCAACTGGCATCTCAAATTAATGACTACTTCACAAACCGCCAACGACGACATTAGGGCAGATCTGGAAATACGCTCCAGTGAGAGAAACATATTTGAAGCTTCCCTGGAACCCGTGACCTGCGTTTTCCTCTTAATGTAACTGATGGACAATAAATGCTGAAATCCGGGGTTAAAACTGCAATGTTCCATTCCTGTAAGTAAGTATGTCCAGCTGAAATATGTCTCCCGGTGCTTCAGAATAACAGTCTTCTACATTACTCCATCATTCTACAAATAGACCCCGAGTGGAGCCTCAATTCCAAACTAGGTGCTGGCAGCTGCTGTTTTGTGTCTATGTGTGTGTGTGTGTGTGTGTGAGAGGGAGTTTGTATACATAGTAAGGGCCAAAGCTACTTCCACTAAGAAGAGCTTCAAAACCGCAAATACCTTCCGAAGTCATTTATTCGCATTTGTCATTGAAAACCTCCGGAGAGAACACTGCCAATTTGGGCTTGATTTGATTTATTCATTACTTCCTTGATTTATTTCTTACTTTAGGGTTCGGCTCTGACGTAACGGAGCCAAACATTACACCAGGCGTCACGCAAATCCTCCAGAGCCTTTTCAATGTGTAGCGCCGTCTGCGGGAAAATCACCTGTCCGTCGGTAGAGCTATGGTTGTATTCTCACGCGTTGGAAAGTAGCGCTGAGTGACAGACGTACAATGGACAAAGGGCGGGTGCATAACAGGAAACACACGTAATTCTTCCTCCTGATTATAGTCACTGCAACGGACCAGGGCGTTTCATTTTGAGACCAGAGCTTCAGACTTACACTGTTGTCTAGTGCCCACATTGACATGATAGTGTTAAGGCTACAAAAAATAACATTTTAAACAGAAACACAATCACTGCAGTTTTCCTGATCTTACATTTCCGACTTCGGCTGCATCCAAACTTAACTTCTTTGATGGAAACTTCTAATATATTTTCATAATAAACATTGATGCTAATGCTGCTGCTACATTGACTATCGCTTTAAGTGTTACTGTGAAATTTTGTATATTAAGAAAATAATTTTATTACTTTTATTTTGTTTCCATATTTTTTTTGGTTTCACTTAAGTTTGTATTGAAATTTTATCAACGCATAGTCACCAAAAACAAAAACAAACAAACCTCGCTTGGGTAAACGATACTACATTCACATTATTCGGCGCCATTAACGGTTCTGTCATCAGTCCACTTATTCCATTTTTTGTCCATTTGTGCTTCTTGTAGTTGCAGTTTGTGAGGTTTGTTTGCACATTTTATGTTTTTTTTGTTTTTAAATTCTAGCCTATTTAATCCTTATGTATTTTACTTGATATTTTATCCTTTTATCATCTGTGTTACAAGACCTGGATAATTGTATTTCGTTCTATCATGTATCACTGCTTCAATGATAATTACACTGAGCCTGAGTTAATAAACATTTTACATTTTCATTTGCAGTGACATTCTGTCTCTCAAATGATAAAGTGGCAGAACCTTTCACACAAATATATCCAGCGTAGTATATCCCATGTGTCATCAATGTCATGTCAACACTAGCAGTTACAAATGAGCAATTACTCGTGGCTGAGTTTAGCACCTTGGCACCGCCACCGCACAGACATGTGACGTTCATCTCACTTGGCAAGTCACCTCTGATAATTCTGTTGTCTCCTTCATTCACAGTGAGGATCTCTGACAGCAGTGTCATGTTAGCGTTTGTGTGGGTGTGATGTTACGAACCATTTCTGGGACGTGTGTGGTTTGAGCTGCTGTGTGACACAGAGCTGACTCACCCCTCAGAGACCTGATCCAGGTCTACCACCATCTAACATCACAGATCAATGAATGAGAAAAAATTGCCCAACTTTTATGCTCCTGTAAAACACAGAAGACCAGTTGTTCTTCCTCCTGTATTATAAGAACAGATGATATCTAAGATTATCAGTAGGTAGGTTTTTAATTACTTGGCCCAGAGGCCTGTTGTCTAATTAGCTAATATCAGTTTTCAGTAATTCCCATCCGCAATAAAATGAAAATCCATATTTTAATATAAGAATTAGAGATCCAATGATGGTATCGACCCATATTGCTGACATTGGCCACTATAGGTATTGGCATATAAGATGTCTTTTGACTGATAAATGTGACATATAAAGTACAATTTGTGCAAGTATTACAATTTATACAATTACAATTTTTTTATGAAGAGTAAATAATAACAGAAAGTAATGCAACTGTACAAGCTATGGTCTAAAATGTCATTTTAAATATCATTGGCCAAGAATTTTGCTATCAGTAAAATACAATTAGATGCGTCATTGCAGAAAATGTAGACCAACACGAGTGAAAGCTGAATGTTAAAGTGTTAATGACCTCACATGCATTGCTCAGTCTGTGTGTTGAGATTCAATCTGGAAATATGTGAAGTATGTACAGCAGGAAAAACAAAGGCTTCAGGGGAAAAAACAGCTTCTATTAAACCAAAAAGTGGTTGTATTTAGTGTGACCTGCCTTTGCATTTAACCCTTTAGTTCAGACAACAGGAGATTTATTGCATGTCTGATGTTTTATACCAAGTTTCCTTCAACACATGCCAGATATTTCTAATTGTTTGTGCTATTTCTTGTTCTGGGATCACACTAAATAGTGACTTTCACTTCTAGAACACATTTAGTTCAGTTTTTTTTGTCCTTTAAGACAGTGCATATATTTCCTGTATTTTCTGGTTGTATCCGGAAAAAGAAGGAGAAATAAAAATGAATGCTCATTTTTAATTCTGTAAGAACAACAAACCTAGTGTGTTGTTAACCTAATGTTTGTGTTATTGCACACTAAACTGGATAAAATGGTAAATGATTCTAATTCTTCTTTTCCTGTTGTCCCAGATCAGACCCTGGCATTAGATTGTATTAAAGTTAATTAAAAAAAAGGAGTGTCACTTGTGCAAATATGAATTTCAGCCTGAACTTAAAAATGGCTACAGCAACTGCCAGTAGGACCTTCGAACTTCCTCAGAGGGTCATAAACGGTCACTGGAGGGGTCAGAGGTCACCACTGCTGGACACCAAATGCTGTTCATTCAAATGACACCCCACTGAAAAGTCACCGTCTCTGTTTGTATCGTAAAAGACATAATCACAGAGTACGATGAGCATCTCTGGAATATCTGGACAGACACAGAACGGGAACATTTACTTCGCTTGAGGCTTGATTTGAAATCTAGCAACACAAATGCATGCATAAAATGCGCAGGAAATGCAGCTCATGTTAACGACAGTAAAATGATGGTAAAAACAGGATTATTATTTCATTAAAACAGCCATCCTCATAATGCTCATGACAGCAGATGAACACTTCCCTACCACGACCACACCGTATTTGTATAGAGGATCTTTACAAACACTTACAAACAGAAACCTATAATACACTGCACTGATAAATTAACTGATGGACATTTTATTTCAGAGCCACAGACATACAAAGCATCGTCCAACACTTTTTGGAGCTGTGTCTACAGAAAACTATTTTTCAATCCAACCACCAGCCCTGACTCTCCTATCCTCTGAGACAAGTACATTCAGGCCAAAGAAACACATCAAACACACCCTGCACACAACACACAACCCCTAGTACACACAGACACACTGAGTCAACAACAGCCATGGTAACTCAGATATAAGTGCTGTTTGGGCACAACCATTTTTCCCTTGGCAGACCATGAAGCATTTGTAGAGCCTTCACATGCACACACACACTCACTGATACACACCGGTTCAGTCACTGTGCAAACATAATTCATGACAAACATTTCCTTTTGTTTTGCACTTTTTGTTCCCAACGCCCGTTATTACAGGTCAGGTGACTTATCCACGGTGCACAACATCGCCGTTGTCTTTTTAAAAACATTTTATTATTGACCTTCACTCAGTACTTGATGAAGTTTACCATTTTACCAAGTCAATACAGTACAATGTTAGCACTTCTACCTCACAGCAAGAAGGTTATGAGTTCGATTCTAAGCTGGAGCTGAGCCTCAGTCACAGATGTGTTGAGTTTACCTGCTTCATGTGTTTGTTCCAGGTCCTCTGCTTTCCCCCGTCATTAAAAACAGGTACAAATGGGTTAATTCTCCTGTCAGTCCCCTTGACTACTGTGGAGTTTGCCCCTGAGCACCTTCAATGGCAGCTCATTGCTTCTAATGTGTGCTAATGCTAATGCTAGCTACTGTTTGTGTGTATTAGGATGGGTGAAAGTTTCCCTTCAGGGGACAATAAAGCGCGTTAACCTTTTCGTACACCTTCTTGTTCTACAGCATTAACTCACCTTAGACCCCTTTGCGCTGCTGTATTTCCACCTATTTGTCCATATATGGTCACCTCTGGCTCCAAAAAGCCAACATGGTAACAGCCAAATAACAAACTACTGATTTTGTTAACCAATGGGTGATGTCACGCTTCCTCCATCTACTAATCATAGAGGCTGCAGTATTCTTAAATTCTGGTGTTTTTTCCCTTTAATTTCAGCTTCCGCAGGCTTAAGAGTCATATGTTGCACAATATAATGTTTTCAGACTAAGGCCTATCTTGTCCGTATGTGTTTTTATTAAACAATCAGAATGTTTGCTATTTATCTGAATAAAAATTCCAGATTTTTTTCAAAACTACTATTTTTTTCCCCCATATAAATGTGTGCCTGCTTTTTTGGTTGCGATTGTACATGTTGTGTGTAGTAGAAAAGTTCATTTTAATAAACATATGAATGCACAATTCACAGTAAATTATGTTTTACTGACAGAAACGTTTTCAAAACACATGAAAACCATCAAAGTGCATGAGTCACACAAATTTCACTAGAATCATTCCAGTACCGACCTGTTAGTGAAATCACATCAAGTTTTATTGCTTATCTAACAAGATTGTGTGTCTTTGAGTACTGTAAAATTCAACTATGAGAGAAACTTTGTTCTTTACTAAGACTTTCACAGAAAATTCCAGACTTTTCGAGGTCTGGAAAAGAGTATTTCTAAATTAAATGCTTATTTAAGACCTTTCAAGTCCTGCACAAGCACCTTGACAATACACAGAGAAAACACAGTCGGATGCAAAGAGAAGCAGCCTACGGGTACAGCCACATATCATCATGGCGTGAAATCAGTATTAAAGAATCTATCTGTCAGCAACGTACAATTCCACCGCAGCGAGAATAAGAGGCGATGTGTGTGTTTAGTCTGAACGGGGACACCTCTAAAGAGAGAGCTCCCTCTTTCTGTCCACATTCCTCACATTTCTACATTCCTATAATCACTTCAGGATCACACACACAAGCACAGAGAAAGAAAGAGATGCTTGTGAAAGACAGAAAAAGAACATTCAAAGCGGATTGATGTGAACTTATTGTGAAACCGACGTTGCAAAAGTTTACACATGTCGTCCGTGTCTCTCACACAACTAAGGGGAATTCAGCCTAAGCCGCAGTATTTGCTGATCAAATACTCCACCACATCTCGCCTTATCTGTCCGTGTCAATTTGCTGGGCACGCTTTAAAGGTTCTTTGGTTACTAAGAATGATGTTTCTCAAGCAACGCCAACAAACTCACTTTGATTTATTACAATTATGACAAGCAGGCTGATAAGAAGCTATCCAAAGCGATAATATTAGAAAAAAAGTCAATGAAATGAACATCATATCAGGTAAGATGGGATTAGTCCACTTAAGACGTTTTTCACTTCGATTTGTTATTATTAAAACGTTAATACGGTCTGACATAAATCGAGACTGATGTGCAGAGTTTGTCAGACAAATTGGCAACACAAGTTATAGTGCAATGAAGCTTAAACCAGAAAATAGATAAAGTTCAGGTGCGGAGGCAGCAAAGACAGACTCACCTGAAGCTGTCCCTGCCCTGACTTCCATAGCTGTCTGGTCTCTCCTGTCTTCGTCTGTACAAGTCTGAGTTTGACAACTCCTTCAGCCTCAGAGAGTTCATCTCCCCTTCGCCTCTCACCCTCCCTTCCTTCCTGACCGGCCACTTGATTTGGAAACACTCTGTTCGCAGGAATAGGACGACTCCAGAACACGGGTGTGTTAATGTTTGAGCCAAATAAAAATGTCTAATCCCTCTGTAGTCCGTTCTCTCTGAGGGAACACACCGTTGTGGTTTTCCAGCCTGCACACCTAATAACTACCTCTCGCTCCTCCTCCTCCTCCTCCCTCATGCCGCAGGTAAAGGGAAAATGCCTCTGAGAAAATGAGACAAGAAAAAGAGCTACGAGGCGCTGCCCATTCTGGCCTCTGTCCCCGCTGTTTACCTCCTACACTCTGCCTCATTCCTTCTGTCTGGAAAAAAAAAAGCATGAAATAAATAATAGAGGGAGCGAAAAACAGATGAAGATGTAAACAGGCAGTAGTGATCATACCGACAAGGTTAAGCCAATAATTATGACAGATATCTGACTAAAAGGCGTAAAATATATATTAATTAACAAATGCTTCCTCGCAGCAAATAAACAATATATGCAGTTACCATAAAAATGACCTGCAATGCATTTTCTTCTCCGTAAGGGACAAAACTTTCACAGCTTTACTTAAAAAAAAAACTAAAATTAAACAAAAAATGTCCACTGCAAAGGAAATTCCATACCCCCCCCCCCGCTCAAAAAAACTCCCAACCAAACAAAAAAGAATCTGTTGCTGTTTCCAATCAAGACAATTATTTACTGTAAAAAATAAACAAAAAAAATCTGAAACTTTCACCATACAGTGTATATATTTTTAGGATATATAAGTGTTTGATCAATAGAATTGGACATAGTCAAGGTTAATTGAGGTTTAGGCAACAAGTATCAATAATACATGATGAATATGGGATGTCATAACTAAAGATTTCACCAGAAAAATCACAATAGAGCATAGGATTTAAGGGGATGTCATCTTCATAATGTCTCCATAAGTGAATAATCTTATTAAAATGAATATTGTTGGGTTTCTTTTACCTTAAAATGAGCTGTTTACTCCTACAGAAAGAGCAGGTCAGCTTTCTTTTGTATATTATAAGCATTAATATGGATTTCTGTCACCTAAGTTGTTGAAGAGGGATTTTCTTGTTTTTCCGGGGGGTGTGGGGATGTCACTGAATGTGTTTTTGTTTGAGGCCTTAGTTTGCAACCTGAACTTTACATAACAAAGTGGATTACTTTCTTTAAATACAATAAATGTGTGGTTTGTCTCCTAGTCCTGTGAAATTCAATATAAACTGCTTTGCCATGGTAACTTGGTTGCCATTTTGATAACTGTATATAATAATATAAAACATAAATGATTGTGACAATTATCCTTTGCTGATTGTTGTTTGTTATGTTTTGTTTGACAAAAATGATAAATAACTAATAAAAACTAAGTGTAACCAAAAAAAATGTAACTATCAAATATTTTAGCATAAAAATAGTCAGTTACTGGGTTAAATTAGACTCAATAATGAGGCAAATAAGTACAATTGACACCATACTGGTACATGGTTTCTTAATGAAGTGTCTCATTTATGCAAAGGATGACAGTGTTTTATAAACAATGTGCAAAAAGTAATACTGATACTGAGAAAACAAACACACACTACGGGTCAAATAAAAGTGTGGGAACTGTTAATATACAAAATAAAGCTGCTTCGAAAGGAACAACGTCACTTATTATGTCATGATATTTTCAACTCTTGATCACAAACTGCTCCTCGATTTGACTCGAGCATTTCTATTATAAACTGTACCATATTTTCCCCAAACACAACAAGCTATTGAGAAAGACAAAAAGGTCAAAGTATGAATAATTCATTGGAGCATGTGGGATAAAGAGACCCTCCAGAAAAGACACAAGAACCCATGGAGGCAGATTTTCAGAGGCAGCTGAAAGTTGCCCTTTCAGACATATTTAATTAACGCCAAGAGGCCGAAGCATCACCAGTAAAGAGCTGGGATTGGTCCGAGGACGTGGACGCCAAACAGGCAAAGTCAACAAATAGCCGAAGCTGAAGTAGATGTAAACAGAAGCCAGACTGTAGCAACATAAAACAGAACACGAGTACAAACTAAAGACTGAACTGGGAAATAATTTAAATGTAAAAACACAGTACAATGAAAATGAAAACCGATAACATATTTTAGCATCATTTCTGCATCTGACTAGAGCTCGTTAGACCTTATTCTTTGTCTCCATTGGCTTTGAGTATTATAGTTACAGTAATAGTATATTATTATTATTACTACTATAACTATTATTAGTAGGGATCCACAGGATATTCGTTAACCAAATATATTCGGCCGAATATTGCAAAAAAGCCACATTGGGCCTGCGGTGGTGTGAGTTAAAAGCAAGGCCGAATAGTAACGTGTGATGCGATGATGTAGTCAGACGATGTGCAGTGGTGCTGTGACCTCTGACCCTCGGTAAAATGTGGGCGGTGTGGAGATATTTTAAAGCGTTAGAGAGTGAGAAGAGAATTGCAGTTTGCAACGAGTTTTCAACCAAACTATCGAGAGGGGGTTCTTCTGTAAAGAGCTTCAGCGCCGCTGCTTTAATTAGTCATTTAAAAGCCACACATCCTGAACAGCATGAATATGACAGACAGACAGACAGACAGACAGACAGATGGCTGCAGCAGCTAAAACCAAAGCTTCTTGTCCTAGCAAACCCACTCCCGTCCGTGGACGACATCTTTGAAAAAACGAAAATGTTCGCAAAGGACAGCGCCAAAGCAAACGGAATTACAAAGAAGGTAGTAAAGTAAACATTTACTTTCTTTATAAAACATGTCTAAAAATTTCTTCTAGGCTATTTATGCACTATTAAAAAAAATAGTGAAAAACTCAACAGTGATCGATAGTCGGCATTCGGCCAAGCTGTTATATTTTATTCAGACCAGGGGTGTCAAGTTCATTTTAGGGGGCCTTATTCCCCCAAACATGACCTGAAGTGGGCGGGACCAGTAAAATAATAACAGTGAAAAAAATTATATTATGATAATGTTTACATCTAAAGTTTCCTTAAAAATCTGAATAATATGAACTTGAAAGTATTAAGAATAACAAGTAAAATTTTAACAATATTATGCCTCAATTTATCAGTTTATCGTTTACATGTGTGCACATATTTGTTCAGATTATTCACATTTATTGTAAAAGGATAGTGTGTTCATGTAAACATTATTGAGTAATTTTACTTTTTTACAATAATGCAAAGAGGACATTTGAAGTTGTCATTATTTGTAGGTTATTATAATAGTGTTCGACTGGTCTGACCCACTTTGGATCATACTGGTCTGTATGTGCAACCTGAATTAAAATGATGATTAATTGTTAATATCTTCAGTGTAATTATTTTTTAATTTCACAGATTCATGCCAGGGGCCTGACCCTTTGGCGGGCTGGATTTGGCCCCCAGGCCGCATGTTTGGCATCTGTGGAATGTGTAACATCACTAATAAAGAATAATCCTCAACTCAAATTTCATAATAATAATAATTCTAATAATACTAACAATAATCATCACTGGTATCAGCATATCCGTTAATCCACGTTTAGCATCACAGCTGACTATTCTTATATGACCCCATGTCGAGATGAAAAAAATAGTTTTTATTTGGCTCTGCTGATTAAGTTTAATACTCCACGATAAGTCCAGAGCATGTGTTTACCAGAGGCTAAATGTATCATCCAGCAGAACATGAGCCTGTCATTATAGATGATGTCAAAGTACTTATGAGTGGATTAATCCCACCTCACATACAGACAGATAATGCCCTATAAACAGTTCAGACCTCAGGCGTTCAGCTTGCCTTAGCCTGTTCAGCATTCCACACACACTGACACTAGTGGAAGCGTGAAAAGTGAAAATGTTTGGCTTCACATCCTGCTGCTGGGCAGTGACACAGCTGACATGTCTGGGTTTGCCTTAACGTCAAAACCTCAAAAGTGACTTATACAGAAGAGTTTTACTCACATGGACTGATTATTCCTTTAAAATTAACACCGGACCAACAGTTGGTTTAGAATGACTATCTTAATAAAATAGTAAAAATGGAACTCTTCATTATCATCACACACAGCTGGAGCAGACATTTCCTTCATTTCCCTGCACCCTCTGAAACACCATGGAATTTCTATGAGTATACTGCCATCGTGTGGACAATAACAGTACTGCGGATTTAAATAGTAAAACACATTAAGTAGGAAAAAGTTTTAAGTCGGTTTGTCCATGACACAGGGTCCATACACATTTTTCAACGTCAAATTCAAGCACGTTTAAGGGTCATTTCCTAATTTTTCCAGCACTGAACATTATCACTGGAGTAAAACACATTATCTACAGGAATATATGCACTCAGGGTTTTTTTTTTCATTTTTATCAAAATTATGTACATTGTATTATGCTAAAAACATCTAAAATTATTTTTCGTAATAGCAAAAAGTTTAGAAAATTAAAGGAGAACACTAAACTGATAAAAAAAAAAAAAAGCCAATTGGCGTTCTTCAGACACGCTCACACCGAGACTAAGATTCAGATAAAACTGTACGTGGAGTCAACCTGAGAACACCCAGGGATGTTATTTTTTTGACATAAACTTTTATTTATTATTTTATTTTTTTGTATTGCCTCTCGGTAAGTATTTTGACTTACCATCTAACCTGGCAGAGTCAATATTAAAAATAAATAAATAAATGACATGAGTTATAATCGCAAACACTTAAACTGGAATCTAAGAACTTTCCAAACCTTTAAAACATGATGTTGAAATTCAAGCATTCCAAGCACCGGTACAAACGCCTGACAACAGCACATTAAAAATACTTCTGAATATTTTTGGAACATTGTTTTTGCAGAATTAAGTGTCATCCATTTCTTGTGTATACTTGTTCGATTACTTGTTTTTTGCTCTCAAGTGTTTACCATTTAAAGTCATAAAAGCAACAAAAATCAGTCCAACTAAAGAGTTTTGTTTTTTGCAGACTTAAATGACATCTCAACTGAAACTCTCATGAGGAAAATGGATGAATTAATATATATTATTTCCATTTCTTGTATAAATTTCCTGTTGCATTATTGGTTTTTCCTCCGGTATTTGATTCTTTAAAGCCAAAAACGCGTAAAAACGCTCCAAATTTAAGAACTTTGAACCACTGTTTGCAGAGAAATAATAGTTTTCCACTTATTTTATCTACTTATTATTGCATTTCTTATTTTTGCTCTGTAATATTTATCCTTTTCAGTCAGTACATGTTCCTAATAGCTGTCCTTTTTGTAGACAATCCATAACAAATGAACATTGAGATGCACAGCGCTAACAACAACACATTGATGAGGTTTGTGTATCGAACATGAAGCAGGAAGTGGAGCTCACGGTTACTGCAGCTGTCTCTACATTTTCACTAGTAATAAAGTGAGTAAAAAAGCAACTTACCGACGTGTTGAGCCAAACTGTTGTGAGGATATCTTAGCTGTTTGCTTAAGTTCCCTTTGCTGTCACTGCAAACACTACCACTGCCTTTATCTCAGCCTGCATGGCCACATCACTTCCTGTATGCTGTGACTGTGTGAATGTTTGTGTCCACTTGTGCCTATGTGCCAGTGTCGGTATGTGTTTGCGTGGATGTGAAGAAGACACACAAGCTGCTACTCTGATTGGCTGCTGGCTCTAACGAAGAACGGAGGAAAGGTGTGAGAAGGTGGAGACTCGCTGTGATAAAAGCCGGTGTAGATGATGTGTGAGGAGGCTTCGGTGGCACTGGTTGGACAATCGACCAACTAGCGAGAACCTGCAGAGGTTCTCTTCTGCTTCCACTGATCAGGAGGAAACCAAAGCATCCACCCCACACGCAGACCTGCCTTCAAATTTTCAAAAATGCACCGTCTCTGTGAAATTACTGCAGCATAAAAGCCCTCTTACTGTTTTGTAACTGAGTGTATTGTACAATTAAACAACAAAACAGCCCGAAGTTTCAAAACAAGGTGAATAATCAAGACTGGGATGATGAAATATGAGTTTATGTCATAATACAAATGTTGACACCACCCTTAAAGGAGTGATATTTTTCTTTGTTAAATAGAATTATGCATTTTCCAACATTTCCCTGTGTTCTACATAAACTGTAAATGTTCTGTTTGGGTCTGAATTCTTCATTAATTCAACTCCACAGGTCCATCTTCAAAACTATTACTGAGTAATGACACCAGAAAGGTCGTTTTGAGTGCCGGCCCTTTAAATGCACATGACCCCGCCCCCTCCAGGTTGTTGTCTGTGCTGCTCTGTCCTGTTCAACCAACAACTGAATATTTTTATGTAATCGGCTCAAAGTTTGGACATATTTTCAGTTTTTACTACAACTGCTGCTGCTGATAAACAATTATGGGGTACTCGAGAAATGTTCATCAGAAGTCTTGACCTTATATGGGCAAATGTCATGACATAACTAGTTATAAAACATAACAAATTAAGCAGGAATTAAAACAGGTTGTAGAAATCCATTTGATTTTTGCCTAAATGAATATAAAGATAGTTTTGCATCAGCTGGAGGGTTCAAATACAAACTGTATGGACTATTAGGGTCCAAATACATAAATAAATGAACCACAGACTAATAAAATTGGGTTTCCCCTTTAAGACTAGTAAAAACAAGAATGTGTTCAAGAGCTGCTTTAAAGAGGTTACATGTAGTATTTTTAGTCACAGAAAAAAATGATTAGACCATCAAAAGTCATTAAAAACAATGGTTTAATGCAAAATTAAGTACTAACTCCTGTGTGTGTCATGTGACTCAGACAGAAAACAAAACATAAAATGTCTAAAAGCACTGTTCTTGTCAGTACAATGACATAGATATTGACGTAAGAACTGAAGTGATTTGGGTTTTTATCAAGAAAACATAAAAAATGTCTGGATATCAGCTCTGAAATTAAACTAGTATGAGCTACTTTTGTTGTTATCATTATATTTTTCCAAACAAATGTACCTTTAGTTGTACCAGGCATTAAAATGAACAAGAAATTGAAGGAAACAAGGGGTGGTCTAATATTTTTTTTTCCATCACTGTACATTACAATACAGAAAAAATATTTACAAGTATGATTAGAGTGTTTAGAATGAAAATGTAAAATACTGTTTTGCTGAGATAAGTAATTAAGTCAATTTTACTTATATAGCACTGGATAAAAAGAATATATATGGATAAAAAACACAAAATAATTTACTGGAAAATACATTACATAATGCAATCCATTAGTAAAATAAACCCAAGCATCATATCAAATCAATAAACCAACATGAAATAATGAAATGTAAAACTATAAATGCTCCACTCTAACTAAAAGCTTGCCTAAATAAAAAAGGTCTTTATCTGCTTAAAGGAGTCGTGATGTAAAAGCAAAGAGAGCGTGTTCAACAGTCTGGAAGGAACCATGCCCCCATGATCTAAAATGAATACAAAGGACTCTAAGTGTTCTAGGACCAGAAAACCTGAACTGACCTGAATTTATTCATTCTTAACCTACATGACCACTAGAGGGAGGAGTTAGTCACTCTGCTGGTGTCCCATGGTGAAAGTCAACTAATGTCAAGGTTGTCATTGAGGATGAGAACTACAAAGAAACAACTTTCAGGGTCAAAGGAAGTGACAATGTGATTAAAGGTAGAAGCCCCGTTGATGTTTTTTTTTTTTTTTACCACAGGACACAGTTATAAAGTAAAAGAATGGAGTTTGACGCTGAAATGGAAGAGTTTCCTCTACACAGGTGAGTTTGATCAATGATTTTCTGACTTAAGAAGTCATTAGTCTTTAGGTCGAACCACAACACAGTGTCAGCATCTGCAAAGGGTGACCAAATCTGATCTGTCTGAATGGAGTCCTATGGGAGAAGTAGCTCAGTGCACTGAATAATCAAACATTTGGTAAAAAACTGTTGGCTACACGACAACCCGAGGACCAAAGTGATGATCTTTGACACTTAAAGGGACAGTTGTGTATTTTTGACATGAATCTGTATGACATCCTCATCCTGTGAGCCCAGTTCTGGTCCGGTTTTGGTCAAAATGAAAGTGGCATGTGTTCACAAGAGTGATTTATTTGCGTCACAAACCAATGTCCACGAAAATGTCACACCTCGTAATCACTTGGCCCTACTATTATTTATGACATTATTTACTATTATTATTGACACCACAAACCAAAAAACACCACAAAACTGAGGTGTTTTGTGATTTTACTGTGGCTGTTTTCTGACTAAAAACAGAGTTAAGTTAACTAGCTATAATGTAAACTATCAGCTGACACTGATGATGATTATAAGACATTTATTTTGACAACTGAGTATGTGATATGATATCGTAGAACACAACCCTAATAAAACACAAATACGGCCAAATATAAATACAAAAAATACGTACAATACAAAAAGAATCACAGTGATTCTATTTATTTTTTTTACAAACAGAAGAGACCAGAGGGGAATGGTTTCACACCCCTTGTCTTATTTAGGAAAAAAATACTGCATTTTATCACTGAGGAAATATAAATAGACTAACACAACTGTTTCAGTGTAGTCATAGATGCAGCTGGGAACATTTGAGAAGCACTGAACATCCTGTTGTTCCATAGTTCCTTCTGCAATAGTCACACAATGGTTTGTACATGACACATACTGTATGTATAGTTACAACACTTACACCGTGTTTACGTAAAGTGTAACACTGTCTAGCCTCCACAACATAATAAACGTAATGTAACCAAGGCAACATTAGACGATTAGACTACAGTATACACATTTTATTTGGAAAATTTCACACACACAAAAGTAAAGTAAATTTTAAAGTCTTTATGATTGAATTTGATTGAATTAAATCACTGGAATTTAGCTTTAAGAACAAAAGCACAGACACTCTGACAATTTATAAAGAATGCTTTAAAATGGACTTAATTTACTCTCTAATGTATTTTAATATTTTTTTAAGAGATTTATATTTTAAGCTATTATTATTATTTGTATTGTTTTGTATTGAAAATTTTCATTAAAAAAAGGAAGATTACAGTATATATGTATGTCAGCTGATAAGTCACAATCAATACATGTAATAGCATTGAAATTAATATAAGTGCAGGAATTAAGAGATCAACATGACAATACGGTATCAGAAAGTGTGATTACACATCTCTTTATAAGGCTTTATTTTTATCTATTATGTTGCAGTTTAATAAAACTCATCATCTACTAGTGCTTTACCACCAGGTTCTCCACAAACATGCAGTGGGACATAGGACAGACGTGCAGCGGACTCTTCACACTGACCAAAACCAGAATGTTCAGAGGCTTGGTAGTGGATGCAGAAACACTGTCATCTTGTCCAACACTGATTCACTATTAAAACCCACACAGTTTCACAGATGACAGTGGGTGTAGATGCTCATTTTTGTTTTCAGTTAATCGCCTTAATTGTAAAAACTCTAAAAGCATCAGTAAATTAAATAAATGGAAATACTTTTTTTCATTGATTTTGACTGAAGAATGCAAAGGATAAAATAACACATAGTAGCCCCCTTTTACACTACACTTCTGTTACAGGAATATTTTGCCTTTATTCCGGGATGGCGTCTATGGGAACAAAATGGTGGGGTCATATGGTTCCACCTCTGTCATGGTTTTTGTAACAACTCTGGAGGCAGTAACAGAGCCGTGATTAAGGTGGAATCATGATATAGGAACACTGTAACTGGAACATCTCTCGTTCCGCAACCGAGGTGTGATGACACGCCCCACGCCTGAGAGACAGCAGGCGCATATGGAGACACTGACATGGGCGCTCCAGCTTCATGCCAGGGATGCTGTGGGTGCCATGGCTTAGTGCTAGGGGTGCCGTAGCATCATGCCAGGGGTGTCATGGGTGCCGCGGCTAGATGCCAGTGGTGCTGCAGTCAGCTACATGCCATTTTCACCTGTGGTACGAAGCCGCGAGACCCGTGGAATGCAGCCATGCCAGTGTCTCTGTATGCACACTATATGCTGTGCTGCATCCCAGCCCCTTTGATTCCAGAACACAGGTCCGCTGTGTAAAAGTCCAGCCTGTTTCACCTTTGTTACTCCTTTGACTTGACTGTGGAAATCAGTCAAAGGTGGAAAAAAAAAGGTGGAATCACCATTTTGCCTTTTTTATGGGACCTCTATGTAAAAATGGCGAGTAATACATCATTTAGAAAAACGTCATTGACAAGACATTGTCGCCACATAAACTAGCTCTAAGTCTTTAAGGGTTAACAAACTGTAATGAGAGAATTTAATTTTTTCATGTTAAAAAATTACTCAAACAACAAACTATTAGGCTACCAGTTACCAAAACCACCATCTACAAGTGTAATCCCAAGACTAACTGATTTATTGTCGCAGCTGTAGTCGACAGTATGTGCGAGTTACCACATTTTACACCACAAGCCTCCAGTTAGATCACACGACAAACCCAAATCTAACACCACATCACACAGGTTCTCTGCTTTCCCAAACAAGGACAAGTTCACACTGCAGACTGGGACATTCTTCAAAACTCTGGTTGTATCAACACAGTGCTGAATCAGATAAAAAAAAAAGTAATGCACCGGGAATGCAGCAGTCCTCGGGCGTAAAAAGCCTCGTTCTCTCCCAGCTTTTTGTATTGAGAGTGCTGTATAAAAGCTAAAGTCATCCCAGGCCATCATTAACTCAGTGGTGTGCACAGTAGCAGTCGCACAAATGGAAAGAAATGCTGCTCTGAATAGTACTCGTCCCCAGGGAGTGGACGGTCAGGAAGTGGTTTGGAAAGCAGTTACTGTCCAGTGACTTTTTTGTGGACATTCCTCACCAGGGAGGAGCTGAAGAAAACACAGAAACCTCCTCTTTCCATCTTTTACATTATCTTTGTGACTGCTATTCTCATGAGTCTCACCCTCATCCAGTTTTATATAACAGCTCAAATTCCACACATTACTCTGGAGTAAAATTAAATCAGCTGCAGTGAAACACCACTGATCTGTCATGCAATAGTAATGCAGGGTTCTCAACATATGAACTTTCAACCTGTTTCATTTTATCTAGTTTTTATAAGCTGTACAACCACTCAGCATCACATTGAATATCATCTGATTCAGGATAACCTCAACTTCTGTCTGGTTTATTTAAAGGCACAATTTTGCAGATTGCTTTAGCTGAGAATTCACTGGAAATTAAAAAAAAAAAAAATTCTTTAAAAATGCAAAGTTTTTACTGTGCAACTCCTACAGAACCATTAAGATGTTTGGGTTTTTCTTATTTAGTTGATGTTTTATGTTTGTCTGTGCATTTTTGCCTACATGTGACCTTTCCCGAAGGCCACATTTTGGCTCAAATGAAGAAATCATATTGAGTCAACATTGCACAATGGTAGAGCTTACACAAATTCATGACACAGCGTCTAAATTTGCCAAATGGAAAAAAGTCAATTTTGCCAAACCTTTTGTTTTTCAATGAAAAGGTGCAAGAGGTGGTAGCAAAACTGGTATATCACACAAAATTGCAATGGAAAGACCTTTTTCCACAACTAGAGTCACATGAATTTACAAGATCAAATGTTGATGGACGTTAAAACAAGCAAAGAAGAAAAGTTTTAAAAGAAACTTGGTATGGTATGTGTGGACACACCAGGAAACATCATTCTTTAAATTTAGTATGGGATAGAGGGGTAATATATAATAATAATAATGAATATATCTGTAAATCAACACAATATTTATGTCCATTGCCATGTTTACAGAATGACTCCTCATGTCATCTCATGATAATAAAACAAATCATCGCATTTTTTATTTAATTTAATGGAAAAAACGGACACTATGCCCTTCTGTTTTTTCAACATTCAGTAAATATTAGTAAAATTTTACGCAGATGTCCAATGGAAAAACCACCAATGAAGCTGAAACTTGATTTAAAGCACATGGGTGGGATAAACAAGAAAAAAAAAAAAAACAAACATATATTTTAGCAACTTTAGGGTAAAAATAAATAAATAAATATGAGTAAAAATGCTGAGATTGCAAGGAATGATGATGTATGAGGAAAAGGATAAATACAGATACAGGTGTGTTAACTGAGCATGGTTTCTTTAGTATTACCATTATAGATCACTATGAATGTGACTAAATGTAGCGAAACACAGCTGCAGTTGACAAGAGGAACTCAAATTTATGTCATCCGATTGAAAAAAGGGATGTTAAGAAGAGGATGATGCACTAATGAGAATGAGAAATTCACCAAGAGCTGACACTACATCCAAAGCTTTTACTCTATATTTTGTTTTGTTAATCATTCACCTTTTGTGGCGATGAAACAATGAAATCCTCATGTATATTTCATGTATATACATAGATGGCTAAAAGTCTTTCAGGCCTTCCTCACAATATCTTTGAATGATCACATATTCAACCACACAAACACATGAAACAGCATAAGATAGTTGATAAACACAGTCACTGCCACCCTAACCCGTACCAACGATTAGCATCAGACAATAGAAGTAAAGACAGTAATGATGGGATTCTATTTAAAGTGGATAGTGTTTGTGGATAATTGTGATGAAAACAAGATGGAAAAAGATAGAAAGAAACTACCTTGACAACTACAACGAAGCTATTTAACACTTTTACACACACACACACACACACACACACACACACACACACACACACACACACACACAGTTGTTTTCAGTAAACAGATGCTAAACCTACATGTTAGTGCTGAAAATGTCTGTTACACCACCATAGGCCACATTGAATCCACTATCTCTTCTATTAAAGCAGTGATATTTGGCTTTTTCAAATAGAATTATACATTTTCAAGCATGTCCCTGTGTTCTACATAAACTGTAAATGTTCTGTTTGGGTCTGAATTCTTCATTAATTCAACTCCACAGGTCCATCTTCAACCCTATTTCTGAGTAATGATTTTGAACGCTGGCCCTTTAAATGCAAATGAGCCATTTCACAGACACCGTGTTGACCATGCTTTCTGTCCTATTCAGCCATTTCACTTGTGTTTGTTAAAAAGTTTAAAAAGTTTGTACATATTTTCCGCTGCTGCTGATAAACAGTTATGTCGTACTCAGAGAAATGTTTGTCGGAAGTCTGGACCTTATTTGTGCAAAAAGCTACTGGGTAGCTTAGTGGTTTACGCCACTGGCTTTGGTGCGGAAGATGGCCGGTTTGAGACCCAGGTGGACCCTTGGGAAAGGTCCTTTATGCTATATATATATCCCTGTACCTGTAGCCACAAGGGGGCAGTGTCTTATTATGCCAGTCCCTAGCCTGGATAAATAAAGAGGGTTGCATCAGGAAGGGTATCCGATGTAAAAACCTGTGACAAATAAACATGCAAATGTGTCGCGGCCTGGTCAACCTCCGCTAGCGGGGAAAAACGGTCAGTATAGAAATGTTGACTGGACCTTATTTGTGCAGATGTCATTATGTAACTAGTTATAGACATAACAAATTAAGAAGGAATTAAAACAGGTTGTAGAAATCCACTCAATTTTTTTCCAAGATTGAATATAAAGATAGTTTTTCCCACGTGGAGGGATCCAATAGAAACTTTCTGAACTATTATGGTCCAAATACACAAATAAATGAACCACAGACTAACAATAAATGTGGGTTTAATAAATATGAGCCGTTTAAACTAGAAAACTACTTTGGCTACTTCAATAACTCAATGAACAAAGGCTTTTGGACCCAAACTTAATGTCACGTATGTATTATGTTAAGATAAAAAAAAAAAAAAAAAACACTCACTGGAAGAGTATTAATGACAAGACCCATATATACAGTAGATGTGCATTGAGAATCAGGTGTGTAAGTTGAACATTAGCAATACTACTGATATTTCAAAACCACATCTTTCTCACATCTTGCACAGAAGTAACGTCACCTTAAGATCTGAAGTTCCAGCTGCTTCTCCCTGAGCCTTTAGTTTACCGTACTACAGCAGTACAAATCTTACAGCTTTGTGTAACATGTCTAATCCTAAAAGTAAATTTAATGATAGTGCCTCTTTAGACCACACTTTGGATTTTTTTTTTTTCAATGTTATGTATGATTTACAGTCTTAATCAGTGTTTCAGTCTTCCTTTACTACAGTTATCTGCCATATAGGACTGAAACACACTGACAGTTAATATACAAAGAGGTTGCATCTAAAATATAGCAGTTTTGTTTTTTAGTTTTATGGATGTTTTTGTACATTTTTGCCCATGTAGATGGCAAAAAAAAGTCTAAAAATAATGTTAAATTACATTTTTTTTTTTTTACTCCAGGAGGACCTAGTTCTGACTCAAAAAACATGCACCTAACTCTACCACAAACTCTAGGAAAACACTAGAAACCAAACAGCACCTAAAGAAAATCAGAAACACTACTATTTTCCACAATGGGATGGCTCCAGTTCTTGGAATATTCAGCATGAAATGTATCATTCAAAAAATAAATACAATCAAAAAATAAACAGTAATAAAAATAGCCTAGTCCAAAATTATGCTAAATTATCTACTTTGACTTTGAAAACTATATGTTTTTTTTCTTGCAGAAGTTCTCCTGACTTGCCAACCATGCTCTTAAGTCTTCAAAGAGGAATGTTGCAGGTCAAACAGTGCCTAAGAAAACCAAGCGAAACCTATAACTAACACAAGTTAACACAGTTTTCTGCAGTGGGAAAACTGGTATTAACTGTCAGGGTTCATTCAAAAACACCCTGGCTTCTGATTTTTGGTGCATTTTTTAATGATCACATGTGTCCTTTGGTGATTCTATAACAAAGTATAAAATATGGACAAAATTACTTATCTTAAATGTCATACCGAGCATTTTTCTTGTAGAACAAACATCTGACTTTACAACCATGCACTTAAGTCTTCCACAACCTAAGGAAAAATACTAGAAAACCAGTAGCACCTAAGTCCAGTGAAAACCAACACAAAATACTGTAACTAACACCAGATAATATGATTTTCCACAGTGCAAAACCAGGTGATGATAGCTGGCAGGTTTGACTCCAAAATAATGTGGCTTGTGATTTATTTGCTTTCCCTCATTTGTGTTTTTTAAGGACAAAATGTGGAAACTTAGACATATTTATTTACTTTATATGTCATTTCATGCACAGAGGATAATAGTAATTGCATAAATCCCAGTTACATGAGCAGATATTTCAATAAGGGAATTAAAAAAAAGACCAGATCAAACAAACAAGATGTTGAAAAAATATTTAGGGATGACAGTTCTGTTCTTGACCAGCTGACACTTCCTTATTCTCACCATTAGGGGGAGCTAGCGAGCAGCATTAGCAATCTGAGTCAGATTTAGCAACAGATAAATTAGCATAAATATTAAATACTCCACTGTCAATTTACTATGTTCATTAGTCTAACAGCTTGTAATAAAAGCTGCACATGTTTTAATGTTAACTAAGAAACTTTACATTAGTAAAATAACTGTTTTTTTCCCGGCTGACTACATTTCTCCTCAGTCCATTAAAGAATGGAACAAACCACGGCTTCGTTTTTTTTTTCTTCTTCTCCTTTTTTAACTGTAAACTTCACAACTTTTTACACAAATCTATATTGTCAAAAGAGTAGTGTTCAGACTCGTCACTCACCCGTTGGTCATCTCGTTAATCCCCAGCATCATTCCGAACCGGCCCCGCTGTGTTTTTCCACCGCTGTGCAGATGTTGGAGGGTCCGGGATGTTTGGCTGCGGAGCTGGGGTAGAATGGCGAAGACACGGGCCTCACCTCATCCGCCGCGCGCCACGGACACCCGCACTGGACGCACACTTCCGCCACATACTTTCAAAATAAAACACAGCTCATATACTGCAGATTATTACGAAACAGGATTAGGGCCACTGGGGGAAAAAAGTCAAATTTATTATTATTATTATTATTATTATTAGTAGTAGTAGTAGTAGTTCATACTATTTTTTTTACAGTTCATTTAGTTTTCTTTTTTTGTCAGGTATGAAAAACAAAAAGAAAACAAAATGAGTAGTAGTAGTAGTAGTAGTATTTATTTATTTATTATCGTCATCATCATTATTATTTATTTTATTATTATTGTGAGAAAAAAAAATCAGAATTCTAGATTTTTTTTCCAGATGAATTATAATTTTTTTTTAAAAAAGCACACTACTCCACCCCTCAAAAAATTTCAGGGAATATCAAAATTCCTACTCACTACCAGGAAGTTTTAGCCCCCGGGCTGCATGTTTGACACCCCTGATCTAAATGATAAAAATAAATAAATAAATAAATATAGGAAAATACACGATTTTCACTCAACAAACACAAAAGGCAGAAGATAATATCACAATAAATGGTGATGACTCACTATAAAAAGCTTAAATATAAAAGGAAAAAAATCACTTGGGAACTGCCACTGTAATGGGTTAAACCTGTCACGTCACTGTCTTAGCTTCTGTGCTTTTATTTTGAAGGACAGCGCCTGCTTCTGTCCCGTCACTGTGAATCTATGGGAGCTTCACTCCGTCAACCAGCTTGTACGGTCACAGAATCAGAATTTCGGAGTTCCAGTCAGAAAAGAGCAGGATCCGCCCCTGGAGTTTACTGTAAAATATGGATTAAAATTAACAGATTAGACGCGCGCGTGCTTCGGACTGACGCAAACCTCCTCCTCCTCATCATCCTCCTCACCTTCATCCTTAGAGCAGCATCAGTTCAGGATTGGAGGAAATGTGACTTCTGATTTTTCTTTGGAAAACTATAGAGAAGTTCAACATGGCGATGGGGGCTTTGAGGGAAAAAAACGGACCTCCCATTTATTTATTTGTGTTTTTTTAGATGAAGAACAGTCATTTAAATGTAGTTTTCAACAGTATTAAACAGCTTTAATTTGGATTTTGTCATATTTAGGTTTCTGCAGACAAATCTGACGCTTGAACTTGAGGTTATACTAGTAATTCTACCTCTGGTATAAAGTGATCACACGATAGGATGAGTATTAATTGTATCTGATCAGACGACAGGTTCATCCGGAGTTAAAGCTTCAGAACAGGATGTTTAGTTTTTCTTCCAGCTCCCATTATTTGTTGTTTCCTGCTACTGCGTCATGATACTAGAAACCACATAGATTTCCTTAAAAGGAAAGTCTCTGCACCCCAGCCCCTCGAGAGGGATGAGGACTTGCATTGCAATCACAGAAATGCATTGAAACTGACTGAATTACAAAATATACATTATTATTATTATTATTATTATCACTGACAAAGACAGTACTGAAAATAAAATGTTTTTTGGTTTATTTCATCCTCAAGTAGCTACTGTAGAGCTGGTTAAGATATGTATGGGCATGCACTATAATTCAATAATAATAATACTGTATTTAAAAAATCATGGGAAGGAATGCTTTTAAGACCCCTCAAAAAAAGGTGTTCTTTGGGGGAAAAAAAAGATAAACACGCTCTTTAACCTTCATATAGGGTCATTCATCACCCCAGCCATATGATTTAATCTGCCCTCTCTTTATTTTCTTCCAAATTTTCTTTCCTATGAGTTTGTCAGTTTAATCATACACATTTTCACAGTTTTTTCTTTTTTTTTTTTGCAGGGATCAATCAATTATTGTAGTAAATACATCACAAACTCTTGTGGGGTCATTATGACTCTGAAGATAAGCATTGGTTTTTAAATTTTATTCAAATGTTTCACTTCTAATCAGTACTTTATATTGTATTGCAGTGAACCATGGCTAACAGACCGAGGGTAGCAAGATTTACAGCTTATTTTTCAGCTAATTATTTTTATTGACATTAGCAGGATGCTATCTCAACATAAGACAAAATATTTTTATTCAAACTTATTTTTATAATGTATGTTTTCATTTAGTGTGGCAAAAAAGAGAAATATTTTTGCAAGTGGGAACTGACAAGGACTGTAAATAAATGTAATGTTGTTCTTAAAATCTGTTTGGTTATTTCTTGCAATAAAAGTATCATTACCAAATATTTATTACATTAGATCATTATAAAATACCTGTTAAATACTGGGGGTAGTATAGGTGTGATAAATCCCCAACCAGCCTTTTATAAGAGCACAATGGGGTCACAGTGACCCCACTTGGTAATATATAGTTATAAAAAAATTACATGAAAAAATATAAAAATATTTTAAAATTACATTAAAAAGTATATTAATTTATAAAATAATTACTTTAAAAATAATATATAGAAATATTTTAAAAATTTTAAATAAATGATTATAAAATAATTACATTAAAAATAATGTATATAATTATAAATAAATAAATAAATAAATAATAATAAAAAATATACAAATATTTTTAAAATTACATTAAAAATAATATATGAAATAATTACATGAAAAATAATAATATATAAAATATTTTTAAAATTACAAAAATTATAATTATAAAAAACGTATAAAAATATTTTAAAAATAAACTGGTGCCTTTTTATAAAACAAGTTTCACTACCACTCACATCACTCGATCAAAATGCTCATTTATTATTTTACAGATTAGATTTTACAGTTGCAGGAGTGTTTTGCAGCTTTTGTGAACATAAACTGTCATAAATATAAAAGCCGGGGTTAAAAATACATTCACTAAATCTGAAGGAATCCCAAAAAGCTGCCACTAGAAAGACAAAACAGAAGCTGGTGACTGTGGGTGAATGTGTGCTATGTGTAGAATAGTTTATTATTATTATTTTTGCATCTACAGTGAGGTTAAAAGAGTGAGACGCTGTAACAAACAGCATCTGCAGGCCTTGCTCAAGGACACTTAAGCAGGAAGGATCACGTGCTTGAGAGAAGATGGTAGTTCAGAGAGACAGGTGTGCACATTAACCATGCAACGCAATCTGTCACGTTCAGTAATTCAACAGCAGCACGACAACCCAACACACACACACACACACACACACACACACACACACACACACACACACACACAAATCACTGCCATAATAATTTGGTATTAAATAACACCCACAACAGTTACAGTAAATCAAACGGGGACAAACACAACTTATTACAAACCGATCTCTGAAGGATGAGACAACTCAGGGAATTACAACCAGGGTGTGAGTCATTGTCAAAAAAAACAGCACAATCAGTCAAAAGAAAAGATAAAATGATGAGAAGATGATCAGTTATGTTGGTCGGACGAACCTGAGAATGTTAGAAATGCAGCTTTTGTAACTGGTGTGAGATTATAACACACACTGGAAACAGCAGCGGTGCCTAAAAGCTGAACCGTGGACGTGCACGTCTGGCATTTAGATTAAAAAACTACCTTAATATTTTATGGAAAAGGCTCGTGTTTATTTTGAACCTGAAACCAGTAACTGCTTTAACCCTTTTAGTATCATAATAGATGTATTGATTAAAACGCCTGGTCTTTTTTTTTGTTTTTTTGGCTATTTTTGTCAATAATTGTGTCAAAAAAAATGTCCTATGTGTAAGTAATTGACACCCTTTAACAAAGAAGAAGTAGAACTTTCACAATCTGTCAAGTATTTTCCATTTTTATATAAATACCTCAAACTGTGTGTTTATAAGAGGAAAAGGACAAAAACGGAATTGAATTTTCCTCAACTTTCTTTTTATAAATTATTGAAAAGTGCTGGTTGAACATTTCTGAGATTCCAAAAAAAACAAAACAAAACAAAAAAAAATTCAAACTATTTTACAACAATTCAGACAGTTTTACGTTTCTGAGTCCATGTTACAGGCTGTTATATTTATTAATATCCAGGCGTTTTTTTTTTTGTTTTTTTTTTATTATTTCAGAGGTGATAGTTTCTGAAACAATTCCCGTCCACCTTTCAGGGTCAGTTTGAACGATTAAAATTGTAGCGAGGAGTTATGGTAATTTGAAACGCACGTGCCACGGTGTCACCGGTGATCCCCATAGGTGTAAAAGGGTTAAGTAAAAAAACCAAAAAAAAAACCAACATAAAACGCAGAAGATATGAGAGTCCATTAAGGATTTGGTAATAAATGCCCATTTAAAGTATAAGTATTAAGTAAACTTTTCTTGCCAAATGTCTTAATATTTCAAGTTGACATTTTATCCTTAAATTTAAGATTATCCTCTTCAATTTGTTCAAGTCGTGTGTATGATGCAGTTCAGAGGGTTTCCTGCTACATATACTTAATAAATCCTCCCACAATGTTTTCATAGCACTAATAAGTACATATTACGCTTCAGAAGCTGCACTTACAGGAAGTGCTTTCATCATACATAGTAAGTAAAGTGTATTTCACCGCACATTGATATCGATACATGTAGAATGTTTTGGTTTTGAGTATCTCTACTACATACCTCCTTCATTATTACACACATACATTCCTTGGTCCCTTCTATTGTGTCACAGATAAATGTAAATTACCCATTTAATCTCCCAGTCATGTGTTAATGTTTCTGTAGAGCGCTTTAGTACAAGTTTTCACAGAAAAATGCTCAGTAACATCTTGTGTCCAGTGTCGGGTTGGTCATTGAGTCTATCTGATCCCAGACCAGCTGTGGAGGTAGGAGGTCCAGCCCGACCCCCTCGATCCAGATCCCTCTTCCTCACCTGCACAAAAGACAAATCACATAGATCTGGTTAGAGAAGATAGAAGTATTCTGGGTGTTTAAGATAAGATAAGATAAGATATAATAAGATAAAATATAAGATGTAATGTTTATTGAAAATATAGGCAAATAAATGTAAAGACAAAATATTAGATTTTACAATAAAATATATAGATTTTCTGATTTTTTATTTTATTTTATATTACCAAATCTGTGAAAAAAAATCATATGAGGTGGGAGATGCCGTTTAGTTTTTAGCTTAGATTTGATATAATTTTGGCTTAGGGTGCCACACCTAAACTTGAGAATAGGAAAGAAAACCCTGATGTACACAGATGCAATATGTTGCTCGTGTGGTTGAGTAAAATGATTGGACTTATACACAAAAGCACAAAACAAAACAAAAAAACATTATTGTTTATTTACTGTCATCTCCACTAGTGTTCACTTAACTGAATATTATGTAAACAGTTATTGTATACATCAGTGATACAAAGCTCTTGTGCCATATTTTAGATGCACAGAATAAGATCTTTACATGTATTTCCGTTTTACTAAAGCCGCTGTCATGTACCTTGTGCAATAGCCGCCAGTTTGCTCTTCTCCTCTGGGCTCAGCTGCAGCATCGTGTGAATGACGGGCAGCAGCGCCTGCCGCTCGCTGCCAGATTGGAGGAAGATGAACTGCAGAAGGACGTTCTTCAGATACTCCAGGTTGGCCACGCTCTTCTCCCTCTCCTGGTTTCGCTCAAGTCGGCGCACTTCACTCTTCAACAGCTAACGGATAGAAAACATTAAATCAAGCATTTTTTAAATCAAGCTTTTTTTATTGTACATTTTAGTTGCAATAATAACACATTTTAGAGCATTTCTCTGAGTACTGAAGTTAAAATGACAATAAATACATGAAAAAGAAGACAGTAAGGATAAGTAATGGACAACATTATTAAATACAGGTAGTCCTCGGGTTACGAATGACTTCCATTCCTACGCTGTCGACGTAACCTGAATTTCTGCGTGAGTCGGAATTAACCCTTTAGTACCCCTAAATACCTCCTAAATCTTTAAATAACTATCCAAATACATGTATTATACTTCATATTAATAAAACAAAGTAAAGATTAAGATACTGTACATACGTGCTGTATACTGTATGTACACTAAGTATATCACACATACAGCACATGCAAGAGATTTTAAATTCTTCTAAAAATTTAATAAATGTGGACAAGAAGTAATAGACCAATATGGTATTCTGGTTCTTCATTTTCTTTCAGGGGCAATAGCGTGATAGATACTGACAGGTTTAAAACCACTTTGTTTTATTTTATTTGTTTTTTGACATTGAAAATAAAATGTCCTCCATTTGTGTTGACTGTTTTAATATGAACCCACTTTATTTATCAAGTTCAGGAGAGAATATTGAATTGTGTTGTTTAAGGTTGAGCTGTAAAAGAATCAGTGATTTTGTAATGTAATGTAAGGAAACATTTTGTTCATTGCAAATGTATTTAAATGTCTTCTAAAAAAAAAAGCGATGGGCACTAAAATAAAGAAATCAATTGTATGGATTTTATGCTCTACATTATTACTTTACTGCAGAGTGCAGTGTTTACTCTGCAGAATGTATGTGAAAATGTAGTATTTTACAAAACAAGTATATGATCTTATTGAAATTACACAATTTTATTTTTTGAAGACTCTTATTTTTGGTATTTTTCCACCAAGAATGAATGAAGATAGATAGATAGATAGATAGATAGATAGATAGATAGATAGATAGATAGATAGATAGATAGATAGATAGATAGTCTGTTCCAAGTAAAAACAGAAATTCCTCGTCAGAGCTTTAAGACAAATTTTTAAAATCACTCAAGCATAAAAAAAAAAAAATCACCGCACATATCAAAAAACACAATACAACTACATTCAATTTAGTTGCACTTGCACAATGTTAAGAAATAATACTTTATTCTAAATACAAAAAACGCGACCGGTTTGCGCTGTAATTAATTTTGACCAATGCGGTTTCCGTATGACGTCATCATGTCACGTCACACAAGATGGCGGTGCCCTATGCCTCTTACTGATGGTAGGAAAAGCAAGAAAACGCGAGTTATGATTCCAGTTCTGTAGTTCTTTTTAATAGTTATTATAGTATATATTAAATCCATTTTAAACATGGGGTTGGAGCGTCTGGTTTGCTCTTCTCTGAGGTGTTACTCCGCACAGCTCCGACTTGTAAATATTCCGCATAAACTCTTTCACAACGCGTCGGTGTCGGTACAAACGTCACCGAGCAGCGGGTCGAACCGGGTCTGTGCAGCCGGTTTATTCAGCCGGCTGTTCGTCCATACAAGCCGCCTCTGTGGAGCTCCGGGGCCGCTGGCAGCTCGCCGTAGCCTCTCCACCTCCGTCCATCCGTCCAGAGACGTCACCCTGTTCGAGCACGACAGGACTCGGTTCTTCCGGCTTCTCGCTGTTTTCTGCGGCGGACAGTTCGTGTTTTGGACCTACCTGGCTCAGTTCGCCTACACCGGGCTCAAAGACACGGGAGGGGGCAAGGATAAAGGAAAAGCGGCCACCACCACGGGTTTAGCCGGAATATGGAGTTTTGAGATGAACCTGGGCTCCAGCGCGTGGAGGTTCGGCTTCACGCTGGGGTGTCTGGGAATAGGAGCGGGGATCGTGGGACTCGGGGTTCTGTTCTGCCGACGCTCTGTCTGTCAGCTGATCTTACACCAAGGAGGGAAGATGGTGACAGTTCAAACACAGTCACCTCTGGGACCAGGACGAGGCAGGAAAATCACAGTACCGCTGTCACAAGTGGCCTGCCACGCCCACAGGCAGGAGTCTCCAACATTCATCCCCCTCAGGGTCAAAGGACACAAATTCTACTTTCTTCTGGACAAAGAGGGGACGGTGAACAATGCCAGACTGTTTGACATCACTGTCGGAGCTTACAGACCGCTTTAATCCATGGTTCCAAGATGTGCAGACACCAGATGTGATTATGTTTTTATTTAAATAAAGTGTGTGGGATGATTTACAGGCTCATTTTGGTTAAGTTAAGTCTATTATCATGTGAAATACCTGTAATATGAACCAGTATGTGAACAATAACTCAGGTTTTAAAAGGGCAGCAACAAGAGATAGGCTACAACATCTATGAAGCACTGGCTGTTTATCTTTCAGTGAGAAGATTGAGGTGCAGTGTCAGTAATAATAGCAGTACATTTTATTGAACTTTACAAAAGGTGAGAAAAAAAAAATGCAACAACAAGGTTGCTTCTGAAATTTCTGACCAGAAAAATGAAAAAAAAAAAAAAAGATTTTATCCAACCGATCCACCATCCTGTGTGCAATTCAGTCCACATTTTTTTTTTTTTTTTTTTAACTGAGTACTATGATTGAGACACAGGAATATAAGACTATAATACAGTCAATTTCTTGTTCATTTTAATGCCTGGTGCAATTAAAGGTACATTTATTTGGACAAATATGACAAGAACAAGAAAAATAGCTCATAGTAGTTTAATTTCAGAGCTGATATCTATCCATTTTCCATGTTTTCTTGATAAAAACCAAAATCACTTTAGTTTTTCCATCAATTTCTGTAATTGTACTGACAAAAACAGTGCTTCTTTTCATTCCATGTTTTCTTTTCCATCTATTTTAGTCACAGGATACACACAGGAGTTAGTATTTGATTGCGTAACCATTGCTTTTGATGGTCTAATAATTTTTCTGGCGAGAGTTCAGCATTTTAAAGTTGTGTAAGTTATCTTTGTGAGATAAAGATGTTATGAATGTTATATAAAGATGTTATGTGAATTGTTAATTCACAAGTCGACTATTATCTAATATAAGAGTATTATATTCTGTGTATATCAATGTTCTTATTTCATATATCAGTTATTGGCCAATATATTTGATATTGGCTTTGTTTAAGCCCTGAATATCGGTATTGGCCTCAAAAATCCCACATCCGTCGGGCTCTACACAGGATCTTACATTTATCAAAAGGAATCAAGCTCCCATCTCAGTAAAGATAAACAATGTCTGGACCAGTGTAGAAGTGAATTTTACTCACAGTGATCTGCTCCATGAGGATTGCGTTGGTGGCTTCGGTTTCATGCAGCAGGCTGTTCATATGGTCCATGCTGCGAGTGGCTGTGCTCAGCTTTTGACTTAACTCTTCTTTGGTCGGCTCCACCGTCCAAACAAATGGCTCTAAAACCAAACAGACACGTGGCGTCAGATGGGTCCGCAGGATGTTTCACGACAGAATACTGATTTTAGCTTTTGCAAAAGGAGTACAAGCTCATTGTTTTTGGGTAAATGTTTGTTTACTACCTTATGAGTTTATGTTTAATGAATGTATGGGTACAGCCTCTGCCTCAAAACACACCTTGTTTGGGGTCTGGGGATGTAAGGAGTTGCTCTAAGGAGGGTAGGGGTGTAAGAGTCGGCGAGGGGCTCTCAGTTTCTGTCATTTCCATGCCTTCTCCCTCCTCTCTGGCCATAGACTGGAGGTCACTGAGGACCACTAGTCCCAGACCTGCCTGGTTTGGATCTGTGTTTCTGCGCTGGGGGTCCGACACCAGGGGCTTACGGCTGGACTGGAGCGACATAGCACCTGAAAGGATGGAAATGTAAGTTTTAGGAATTAATTTTTATCAGATGAAAACATGCTAATTAAAGAGAGATATCAATGTCTACACAGTTCAATTTAACAGATTTAACTTGGAGGTTCTACACTGCTGTCCTACTCTTCTATGACATGAGGGGGCACTACACACTCTGGTCTTACCCGCTTCAGCTGGCATTAATGTGGGCAATAAAAGCAGGGAAAAAAAACAAGAGGGAAGGGAGAAGTATTCAAGGGAGTGGGCGGAAAAAAGAGAAGATTGTGATTAATGAACCTGAAACTGAACCAAGACTTCATACAACAAACTCCTCCCCCTCGCCCTCCCTCCCTCTGGTCTGGCCCCTGTTCCCTCTCAGTGTTCAACAGGGTGAATGCAGTTAAAAGGATCAAGTTCAGATACATGCATGTCAATTTTGGAAGAGGAAATACATTAAAGATCTATTTGTGTTTGTACTAATGACATCCCAAAGGCTGGAGCAGAGTTCACTGTGCAAATAAAACCAGCATCTCAACAGTATTAGTCTATTACTGCATGTTGTTATTGATTAAAATACTTTTGTCACAGTTTTTTTAAAAGGAATAGACCAGTGTTTGACCTTGTGTGTTGGAAATGTTAGTTCATTTCATTTCACATTTGCTTCATTTGCTTTTGATGGCTCGACTGGATTAAAATCATAAAAAGTAAATATTAAAACATCGTACTACAGCTGATTAAAAACACATAAGGCCAGAGAAAACTTATCACTAGCCCAAAAGGACATATTAAAAAGATTGATGTTAAATAGCTTTTTAACCGTCTCAAAAATGGCTTCCGATAAAACTGGGCTCATATTTCAGGCTGAAGCTGCTGTGCATGTGTGTGCCACTAATGATGAGTCTCTCCAGATGCCACAGTGAGCTGTTTGCCACACTGAGAGGCGGGAACAGAGCTGAGGGAGCGTTGCCAACACCTGGCCAGAAACACACACACACACACACACACACACACACACTTTCCCTTCCTCGTCACTGCCTTGTGTTTATTTGCCGTATGACTCCAGAGGGCAGCTGTGTGGGAGGTGAAGGATGAGCTTCCACTGCTTTACTGATGAACACACCACCAACCCTCACCTCCTGCGTTCGCTGTCTGGCTGTTATCCTTTACTCACATGGAAGAAAAGAGTAATCGTAACAGAAAACTTCAAAACTCTCAAACTGGCTGCTTTGATGAATGGCTTTACACAACGCCACTCGTGCTCCCCTGGTGCTTCTTAAAGAGTGGTTCAGTCTTATAACAAAAAAGACGCTTCCATATTAAAGTACATTTTCTGAGGTGAAGGTACTTGAAGTGGAACCTGAATGTGCCTCTGTGCTTACTGTTTTGGCTCTGCAGGTTGAAGAGTTGCTCCTCTACGCGGGTCAGCTGACCCTGCAGGGTTTCCACAGTGGCCCGGTGCTCGTCCTGCAGCTTCCTCAGCTGTTCCCTGTAAGTCTGACGCTGGACCTCCACCTGGTTGGACAGGTCGGCCTGAGCCTGGTTCGCTTCTGCCCGGAGAGACCCATTCTCTGACTGCACTGACAGCAGCCTGGAAATGAAGACAATGGGAAGCATTTAGAGTTGGTGTTTTTCACCAACCTATAGGAAATAAACACTAGTAGAGGAAGTAAAGGAACTCTGAAGAGTTATTGTAGTTCTCATTCATTTTTATTTGGTGTTTCTGTTTGATGTTTTTTTTTTAATTTAAGTTCAGTTTCATTGTAATGGATATGACCTGCTAGTTTTTTCAGTTTTAGCTGAAAAAGTAGAAAATATGTATCACACCAAATACGATTTTTAAAACTTATTAATTCTGCAAAAGTATTAAATTCTTGCACCTGATTAAAAACACACATTTTACCTGAAATTGTATTACATTTGAATTTGTGCTGAACTGATCAGTTAACTTTAATATATTCATTTCTGTTTTACTTTAATTCAAATCATTTTTTTTTTTTTACTGCTTCGTGCTTACAATAAGTACAGGTTCATGTCGACTATGCTAACCCTGCATTGTTAAGAGGAGCATCATGGTAGTGACATAAATTCCAGGTTAAAAAAAAGGGTTGATTAACATTCAACAATCCCTCCTAAGACTATGCCAGCTTACCTCTCACGCAGCTCAGCTTCCTTGCTAACAGTTTCCTGGAGGATTTTGTTGTGTCTCTCCAGCAGAGTGTCGTGCTCGGTCTGGAGCTGCTGCAGCTCCGCTGTGCAGCTGTGGAGGCTCTGCTGGCTCTCAGCCAACCTGGACCTCAACTGTTCTACCTGAGACGACAGCTGCTCCCTGCAAGATACAACACCATCACTATTTACCGTGTGATTCAGACTGTGTTTGGCATTTACTCTGTGATGTGGCTTACTGTGTAACTGCAGTTGGGATCATTCCTGGTCATGTGATGTATCATGTTTATCATGTGTGAGGTTGAGCGCCTAGTTATCGGTTTAGTTTTTAATATTTGTTTTCTGTACACAACAAAGTGCTCCAGAAAAACAGCAACTAGTGTGATTAATAAAGTCGGACTGTTAAACAAACCAAGAAATCGACTGCAAAAAGATCAATGAAAGGCCTAATTTCAGAGGTGATATTGCAAATCGGTATCTTGGCAAAACAGCACAAACTGTAATAATATATCGAGGTATATAAGCTTTATTTATGATGCACCAAGTTAGTGCCTCACAAAATGTTGATACAAAAAACACCATTACAATCTAACATTCTAAGAGAAAGATAAATGCTTGTCAGAAGAAGTTGTTTTTAGAAGAGATTTCGAAGCAGCATCCTCTATGGCCACTTTAGGCCGATCTATGAGGGGCCCAGTCTTATGAAATTAGTAAATACTTGTTAAAAATCAACAATTAAATTTAAAATGATTCCAAAAATTAACATGCAGCCCATTGTAAGGAGGCCAAAATTCACTGGTTTACATGATCTCTACATGATAAAACAGCAATTTTGGACCAATTCATGGCAGTGGTGAAAAGCCAGACTGGTATATTACAACTGTGTGTGCTCAAAGGATAAAAAATATCCTATTTTTAAAGGTAAGAGACATAGGACTGAAACATCCTCTTGGTCTACAAAACAAAAGCCAGAATCTAGAAAGTTGGAAAGATGTCAAAAATAATTGTAGAGGTGTAGATTTATACAGCTGTTATATATACTAACTTACACAGAAAACATGCAATTAAATATTTTCCTGGCAGAAAATCTGTCATGTTTTGAGGGTTTTGTGTTCAGCTGTGGCTAAACATTTATGCACTGGACTTTAATGGTGTCTGGTGGTTTTCCCATCCATACTGCGATAACTGCCCTGTTAGGCAAAATGCAGATATTGTCAAATTAAGCTGAGACGATGCTTTACCGTCACAGTTACCCAGTGTACAGGAGGGTCAAAGGCAGCCACACAAATGTAGCCCTTACCTCTCTAATTTGCCAGTATCTCCTTCACTGTGGGCTGTGGTTTTGCTCTTCTGCTGTTTGAGGACATTGTGGACTCTCACCTTGTAACTCTCAAACTCGCTTGCTGTTGTCTCCAGTTCAGCCTGGAACCAACAACCATTAAGTAAAGATATACAGTCAAAATAAACACCACATATACAAAGAATCAAAAGATGCCTCATTGAAAAAAGGAAATATCCTGATGAGAAGAAAAATATGTACCTTTATTTTAAATTATTACAATTGCTCCTAAAACAAATTTAGACATGTGTAATTGTTGTATTTTTTCAGCTTTATGTGTATATTCTGTTTATGTGATTTATTATTATATCTTCACACTTTCCTTTTTTGCTAGTGGTTTTTTCAAGAGTGTTTTTGTATGTAACTGAGCTACTGTGACCAAGTAATTTCCCTTGTGACTGCCATTTAACTATAAATGTAATACTAAAGGCGTCTACCTTTGCAGTGTCTCTCTCCTGCTGAAGGATGCCGATTCGGTGTTGCAGGGAGCTGCCGGTTCTTTGTTGCTGTTCCAACGCAGACCTGAGCTGCTCTTGAAGCCGATGACACTCAGCTGTCAGCTCACACACCTCAATCTAAACACACAAACACACACATGCGTTATTGTATTATGTGTTCATGTAAATCATATTATATTTGTTCATAATAATAAAAAGCCCGAAACCACATGATTTAATAAGTATCAGGCATATTATAGTATATAGTATAGATATGTTTAGATTAGGAAGATTATTACTGTTACTAATTATTAAACGAGAAGGGGTGGGAGTTGAGTTAAGTTATGCTTCTTTCTCTTCTCACTCCTATTCAAATATGTTTTATATGTCTTTTGTTTAAGTGTTTTATTTATTTATTTTGCTCTGTTTTGATATTCATATTCCAAATAAATGCATCAATCAATCAATCAACATGGTTTAAGATGTGGCTGAAGATGCTGATTTGTGAAATAGTGTTTTTTTTTTTTTCAAAAAAATATTTGGCGTCTTACCTTAGAGCTTTCCAGTTGCTGCTGATTAGCCTCCAGCTCTCCTCTCAGGGAGGCCTGCATCATCATTAGGGAGGACTCCTGCGCGCACACACGCACAAACACACAGAAACGCACACACACACAAACACACACCATCATATATATCTACATGTACATGACTAAAATTTTAAATGCATACATCCATATATGCAAACATAATGATCTATTCCCAACATCTTCAAGGGCTCCCGTACAATCCCACCCTGGTTACATAACACTATTTACATTCATCAGGCAGAAAAATTACATCCACTAATGGGAAGTCCTATGAGACACACACAAACACAGACCTGTTTCTTGGAATCAGCCAAGTCCTTCTTGGTCTTTACCAGCAGCTGTTTCATCTTGGAGGTCTTCTCCTCCCCTTGGTCCAGCTGGGTCTTCAAAGCCTCTGGAGACACACGTGCACAACAACAAACATGTGCCAGTGACATAAATACTGTAGGGTTGAGTTTTTTCTTCCATCAGCTGAATCGTGTAGAGCAACAGGAAACATTTAGGGAAAAGGATGAGGGAATAACATGCAACGTGCAGTCTGGTCATGATGTTGTGGTGTAGCAACTGGATAGCTTAGTGGTTTACACTGAAGGTTTTGGGGTAAAAGGTTGCCAGTTCGAATCCCAGATGTGCCCTTTATGCTATACATGCCCATATACCTTGCAAGTCGCTTTGGATAAAAACGTCAGCCAAATGTAATGTAGTAATAATAATAATAATAGGTAAACAGGTTTGATTAAACAACACAAGTTCATTATGATAAAAACATTAACCTCATTATTTAAGCGCCTTAATGAGTTTATTAACATGCCAACGTCATTCATACCAATCTCCTGTTTGAGTGTGTCCTCCCTCTGGTTGAGGCTGTTTATCTGAGACTTAAACTCTGCGACACACTCTTCTCCTTCTGCAAGTTTCCCGTTGAGTTCCTTCACAAGGCGTTCATAGTCGGCCATCTCCATGTCCAGCAGAGAGCTCTGCTGCGCCTCCTGGAGACAGAGAAAACTTATTACCCATAAAGCCAGCTAAAACCCTGCACTCATGAGAGATGATGAATTAAAGCCATTATATCCCATTTTAATCCTTTAAAGTCTGAATTACATCCAACATTAGTCTAAACTGTCATTAAGCTCTTGCTTTTTTTGTATTCCTTAACTTATTTGCTTACTTAACTTGCAGTATTGTTTGACTCTTTCTAGATCACGTATGTATTCTTGTCATATGGTTAGACTTCATTGATTTTAATGTTCTGCCATGCGATTTTTTTGGGGTTCATATTAGTGATATTTCTTAAAAACCTAACTGCACACAGTCTACAAATTAGACTACTATGGATGGAAGTCCTATATACCATACTTGTAAATATAAAAATCCTTAAGTGTATTGTCTTTATTAAATAAAACATTTGCAGGGACACTATGTTTCATAATGTAAGTGACATTTTTGTGTAGTTCGCTTTAACTGTAATTCAAATTTAATACTGTACAAGTTGCATCAAAATATGTATATAATCACATTTAGAAGTGTATTTGTTTTACATATGATAATGAAATGTGTTGCTCAACTAACGTTCTTGCTACACAGCTTAGTCTAAATGTTTTCTGATGGGAAATTGTCATTGTGCTTATGTTATTTATTTTAAAATAAGTATCACTGTTTTATATCTCAACAGGCAAACTGGACTCAAAAACAGAAAATGCTACAAAAAAAAAAAAAAAAAAAAGATTAGAAACCAAGGAGTAAAGACATTGGTAGATATTCACAGGAAAATAAACGTACAGATACAGACTGTTTAGTTATTATCTGAAAAGAAATATAGAGAAACAACATTGTCAAATATTATATGTGCATGTGAATGTAAATCATGTAAATTCATCATTAAAAACTTGATTTGAAAAAAAAAGAAAAAAAAAAGAAAATGTTTGTCAGCTAACACATAACGGACGTATGACGTAGCACCCCCCTGTTTGCAGCTGTAATATGTAGGTCTCTGCTAATGGAACAGAATGGGTCCAGGTGCTGTGGGCATGAACTGCTCCCTTTCTCTGTGAGAGGTGCTGCTGTAGCTCCAGGCCGGCCATCACAGTCCTGTCGCTTGACTGGACAGGCCCTCAGAGACACTCGTGCCCAAGAAGGCTTTTGTGCGTTGGTGTGTGTACCTTGCGTAGCTGCTCCAGCTCCTGGGCGCTCTGCTGAGACTGCTGCTGCTGCTTGCGTAGCTGGGCTGTCAGTTCCTCTATGTCCTTCATGGCAGATGACAACTCCTGCAGAAGTCCACACACACATGCTCTTTACAGCCACATTGGTCTATCGTATCGTTAAGATGCTACTTTTGTGACAGTTCCCAAATTCATTTTTCTCTATTTCACCTTTCTTGAGTGATTTAATGTCATGTTTTATAATATTATTCTCTGTATTTTATATTTCTCACAGTAAATCATGCATTTTTCTGTATCTATGTCCTATATTTTATTTCTGTTCATGAAAACGCAGAATAAACTCAAAGGTTATTATATCAAAATGAAGAAAAAGTGACTTTTTCAGCAAATATATTAATAACTGAATATGAAAACAAGCGTATCCATCCGGTGTCACAAATAAAATGCTGGTGAATCAAAGTGGAAGAAGATGATGACGTTTCCACGGTAACTACAGAGCCTCTGGACGTCCAAATGGGTCATATCTGATGACCATGAAAAATAACAAACTGTATTTTACACTAATTATTTACATGGATTGATAAGATTAATGGATCAACAGGTATTAAAGAGTTTGATTGATAGATGCATTTAGTTGCCAGTGGATGTTTGGGTCTTTATGGGTTAAATATTCACATGTGAATAATATTTCTTCAAGCATAAACTACCAGTTAAAATATAACCTTCTCTGCCACATTAACAATTCTGAGCTGCATTAAAATGTGTGTTAATAAGTATACTTTGTCTGCCATAAGATGACATTTGGGAACTACAGGGTGTCTAAAAAGTCTGGAAACATTGAAAATCTCATTAACTGTTTTTTTTTTTTTTTTTTTTTTTACCTCTGCAGACTGAAGGCAGCTTTGTTGAAAGAAGAAATAATTGAACTGGTATTTCTCAGTGGATGTGAAAGATGATCGTATATTTGTATTTATAAGCTATATTTTTATCTTGATTATCTTGAATATCTCATTTGAATAAAACAAAAACATGTATTTTTTTCTCCTATGTGTTCAGACTTTAGGGACACCCTGATTTTGCTGAGCTAACACGATGTTCCATTACTCCGTTATCTAATAGGGGATTTAATGAGGAAAACTGAAGCATCGTAAATTTAGCCACTCCTAGGTAAATAGTTTGCAAAACTCACAAACTGAGATATTAGACTTGACTCAGCTTAATATCCGCAGTTAAATTTATCATAATAACACACTGTGTATCCTATTCAAATTCAATTTTCAGGATCAATCTGTCACAACTAAATCCTAACTCTGGTTTACAGTTCATTTTCATTTCCCTTGAGTGTACGTGGTGGCCTGTAATGTGTGCGTTTGCTTCCGCATCAGTACAACATGTATGATTCAAGGGTTGTGAGTAGATACATCCAGTCTTGTTGTGTTAATATACATATTATCATGTCATACATTGACACGTTCACACACATTTTAATATTTAAACCAAAAATGTCTCCTAGACCGATACATCCCCCTTTACATAAAACATTTGAGTACGATTAATATCTAAAAATATCTAATTAAAAAAAAAAAACTGCTCGATTTAAAGATTAACATAATTTTTTTGTTAAATGGGATGAAATTAAACACTACAGCTTCTATGTGGTTCTATGACAATAACACCTGAAACCCTAACTGATAGAACATGAGCAGGCAGGTGTTTTCTCTCTACCTTGAGCTTATGTTCTTTCAGCGCCCTCTCAGCCTGCATGTCTTTTTGTAGACTGGTTGAATGTCTTTGAAGCTCCTGGTTCTGTGCCTCCATCTGCCGCACGGTGCTCCTCATGGTCTCCATACCGGCCAGCAGGTCCTCCTTCTCACTGTTCAGCGTCTCCTTCTGGAAAAGCATGAAAACACCAGGGAACTGTGACGACCAGGTGGCAAAATGACATCTCTAACAGGACATGAAGCCAAGAAGAAGGTATTTACAAAGACAATATGAACACTGATTCAAACCAGATGAGGAGGTGTTTCTGGTAAATAATACAACGGTGAACTTTCACCTTTCAGATGATGTATGATGCGGTTAAATTAGAAGCTGAAAGATTTACCTCCAGTTTTATAAGAATATTTCCATTCTTTTATTTCATTTAGCTTTAAAAATATGACCGTTTGACAAACTAAAGGTTCCCTCCTGATAACGCACATACACTCCAGTTTGCCAAACCTGCACGAACACACGTGCCACACTAGGAAACCATTCATGCAGATCTGACAGCTGCAGGCTCTGTGGACCTTCTCTGCAGCAGCTACCCATCCCATCATCTGTCAAACTAACACTGAATCTATGATTGGTAAACAAAGATGTCCAGACACACTCTGAGATCCCTGACTAGCTTTCCAGTCCGCTGGCTCCCCGTGAGACCGACCGAGGCGCACAAGAATGAACCAGTGTCTAAGAAAATGGTGGCTGCAATAGCACACGGCAGATGGAAGCGATACTTCGCTCCATTTACCTGCCTGTTGTTCTCTCAATGGAAAGAGACAGTTATGAGCTTGGGGAGCAGGGTATATATATTTATATACACTATTTCTCCCTGGTTCACCCAGTCACATCTGATGGGCTATTTGTGGGTGCCGGGCTGTTAGGCATAGCTGGGGTAAGTGTCGCCGGGTAAAATGGCTCACTGTAAATCAGATGGAAACTGAGTTACTCCTATTGGGGAGATGTATTGCTGAACAAAGTGGCACTGCTTAGATTTACTGGACAGTGAGAGTAGTTTGTGTGTTTGGTGGTGGTAATATGTGTGTGTGATTGAGTGTGCATTTGTGTTACCTGTGTGACAGCATTGCTGAGTCGTTTGGTCAGCTCAGCGATCTGTCTCTCGGCCGCCTCCACCTTCTCTCTCTCCTTATCCAGTCGCTCTGTCTGCCTGTCGTAATCTATCTGCAGGTTCTGCGCACACAGACGCACCCACACAAGCACAGCATATTCATTCATTACCAGAAGCCAGCTGAACAGCTCCTTGAAGGTAAACACTATGGATCTCGGGTATCATCTGTGTTTACATTTCAGGAAGGGACAAAGCCCTCATTAGATACAACAGAGTGGATTCTGCCATAATGCAGACACAGTCATAAAGCACAGTGCTGTCTGGGGACTGTTTATAGAGACCTCTGCTCACACAGTCTAAGACTGCTTGCCAATTAATAGTACACAAGTAGCAGAAATGCAAAAGAAGCAAATGTTTCAGTATTTAGAAAAAAAAAAAAAGAGCTGTGAATTAATAGCTTCATCTAAAAATGGTCCTTTCACCATTGTGTTTGAGCTGCTCACTGATGGAATGTTCCAGTACATTAAAGACCTTCTCTGCTTTCACTTTACCTTGTAGCCTTCAGCACCATGAATGATATCTTTCATTGAGCTGTTGACTCTCTCCCTCTCTGCTTTCAGTGATTCTATTTCCTCTTTAAGGGTAGCAATCTGAAAAAACAAACAAACAAAAAAACACATGTACAATCAGTAAACCAGAGCAAGAAGTGTCTAAATCTACAGACATCCACTGTCCCTGGCTTTAAAATATACTTTTCATTGTTGAGAATTAGCTCCAAAAACATACTAGAATGTCTGTTTTTACTGTATTTTCCTGTCATCAGATGATCAGCTACTGCATCAAACACTGTTTTCCAGTTTTAAGGCTTCAAATCTTCAGGAAGAATTACCTGTTAATAATAAAATCTATGATGGGGTAGTGGAGAAATAAAAGGTTGTAAATAAAAGTCATGAGTTAAGTCCTATATCTGTTTTGGGTTCAGCATTTAGGCTGCAGGTAAATGTGGACCAAATAAAATGAACTGTATCCGATCTGTTTGACAGTGTGAACAGCACTAGTCCGACCCAGACCACTTTCATATGTGGTCCTAAATCTGATATTTTATGATACGACTTCAGTCTGAACGGCCAGGTCGCATTTATCAGACTTTTACTTCATTGAAATGCAACAAACATCACAATTCTTCAACAGCGGCGGGAAAAACAACAACTTTCGTAAACACAGTGCATGCCTGCGTGGTCACATATTACATCAGGACTGCTTTTGCACATGCGGGTCACTTCAGGGTCGCATTCAGTTCAGACTCAAAAGTCGCATTTAATATGTAAAATGAATGAGCACACAAAAAATGAGATTTCACCAAGAAGATCCGAACTGTGCATTAAGACCTGCTGTTTGAACGTAGTCTTAGTCTGTTCTAATAATGAACCCAGCTTTAGGAAACACGCATTAGTGTAGTTGTTAATTGTAGGTTTATTGCATTTTCATTTGATGTGGTTGAGAGCTGTGAAAAAAACTAATACATCATAATAATGAATAGTGACTGATTTCTATTTCTTATTTTGTGGGTTATTTGTCCTGATAAATCATTCTAAAAGAAGACAGCTTTAGAGTTTTTATGTTCATGCGTCACCTGACCTCTTTCTTGCTGGAGTCCAGTTCCTTCTTTGCTTTGACAGCAACTGCCTTGATTTTATTCATCTTCTCTTCCCTTTCTTTGTTTTCTTTCTCCAGAAGAGCTGAAAGGAGCAGAAGTTACAAAGGTCTGAATTACAACAGACTGACATTTAAAACAAAATAAAATATCAACAGCTCAACTTGAGCAATAGTTTTGATACTAAAAATGATGAACTGATAAAAACATTTGCATTTCAGAGTCTCGAATTAAATGTCTTTATTTGAATTAAACAAATATTTCAGAAAACAGACACAGCAAAACTTGTAATATAGACACACAACTGCTTCATCCATACCTATTTTTTTTACGAAGTCACTGTCAATATTTTCCTCAGAGGAAACTGAGTGGGCAGCAGACTTCTATGAGGAAAAAACAACAACACAGAAAAGACAGAAAAGGAGACAATTACTGTGAAGGAAGCCCACTTAGAAGCTGTCAAACTCTACTTTCTGAAGGAAATATACTTTACGGGCATATTTTTTTATTCTCCAAAAGTGGATTCTTGGCAGAGCGGATATTATACACTGTAAAAATCACAATCTTATCAAGTGTATTTTTCTCATTTCTAGTCAAAATATCTGATCACAATATGTGTATGTGTGTGTATATGTGTATATACATATTTAGTTTGTGTATTATTTTTAATCTTGTTACTTCTTTGTTTATCTAGGTATATGTGTGAATTTACAGATATGCAAGTGTATGTGCATATGTATGTACATGTGTGTTTGTTAGATATTTGACAATAAAAAGACCTTGATTAAAAAAAAAATACCAATTTTCCCATTTTTCTCTATATTTTCATTTTCACTGTTTTTTTTCTGTCTTTTTCTTCACACTTCTATGTTGCTGCTGTTAACTGTGAAATTTCCCCACGGTGGGATCAATCTTATCTTTAATGTTTCAGTAAACTAGCACTTGGCATCAGCTCTCCCTCAGGCTCTCCTAGTTCTGTCCCTTTTGTCTAAATATGGTCACTTCTAAGTCTGTAAAGCCAATGTGGCCATGGTGAAATCACAAACTACTATTAGCTTAGAATCCAAGGTGTGACGCCATGATTTCTCTGTTCACTAGTGATATAAAAAAACACCCTAAAGAGTGGATGGGCTTGTTGTTGCAATTTGCACTTATGGCGCTTTTCCACTCCATGGTACCGGCTCTACTCTACTCGACTCTACACGGCTCCTTCGCTTTTCCATTACGAAAAAAGGACCTGGAATCTGGAGCCCGATACTAGTTTTTTAGTACCGCCTCAGCCGAAGTCCCAAAATGTTGGAGCAGACACCAATACGTGATGTCATGACACTGCAGACACTGATTGGTCAGACAGTTTTCTCTATGACCCGCAATTTACAAAAATCAGACACGAAAGTAGACAGTAAATAGTGAAATATGAATCCACATGATGACAGAACAAAACTACACCATAGACGGAACGTAGGTTCAGTCTTTGGTGGCGGATGAAAAAATCCAGACAAGAAAACACGCAACAAGCGAGTTTTCAGCAACTCTGAGTAGACAACGCGGAAGTAACGCGCCGCTTTGGAGTAACGAGTCAAGCTAGTCTCATGTAAGTGGAAATGCAGCACAAGAATACTGAGTAGAGTCGAGTAGAGTAGAGTAATGAAATGGGGCATATTTCATCCCAGGATTCTTTTTGGCGTCCAGATTTGGCCCCCTGGTTGTCGGAAGTAACGCGCCGTGTTGGAGTAACGAGTCGAGCTGAGACAAACTGGTCCCATGTTTAGTGGAAAAGCACCACAGGAAATACTGAGTCGAGTAGAGCCGGTACCGTGTAGCGGAAAAGCACCATTAGAGCAGCTGTTGACAGATGAGGCCCTTTACCAGGCATCTGCCACCACTGAGTCATGTGACAGGAGGTGTAGGAGCCACTGTTTTAGCGACTGCTGATGTTTTCTGCTCTGAAGTGCCGTACTAAATCTCTTCAATTCGTTTCCTGTGTGTTCTTTACGCCTTCTTTCACCTTGACTTTCCAGACGCCCCGGCAGCTCGTTCGTTCCTCTTTTCCCCTTTTTGTTCTCGCATTTGTCCTGTCTCTGATCACAAAATGAAAACTGCATCTTCACTCAGTTGATATTGCCAGATTTCTCATCTCCTCATCCCTTTTTTTTTTCTATGTGGGTGCCCTAACTCAGCACCTATCAGCTCTGTGACAGTCGCACTGCTCATCACCCACGCCAATAACGATTTTGGAAAGCAAGATTTAATCCCTTATTGCTCCGTGGCATGTATGGGTTGAGTATTTTACTCTTGACTAGAGGGCAACATGAATTTGGCTTGTTTTGCTGTTTTTGTGTGTGTTTTTTTTTTTGTTTTTTTTTTGTCAGGCAGGCATCAAACATCAGACCTGTGCAACAAATGGCTTAAGTTATTTTCTGCATCTGTACAAATCCAATCACAACGATGCCAATGGCAGATGGCTGCATTCCCATATGCAGAGAAAAACACCTTTTTGATCTCATCTTTTGACTTCAAGCGGGAAAAAAAGGTCAAAAGGTTACGATCCATCCGTGTCATTTTACTCTTCTTACATGTAAAAAAGTAAATAAATTGCTCTTTAGTTTAATAACTAAAGAAAAAAAAAACTTGCGTAAACTTGATCCTGAGAGGCACTTTAGATTTGTTAGCATATAATACGAGCATTTGCGAGAAAAAAACTAAAAAAAATCTTGGCCCCAGCATTCGAAACCGCAACAAATAAAGCAATTAGATCTGATTCCCACCGGGTCACAACGTCTGATTTCTTGCTCCCGTGTACTTATGGAGTCAGACATGAGTTTGTGGATGTTGCTCTAAGCCAGCAGCATCTGGCCCATTGTCTGCCTCCACGGCTGGCTGCCTGATTAGCTGCTCCACTATTGCGATGCTAGGCAGAGAGAATTAGCAGTGTGTGTATGTATATATGCATGTGTGTGATAGAAAGAATGAACGGGGGAACATTTCTGACTGGGTGTATGAGTAAGTGAATGGGTGTGTGTGAGTGAATTTGAGCATGTGTGTGCGCGCAATGCAGTGTATTTATGTAGGAGTGTGGGTGGGTGGATAAAATCAAGTTCCCGGGAGTATGCAGCTAAAATTATAAAAATTACACAATGCATCACAGATGGCAGGCTGGGTGCGGAATGAAACTCACACACACTCTTGGGAAGCAATGAAATAAGTCCTCAGACGTCTTGTTTGGAAATGCTTTGATCCACTACATCTGCATGTGTGTTTGAATTACAGAACACACACACCCATAACATGTTTCAAAAGTAATGCATTACCGTAACAGATTACTTTCTACTGTAACGTAGTAGTGTAAGGCATTACTAATCAATTTTCAGCAATATTTGACTTGATACATGTTCAATAGCGCTGATGTTGCAACATACTTTTCATCCATAATTTAATAGCTCTATTGTTCTATTTCCTGTTGGTGTTCAGCCAATGGGTGAAGACAGTCCATTGTCCACATGGATGTACATTCACTACTAACCCTGGTTTACAGAAGCTAGTTAGCATTAGCATGATCCATGTGATCAGCAATGACAATGTAAGATAATGTCTATATGACGATTTTATATGAAGAGATGCAAGTGTCCCTGTATCTCCTCCCCGACCCGGAGCGTGCAATCCACCCTTTTCCGGTTAATGACCATGACCTCTGATTTGGAGGTGCTGATTCTCATCCCAGCCACTTCACACTCGGCAGCGAACCATCCCAGCGAGAGCTGGAGGTCACGGCCCGATGAAGCCAACAGGACCACGTCATCT
>JAPSES010000019.1:11831689-11845090 GCA_029822895.1 Maxillicosta whitleyi | reverse complement strand
TGCAGACCCCAGGAAACCTGCCGGACTACTTGTGCACTGACCAACACTGGACAATATCTAGGCTCACAGGACACTGTGGGGGGGTCAGTCAGTGTGGATGTACGACACTGCTGATGGGGACACCATAGAGATTCATGTCAAAAATCCCGAACTATCCCTTTAAGGGTTAGGGTTCCCATTCCACCACTGCTTATTGTTGTAACTTGTTATGAATCCAAAAGTAGTGGGCGGTCCAACTGTGACGCCTTTAACCTTAGTAGTAGTAGCTGCAGTAGCAAAAATCCAACCTTTTTATTTATCTGTATTCTTCATTGAAAAGAAAACCTTCACATACCAGTTGATTCTTAAATAAAAAAAATAATGACAAATATCACAGTTTCTTTAGTTCTAGAATTTCTTTGTGGTTCTGTAAATACTTTCAAGCTTGGATTTATTCTCCACATATTCTCTACAAACTATTTCCTACAGAGTTAAAAGTGTAAAAGTGCACGTTTTTGGCTCCTGACAGTTTTGTTTTTGTGTTTCATGACGTACATCCTCAGAATCTGGTGGAAAAACTGAGGAAAGGTTGATCTGACGAAGGTGGTCCAGATTATTTTTCCTCTTTTGCTGGACTCGGACTGATCGTCAAACTCGTGACGCTGCCGTGTTGTTGTTTTTGGGGCTGCGAACCGTCGGAGGGAGGTGCTGACACCAGGCCTGTCACAGACCCGGCAGATGGCCCGGCTCCTGTCTCTGTATTCCCATCACATCAGATCCAGTTTTATCTGTTGAATATGGAGAGTGTCTGTTTTGACACAAGTGATAGAAGCTCTGACAGAGGCAGCTTAGCCGGATGCGTCTCATCCTGACAAGGCTGGGATGTTCTGGGCAGAGGGGCAGGAGCGGTGCCGACTCCCTGTCTCATCTGGAAGAGACCCATCCCTGCCTTCCGCCCCGCCTGGGTCAAACACACCCATCCATCACAGCCCCTCCCTTGTTTTCTCCTGGGGCATCTAACAGTATTTTGCTGCCATTTTTCTCCCCCCACTCGTGGCCGTCAGTCAGGGACGGCTTTGCAGTAATATAACTGACACCGCCCGGCGCTGAGGGAGTAATGAATAGCCCTCGCCGGGTCTATCAGGAGGAGCGACAGACACTCTTTCACTGCTTTCCTATTTCTCCTCTCCTCTTATTTATTCTAGGGTTTGTCTCTTAGTTTTGCAGCTGGTTTTGTCTGAAAAATCATCACATTCCAACAAGCAGAGACAGATAAATTCACCTACGTCTGCCGTCCTCTACACCAGCGGATTTCAACCTTTTTTTTGTCTTCTGACCTCATTTTAACATCATACATTTCTGGTGACACCAAACACACAAAACTGAGCCCTTTTTTTTTTTTTTTTTTTTTTGCTAAAATTAATTTGTTTTTGATCATGTAATAGTTTGATATACAATGTTGCAAATGAACATTAATTTTAGACACATTTAGTCCATATAAAATATATTATTATTGACAGAGATTCAGGTTAAACAGGATATGAACGTATTTACAAGGATGACAATTAATACAGAACAAACAATAAATAAACTATGAATTATGAAAGAAATACAGCATCTGAAACAATAACACAGTGAACATTTGACACACACAGCAATTATGCCAGTTTTAATTTAACACCATAAAGTGTCTATATGTGTCCACACTATGCGGTGTAAAATAAAAACTTTCAACACCACGATTTAACAACATACTTTGAACACAAACACCACACAGTGTTGTTTTAAATCAATGTGGTGTTAATACAACACCAACACTCTCTAGCCTATTTAACACTGACTATTTGTATGAAGTAAATCATTCCTACGCTGGATTATTTTAAGTGAGGTATTATTTATTGTTAATGTTAATTACTGGTATTGAATATCTTATGTAAATAATGATGGATGTATTTTATGACCTTAGACCTTACCTTAAAGGGAGTGTAAATAATAATAAATAATAAAAGCGTCCACTTGTATTCTTACCTCAGGGCCAACAGTTTATTTATGTTCTGACCTATAAAGTGTGGAACAGATAAACACAGCCTTTTCTTTTCAGTCAATCAGTATTGTTGTAGAAACACTAACAGGTGGATGATGAAGTAGTCCTCTCCAGCCTCTTTTCCACCCCCACTTGCTCCACCTCTCCACTGAACGCTTCCCACCCAATCAGAGAAAGGTGACTTTGGGGATGGACGTGGAGTGGTTAAGTCAGCCCCCCCACCTACCCCCCCATGGCGTGATTGAAGCCTCTCAGCGGGGACACTGCACAGGGGTGGAAATATGATCAACGGCTCCACAAGCAACACAAAGAAACTGCCATTTCCATTTAGACTCCACTGATTAATTACATACATGAAAAATAAAACAATATGTATTAGAAGAATGAAAGAATACCATGTTTTATAGGACACAGTACCATCATCCTACCAACAAATCTGTTTTAATAATATGTAGGATCTCAACCCATAAACACCCACTCACACTTTTATAACAACTTGGCATTTGCTTTATTTTAAAGCAGAGGATGAGGGTGGATTTCAGGGATATACGTACCTTTGACCCCGGAGCCTCATTTTATTCTCTGTATTTTCCAAAGAAAATCTGCAAAAACTACATTTTGCCTAAATAAGAGTCAAAACATGGTATTCAAAATCACACTGACGGGACATTTTAGAGACAATTTGACAGATTTGTTGTTGTTAAATGACCCACAATTTTACTTTGAAATTCATTTTTGCTTTAGTTGGACCATAAAGGGTTATCAAAAACAAGCAGCTACTTTATATTGAAAAAAATGTTGGAATGACAATTAATTAAAGTTCACTCTCTGACCCATAATTAAAATGTAATGATAGAATTAGTGTTTCAGAAAATATTTAACATTTTAGATCAGTAGATGGCTTTTGCTCACTTACGTTCACATTTGAATATAGGATTTAAAGTTATTTATGAGAGAATAAATCTGGATATAATCTACTTAATATACATCTGTGTCTAGGAACAATAAGGACAAACAGAGAAACTGCGCTGAATCTTCTTTCATCACAGATTTCTTCTCATTTCTGGCATCATTTGCATTGGCCTGAATGACTCTCCCTGATAAGACTGTTACCTTTACTCAGCACTCCAAAGTCTAATGTTTTCTTTTTCCTTTTGCATTTGTTTCCTTCCTGACATTTTACCTCAGCAGACTGGCAGTGCCATTAATAGGTTTGACATTTTAACATATAGCTTTGACATTTTAATGTATTAATATGGGAATTGCACCTCTCTGATTGTTCTTTTCAGTTACAGACCTCAAGAGACTGAGCTTTGTAATAAATGACCGAGGATTAAACCCTCGAAAAGATGACAGAATATGTAATTATGTTCTGAGCTGCTGGTAATAATGTCGGCTTTTTACATAACAGGTTAATAGTTAATAAAGTATGTCTGTCATAATCTCAGCAGAGGGGGATCTGTTGGAGGTTCTGTATCATTAGTCAAACATATATGATCTTTGGAGGAGAAACATTTTGGTGGATTTTCAGACTTTACAATAAACAGTCTTCCTCTGTGATTAACGCTAATGAGGGACCCTTGAGCAAGGCATTCACCCTTCAGTTGCACCAAGAAATCCTACTTTTTGCCCAAGAAGATTAAATTACATTTGGCTGACGCTTTTATCCAAAGCAACTTACAAGGTATAGGCATGCATAGCGTTGCCCAAGGGCCCACTTGGGATTCAAACTGGCAACCTTCTGCACCAAAGTCTGCAGTGTTAACCACTAAACTATCCAAACACTATAAGATTAACGCACAGGTCACATTTTCATCTTATCCTCACACCCACATTTAAACTCACTTTTACTAATACTAATATTAATTAATATGTTAAATTATTGTTGCTGTATCTTTGTTAAACATTGTTTTCAACATCACAAATTAAATCTAAGACAAACACTGATAAAAAGGTAATCTAAGGTAAGGTGAAACTAATTCATGTTGTGTTTCATTTCATTTCATTTCCTACCCAACGGTAACAAGTGGTTTACACTGTACAGGCAAAAAAACAGAAGGAGCAAATGATAAAAATATATAGAAAAAAAACCCATAAATCCACAGAAGTCCACAATCGAATGAACACAGAATAAAAACCAGAGAAGTAATTAACAGACGCATTCGATTAAAAGAGAACTAATTAATTAAAAGAAATGCAAGACTTCCAAAATTGTGTCACATTGATGAAGCAAAGGAGCTAAAGGTGAAAGGTCAACGTACATCCAATAACCAGGACCAGCTGATATAAGAGGTAGTGAGGCTGGAGATCAGGACGGTTTAAATACTACTTTGATAATAAACTGTACAGAGATTTATGGTCAAATAATAAAGTTATGAACACGAGTCTGCTGTAGTAGATCAGTCTGAATAGGTCAGAAAATAAACACGTGTAATGGAAAAGAGTCTGAGTCTGAATCTGAACCATAGCATATGACAGTTTCATTGAAATGATGGACTACACTGCTCTGTGTTCACTGATCTGCTAAACCCATAAAGACCCAGTGCTGCCTTTATGGAAGTTCCCAAATGAATCTGTCTCTATAATTAACCATTCTTAACTTATTTATCACCATTTATTCTAATATTATTCTTGATATTTAGTATTTTTCACTGTAAATCATGTATGTTCCAATACTGAATTAACTGATCACATAAAAGTGCATGAAAAGTCAATGGTTATTACACTAAAATAGAGAAAACTTCAGAAAAAGTTACTTTTTTGGTAAAACGTGTCATTAACTGAACATAAAAACAAGGGTTTTGAACCACTGACGGTGTTTTCATGTTCACTACGGAGCCTCTGAACCTTTCCTAAGTGACTGATCACCATTTTTTTATAGTAGTATCCACTGTATTTAGCATTTTTTTCCAGTGAAAATCATCTATTTTCCCATGTTTCATTGGTGGATGATGCAGACGTTCACGAAAGCTCTGACTTAAGTCAAAGATTATCGCATTAAAACAGAAAAAAACTGAAGAAAATAGTGACTTTTTCCAATATAATCTATCATTAACTGAACATAAACCCAGTGAGTCCATCCACTGTCATTGATCAAATTCCATGAGTTTTACTGGTGAATCAATGTTGTAGAAGATTATGTTTCCATGGTAACTATGGAGCCTCTGAACATCCAAATGGGTCATATCTGATGACCATGAAAAGATGAAAAACTGCATTTTACACCAATTATTTGCTTGCTGTTTGGGTTTTTATGGATTGAACAAAGTCTTAGATGTGCATCTTTACCCCCCACAAGAAAAAAAAGTTATTGAACTCCTGATTTCCTGTTATACATGAGTGTTACAGATTGAGTGATGTGCCAAATATAATACATATAATATAATACTGTTGTGAGTTCTTTTCAATAGAATGATTTTAGAGGCGTTTGTATTTTTACTGTACAAAAAAACCCCTGTATATATTTAAAAAAAAAAAAAAAAGCAAAATATCACTCCTTTAAGTACATGTAACCACATCAGATGTGATTATTACAATTATCAGATTACACCCACTTATCAGATTTTCACGGTCATGTAAACAGGTTCCAATGTGTAAGCAAACAGGTTATTTACCAGCTGTTGCATTTATCAGTCAGATTTTGGAGGGACACCATGTCTGCTCTATGTTTAGGGAACAGCAAAATTGATGTCCTTGTTTAAGTCCACGCATGTTAAAGCATCAAAGTGAGGGATGGAGTGATTAGTAAGAAAGAGCAGTAAGTGAAGCAGTTTTTTCTTCCGTGCCCATAGGCTGTCAGTGTGTTGTGTATAAATAGTTTGGTGGCTCAGCAGGAGAACAACACTTCATCAAGAACCACGAGCACAACCTGCATCCGTCTGCACTTACTCTAGTGCTCAGCCTTGATTACCAGTCTTCTTCCTCTCCCTCCCTCTTGTTTTAAAGCCCCTCTTCTGTCCTTTGGTTTAACATGCTCACAGCACATTCTGCACATCCTGTACAGACGCTGCAGATTCCGCTGCAGATTTCAACTTTCTCAGTTGAAACAAGGTTGTGTTGTCTCCTTTTTCATCCACAAACTGGGCCGGGGACACTTTGAGTTGTTGTACTTTAATTCCTGAGGTTATTGTGGGTAATACTTCATAGCACCAGTCCATATGTTGGTGGTGGAGTTTCATTCTGTCTATCACAATTATTACAGATCGTTCGTTTATCAGACAGGGGCAGTTGTTTATTTACCTGCTTGAGTAGTTTTAGCAACTTCCTGTAGCCTTCGTCAGAAGCGTCACATGATGTTGTTGTGACGTGTCTGTTGGTCAGACAGCCGGTCAGGAAAATAAACAACTGCCCCTGTCTGGTAAACGAACGATCTGTAATAATGTTGATGGTGGTATTTAACCCCACCTATCTACCTATCTATCTATTCTACTGTTTCAGACGTAGCCACTTGAGATCCAGTGACGACCGGTCCTGAGGTGACTATCTGTAGCCTGTCGTGACCTCTGACCCCGGTCCTCCTGCCTTACCCTCACCTTTACCCTCTCAGCTGTCTGCATGTGCCCCCACCCTACTGCTAACCCTACAGACTGGAGCCACATCAGCAAATGGCCGTCCGTCAGTCCTAGTCTCATCTATAGCCTGTCTGTCCATAGGAGTGGATCTGTCCTTCAGTGTGGTTCACCCTGGGGTTTATCTTTTACTGCTGGGTTTTTTGGAGTTTTTCCTTGACAAGAACGAGGTTCTAAAGACGGGGGATACCCGGGGACATTAGTTCATTTGCTTTAACAACTAATTATTTGACTGGTTGCTTATTTTCAGGCTCTATGAATGAAATTGAATTGTCAGTAATTTTCACAGCAGTTACTGTAGGAGCTGTATTCAATTTGACAACCTCCACTTAATTTGAGATGTGCATCACAGCAACAGCGCAAATATTGTTTTCCTATAATTGTAAATACATTTAGGTAGTATGAAGAGCATGGCTGAGGATGTCATATTTCAGTGTCGGTGTGCTCGCTGTGCGTTACTTTGTGCAGCCACCATGGAGTTTAATGCACACATTCACTCAGCCTACTGTACTAAGGCAGCCCTGAAATGACAGCTTTGTTTAATGCATGGTCCTTTCAAAAACACAGGCAGACATTAAACACACCCACACACACACACACACACACACACACACACACACTGATAGGCATGCAGGCCAGTTTGATTTCATTAGCAGCGATAGAGATACAACGCGGCGGCTGATGGCTCACAGAGTAATGAGGCATCTGAGTTCACCAATGACAGCCGTTTGTTAAGTGTGAATGAAATACTGCCTCTTCCCTCGCTCTGTGTCTTTCCCATGCTCCCTTTCGCTTCATCTTTTACTTCCTCTCTCGCTTCTTGTCATTCATCATCGGTCTGCCTGGGTTACCATTGGCCCGAAGCTGTGTCCCGGTTGTGGTTGTGTGTATGTGCATGCATGAGGATATGCATGAGCAAGAGTGTGTTTCTACAGAGACTCTTAACCTTCACTGAATGTATTTCATCTGCATTGCCTCAATTTCAATCGGCGCTAATGGAAGTGCTGGCCAACGCTCAGCTCAGCACTGCTGTTCTGCACACAGGACCACAACACCGCACAGGCCGGCTTTATATGAGGCAGTAGCACCTTTTCAGACCAGCTCAGCGTTCACAGTAAACTCAGAGGCACATTTACTGCACGTCCAAAATACCTACTCAGCATCCAGACCAGTGTCTCTCCTTGTGATAACAGTGCCATGGTAATATTAATCAACGCTAAAGGTCGACGACAGCCAAGTGAAGTAGCTTTAAAACTGACTGTAAGTAATTAGTTTTAGGTGATATTTTTTTAAGCACATATCCTTGATTTTATGCAGTTAAAGTATGAGTGTGACCATGCTGAAATAATCCATAATGTGTAATAAAACACCCGCAGTGTGTAATATTTAGTGACATCTAGTGGTGAAAATGCAGTTTGCAACAAATTGAATTCTCCTCTTACCCTTACATGATCACAAAAAAACATTCCTCATACATAAATATTATTGCCAAATTCAAAACTACTGCTTTGTTCCATGTGAAAAAAAAGAGTAAGAAATGTTACTCCAACATTTAAAAGCTCAGACTTTAGCTTTGATTTGGACAAATCTACCATAATATCATTTACTTCCATCGAGACTTATATTAAGTTTTTCCTAAGATCTGCTAAAGTGTAGCTGAGTACTACACCGTATGAAGTACAGCTATATTTTATGTGCTTAAAGACTGTGAATAAATGCACTTATCCTCCTCCTCCTCCTCATCATCTCTATGTGGCTTATCAGTACTTTTACGATACAAAATGCCACAGTACAAGTGCAAGAACAAGGGAGAAAATAAAATGCAATGACTGTGATGAAAGTAATAAAACATAATAAAAACAGTGTAATTAAAATTAGATACAATTAAATAATTCTGCAAATACCAGTGTGCAAGTGCATTTTTAAAGTGAAGGGAAAACACACTTTAAAAACTGCTGCATCATGATATTTCTAATATAAGCAATTATTTAATTAAAAAAAAAAAGCCAAAACTTGTACTTTCCTGAGTCTTAGAAGGTTAAAGCTGCAGTTTGTTTGTTTTTTACTCAATTTTGGGTTATTGAACTGATTAGTTAGACATGTTTGTGTTATATTTGAGCATTGAGACCCGATGTATCAAATATGATACAGAATGGAAACCCATACATGGAAATTGATATTTAAAATGCGCTTTTTTGGTTGTTCAGAAGGACTAATAAAGACTCCAATTTCAATGTTCTATCAATGATTTAATGGTTCAGGCTTTACAGGGTTAACCTATTTGCTGAACTTTACCTTCTACTCGTTTCCATCCAGTTGTAAATTACACATCTCTGCAAAATAGAATAATCTTGCCACAAAATGTACCAGCAAAAAGACCTGATTTGGCATTATTGTGCAAACCTATCATGTCCTATATCTCCCCCTTGACATGTAAAAGGATGTGCTTGAGTGGAAACTGTCAGGGCTATCATAGTGCACTGTAATGTAACCACAGTTATGCTGCATTTAGTAATAACTGGGCATCACCGCTCTATTTTTTTAAGCAATTAGGCTGCATCAGTCACTGTCAGAAAACTGGCCTGGAATGGTAAGCACTCCATTAGTGGAATTACAGCAGCTTCAGAGTGCTGCATGGAGAAACGGTGAAACGAGGAGAGTTAATGAATTCCAATTGGTAATCCATCAGTTATAATACGGCTTCTGCAAGAAACACTGGCTGTGAGCACAGAAGGCAAGTCTAAAAACAGTGCTGCTTTAAGAAACCGCTAACACTTATAGCATAACATAAGCGGGTGTATAAACAAATGAGGTCATATTTAAATGGAAATCTACACGAACAGCTACATTAATCTGTCCTAGACACTATTTTTAACAGCAAAAATAGCTCTTTTTGTCTCTGAAATGGGAAGGAATGTGGCTTTTTATAAGAGAAAACTACACTTTTCACCCCTGGAGAACCCTGAAGAAGATATACTCTCTCTCTCTCAATTTAATTAAAAAAAAGTAATCTGTTACTGTGATTCATTACTTTTGTAACGTGCTACTCCCAACCCCGATGATGAGTAGCTCGGCTCAACCCTGAAGCCTTGGGTAAGCGTTACTATTGATCCGTGCGGCCGACACATCTCATATCAGTCTGAACACATGGGACTCCAGCCCGTGCAGGTTTGTGCCGCAGCCTGAGTCTCCTTTCATTACTCACATTGAGTTTCTTCAGCGTGTAATGCCGTCCGTTCCCTTTCCAGACCTCAATGGGCGTCATATACACATTTCCAGGGGGATTTTTGTGCTCTTCTTCTGCTGCGTCTTGCCTCTGTGTGCACTGATCAAGATGAACTGCCGTGTGTGCAGCCCAAATTCAATCGGCAAGACCCAGACATCAATAATATATTAGTGGAGCAGTTAGCAACCTAAAGATATCAGTATTGATCTCCTACTTAGATTCAGCTTGTTTGGACTAGGAGACAAATAGCCTCTCAGTCTCTCTTGAGGAACCCATTTAATTTTACAGAAAGAGTTACTCTGTTACACCGTTACTGCATCTGCTGCTGATGTAATACACATCGTCAACTGCACGCACAAGTGACATTAACAATGACTGGAACTCGGGGCCAAAGCACGTTGTTTCACCTCCGTTCGCACCGACACGCAGCTTTCATTCATTACAATTTCTATCACACGGGCTTGAATTGACAACGTGAAGACCGGGAAGCGTTCACGTTCAGACTTGTTTATGGGCGTCGAAATGCCATGATTGGAATTTTCAATGTGATTGATAGGAAGCATTTTCTCCAGATCTGTGAGAAGGGCTTCCTTTTCTATTTTAAGAAGGGGTCAATCAATGCTCTGCAACTGCTTTTTTTTTTTTTTTTCTTATGCTTGCTCTTTTTCAAACTAATCAATGTAGAGGAACATTTTAATGGCCTGGAAGGGAGAACACCATCCAGTCAAGGCTAGTTAGTACACGTTCTGTCTGTTACATCTGCAGGCATTTTATCTATACTTCTATTGTGTAAAATATCAAAAATGAATTAAATTTTTTATGTGTGATCTAACCTTGCACAGCAGGAAATATCTTAATTTAAATTTTTTGTGTAATTTAACCCATAAACACTCAAACATTCACCATCAACCAAAAGCATCTAGTGCTAAAGACGTTCATTTTGTCTTCTGTTATTAAAATTACATTTTGTTTTCTTCTTTTGTTCGACTGCGACTCCAGTCTGCCTCAGAACTAGAGAAAAAAGCTAAATATAATTTTTGTTGATCCAATAATCTATTCAATACATGTAAATAATTAAATTTAATTGTAAATAAAACAGTTAGTCGTCTTTTCATGGTCATCAGATATGACCCATTTGGACGTTCAAAGTCTCCATAGTTACCATGGAAACATCGCAATATTCTACAACATTGATTCACCAGTAAAACTCATGGAATTTGATCAATGACAGTCGATCTACACACTAGGTTTATGTTCAGTTAATGATAGATTTTATTGGAAAAAGTCACTATTTTCTTCAGTTGTTTCTGTTTTAATGGGATAAACTTTGACTTAAGTCTGAGCTTTCATGAACGTCTGTATGATCAGCCAATAAAACATGGGAAAATAGATGATTTTCACTGGGAAAAAAATGCTAAATTCAGTGGATACTACTATAAAAAAAATGGTAATCAGTCCCTTAGGAAAGGTTAAACATTTATTTTGGAACTGCCATGAAAGTCACACTGGGTCTTTATGGGTTAATTATATTTTTGCAGAATTTTAAACAAATTAAAACTATTACTGCAGCTTTACGCGATGATACAGATTAAATGCAACTGCATCCAAATCCATTCTGGGTCATCTTTTGTATCTAGAGCAGACATGCCTTCATAAAAGGGTCCGTGGAGCATTTTTTTGTTAGTTTTTTACTCGAGTTTGAGTGAATAAGAGTGTGTTTGTGTGTGTATGTGTGTTTTCCTACCGGCATTGTCGTCTGCAAGGCCTCTATCCATTTACTTCTTCTTTCTCATCGCCTCAAACCCGCCTCTACAGACCGTGTACAGACGAAGCACTTTACCTTTTATTTTCAACAGAAAGAGAAGAAACGCAGCATTTCAGGACAAACACAGCACTGTTGGTACAGTAAATGAGAGGGTGAACAGTTTATGATGATAAAAAAAAATGTACAAAACATACTCCGATTGATAATTTTATCTATTTATATTTTACTTGGATTACACACCATAAAAAATAATGATGAAAAACATTTAATACTGGTCTAAACACTCTGTTTTTTTGTTGTTGTTTTTACTTTTAATCTATAATTTCAGCCTGCAAACACAAAGTAACTCCGTATCAGTATCACAGAGACTAGGAAGAATTTGAACCAATGGAAAAGCCTTTTTATTGATATCAATTTGAGGGCCATTCCTCTGCATTTGGAAAGGGTCTCCCAGTCTGTAACACGGCAATAAATTGGTAAATAGGTTAGCTCATGTTAGATTTAATTATCTTTCCACATCCAGAACATAATCTGATTATTTTGTGCTGCTTCCTCCGTGCAGTGAAGATCCGCATGAATCACAACTGCAACCAGAACACAGAGAAAACAACAACACACAGTTCTAAAATGTGGTTTTCTGTCCGTACTCATTCTGTTTCTCTGTCATTCTTTTGACATGTATCAAAGGGTTCGATGACAGGAAAGATGGTTTCAAATCATCCTAATATTCTACTTTTACTTCCATAACTGGGCACTGAGGTGAACGATATATGTATTTTAGGGGATTTCTTTGAGCATTTATACAGTACGTTCAGAATATCTATCACATTTGGGGTTTATACTCTTTGTACTTATACTGGGGAGGAGGTGATGAAGCGTGTGCAGGCAGGATGGAGAAAAGTGTCAGGTGTGATGTGTGATAGAATAGTTTCAGGTAAAATGAAAGGAAAGGTGTCCAAAAGTGTGGTGAGAGCCGCCATGTTGTTTGGTCTAGAGATGGTGATGGTGAAAACCACTCTGGTACCACATGGTGTGTAAAAAAGAAAGTTCATAAAAATAAGATTAATTATTGCACGTCTTTGTGATATGGATATTGCACACCCCATTATCACACTGCTATTTTCTGTGATATATTGTGCAGCCCTATAATTGTTCTCTATTTCTGTAAATTTTAAGATATATTTCTCCACAGAGTCTTTATTTGTTCATTTATTTTCAGCGTCGTGGGGACGGTGCAGCTCATTCCAGCTAACATACACCCTGCACACATGTACAATTTAGATTGATCTGAACCCACAAACAATTTAGATTAGCCAATTAACCTATGAAGGTGTGTGTCTTTGGACGGTGGAAGGAAGATGGAGTTCATGAGGAGATTATGCAAACTCAACACAAAACAACCACACTGGACTTTTACTGCTGAGGTGACACTTTACTGCCTATAGGTGGGTACTGCCAACAACCTTGTGATACGATATATATCCCGATACAGGGGTCACGATACGATACATATCACAATATATGTGCATCCTGGTACATGGTATTCAATTCGATATGTATCCCGATACTTGATACTTTAGGCCTATATATATAAATATATAGAGAGAGAGTTAGTCCCTGAGTACCTTCAGTGGCTGCTAATGCTAATGCTAATGCTATATGCTGTTAGGATGTGTGAAATGCAGAGACCAAATGGTACATTACATTGAAGCTATATGATATTTCAGATGCATGTTTGTCACTCAAATCTATCTATCTATCTATCTATCTATCTATCTATCTATCTATCTATCTATCTATCTATCTATCTATCTATCTA
>JAPSES010000019.1:11816104-11829177 GCA_029822895.1 Maxillicosta whitleyi | reverse complement strand
ATTTGTGCATGAGAGGTTGTGTGGGTTCAGCTGATTACGTTAGCGCTGCTGTGACAAGACTCAGCTCCTGTCAGCTCCTACATGAGGAGGAGGAAGGAGGAGGAAGGAGTTCCAGGTAGGTGGGACGGAGGCAGAAATTGGCTTCAGTGTTTTGTACCGAGGGAAAGGGGGTGAAATACAGACCATCATGGATTCTGTATTAATACAAGTATCACAGAAGGACTGGTGTGGTGTTCAGGGTCCACAGTAAACGTTCGTTATCAAACCAGTGGATTCATGTCATTAGAAGAAGAATGAGTTATAAATAACTTTAATGACCTTTGACCTTATTATAAGACACTGAAATCTCCTCCACTTGTTTCTTCTTTTCTCTTTTTTTTCCTTGTTTCTTCTGTCTTATCGTCCATTTGTTTCTCCTGTTTTGCACCAATATTCTCCTCATTTCTCCTCTTATTTCCTCTCATTTTCTTCTTCATTTCTTCTCCTCGTTTTCGCCCTTCTCTCCTTGCTGCTCCTCTTTTCTTTGCACCTACTCTTCATTTTTTTACTCATCTCATTTTTCCTCTCCTTGTTTCCCTTTATTTCTTTTCTCCTCATATTGTTTTCATTTCTCCTTTCTCCTCTCTTTTTTTGTACTTGTGCCTCTTCCCTTCTATTCTCCTTGTTTTGCACGTACTTCATCTCTTTTCCCATGTCTTTTTTTCCCTTGTTTTTCCTTCCTGCTTTCCTTGTTTCTCCTCTCCTTATGTCTCCTCTCCTCATTTCTCCTTTCCTCATTTCTCTCCTCTCCTTGTTTCTCCTCTTCACGTTTCTGCTCTTGTTTCTCCTTGTTTCTCCTCATTTCTCCTCGTCTCATTTCTCCTTTCCTCATTTCTCTCCTCTCCTCATTTCTCCTTTCCTTGTTTCTCCTCTTCACGTTTCTGCTCTTGTTTCTCCTCCTTTTTCCTCTCCTCATTTCTCCTTTCCTCCTTTCTCCTCTTCTTTCCCTTCGTTTCTCCTCGTCTCGTTTCTCCTCTCCTGGTTTCTCCTCTCCTGGTTTCTCCTCTCCTCTGGGTCTATTAAGGCTTAATTGGAGCCAGTCTACTTACTGCTGATGGGATCAATGACTGAACCGACAGTGGACACAAACCATTTTCATTACTTACCACAGTTCGATACATGTTCAGTGACCACAGCAGTTACTGAGCGCAGCAGTAATAAAAAGGCTGCAGAATGAGAGACACTAATGCAAACACACAGCTGAATTATATTCCATAAAGACTAATGGTAACTTTTTTAACTAAAGTGACTTCCTCCTTAAAGTGCACTATAACATAATGAACGCATCGATCAAATACATTCAACCTACTGGATTCTAAAGCATGCAGGTGTGATTATTTTCAGACGCTAAATGTGGGAAAATATGCAAATATCTACAGAAACGTGTGCACCCACTGCACACTTTACCTGAACTTCACATCCTAAAACTCAAACACACACACAAGCACAAAAATTACAGCTCCCATGAGATGTGTTGTTGTGCGATGTGTTCTTTCCTTGCGGTGTAATAGTGATAGGAAATCAATTGGTGTCAGTCAAACGTCCACGAGCACACTGTCTATTGCATCAACTAATGAAATATGCAGCCACAGGATTCTGTCAAATCTGAGCCTCACTGCAAATGGAAAAGAAGAAATGATTTGACAACCCTTTTTGTTGAAATATGAAGGGGGAAAATCCACCCTGCAAACAGATTATACAGAACAACTGATTTGGCTTCAACACGTTAAAACACCTGTGGTGTGGCTGATAAAACATCTCCTTGGTGGATTATGATTATAGATGGAAGCCAAGTAAATTATTATTTGGAAGAAAATAAACCAGATCTCTTCAGAGGACAGCTTTATTTTTAATTATAACTTGGGTTTAAGGAACGCTCTCAAATGTTATATTCACACGTTCATCCATTTCTTGGTTGTTTACATATACTGTACATAGAGGGAGGGGTCAGGACAGGGACAGGACGAGACGAGATGGTTGGACAAAGTAAATTAACTCTACTGTTGATTTGTTTGGTTCTCTCTCTCTCTCTCTCTCTCTCTCACTTGTTATATCTTTCCCATTTTTGGTATATGTTTTCAACACCAACCCTTTAGCTGTCTTGTCCCACCGTCTTGTCTCGTCCTGTCCTCTTTCGTCTATATGACCCCTCCCTCTATGTAAACAACCAAAAAATGGATGATCATGTGAATATAACATTTGAGAGCGTTACTTAAACACATGCTGTAATTAAAAATAAAGCTGTCCCTCGAAGAGAGTTGGTGTTAAACACATTTTATCAACTACAACCAAACTAAATGACTGCTAAAAGAAGGCTAGTTCACATATAATTACTTAGAAGTTAATTTAATGGAAAATCTAACTTTAGTTTATTTTCTTCCAAATAACGATTTACTTGGCTTCCATTTATAAGCATAATACACCAAGGGGGGGGGGGGGTGCACTTGGCGGAGGTCTGCGCTCTCCGAGTGCTTTTCTAGTTTCCCTATGTGCAGACTAATGCTTGTAAGCCATGTTCCTCCTAGTAAATTAAAACATGTCCTTATGGTCCTCAAACCGGGCCTTAGAATATGGAACCTGATCGGTACGCTCAGACCTAAGTCCATCCTTGGGCATAATGGTGGTGAGAATCAGGCGAATACTTCCAGCTTAAGTAGTGTCCTTAATAGTGAAATTACTTGAGTAAAACCCCTTTTCTTCAGTTGGAGACCAGTACCCCAAGAGACAGACAGCTGAGCCGAGAACAACAGGGGACGGAACCCTGTCTAAAGGTATTGTTCAGAGTACATCCAGACCACTGAGCACAGGCATAATTTCATTACATTTTTGGAAGATAATAACCTCTGGAAGTCCTGCTGGATGCTGTCAGGTACGATTACGAAACAGGCAAAAACAACAGACAAATCATTACCCGTCGTCTGTATTCTAACTAAATAAATAGTTGGAGTTTATTACCGTTCTAAAACTGGCAGTTTGGACACAAGGGATGATATTTAACTGTCAGGATGTGCTTCATCTGTGCAGTCCGCAGATGTGTGTTTGTGTTGTGTCTGTCGACTTGTAAACCCAAAAGAGACTGAACGTAAGACACTAATGACATAGAACAGAGCTGCTCTGAAACAGCGGAAACAGGGAATTAAGGAAAATTCAAGCTTCGTCTCCAAGTATGGAAGAAAATCAACATTAAATCTGACATAAAGAATAAATCACTCAAACATCTTTACTCATCTGTCTCCACTGATGTCACTGGTATTTCTAAAACTCTGATTTGGCCATTGTGTTATTTCCAGAGCAATGGGGGAGATATTTGTGGTCAAAATACTGGTTCTTTTACCATTTTGGAAGTCAGATCATATAAGTATCGAATTTGGATTTTCAGCTTTAATTTGAGGGGTTTAACAAAAAAAATTAGAACCTCTTTATTTGTATTGACAGGTTCAAAGTGTTACAACAACTATCAAATGGAAATAAACAATAAACAAGATCTGGAATCAACTTCAGAGCTGTGGCCTTTTAACCCCTAAATGTGAAACTAAATTTAAACCCTTAAATGTGGTAAGCGTTCTGATTGTGGATTTACTTAAAAATTAAACTGTTTACTCAATAGGACAATATTCAAAGTATGCTGATAGAATTGAACTTACCTTTTCCATAGACATCCCTCGCCACCTTTGGAATGAGAAGACGAAACATAGAGCAATGAATGACACCAACTTGTTAAAAAAAAAGTAGATGGTTCCTATCTTTTTTTTTTTTAACTGTTAAACCTGTTAAGTGTGTTCCAGTTCACAGTTCATGTTCAACATCCTAAATCTCTTATTGATGTACATTGTGAGTGTCTTATTTATTAATAATTTAAAAAAAAAAACTGTCAAAATTCAATTCCTTTCAGTCTTTTTCTATTATTCCACTCTGTTTTGACACAAAATACACACAGGAAAGTAAAACTACTGAAGTCCATACTCACAGCAGCACGTTTACCTGAAATAAATCTCAGGGTTAAAAGGTTATTAATCTGCTTCATTTGACATAGAACAACCAGGGAACAGGACAGATCTGGACATGAAGCTGCTTGTTAATCAGTTCTCCAATTATTTTAGCATCAATGGAACTGAAAGGACTTTGCTGAGAATTATTGTAAAACACAATAAAGGGCTAATATAGTATTTTTCTCAACCTCCTGGAACGTAAACAACATTATTTTAATACCAGTGGTGGAATGTAGGCTAACGAAGCATTTTTACTTTGTTACTGTACTTAAGTTTTTGGTTGTTTTTTTTTTTTTTTGTATTTGTACTTTACTTAAGTTAAAATAATAATAACAATAATGCATACTTTTACTTCACTACATTTTTTTCTGTACTTTCTACTTCTTACATGTCAGAAATTGATGCCATTACTCGTTACATTATGTTGAGATCTTTTCTTCTAAATCTTTGTTGTTGTTGAACTTTATATCTAAATCTTCCAGGAAAAATCACACACACAATATTGACACCAATCTGTTCAATCCACATAATATTTTTGTGACATTGGCAGAGGCGTAAATAAGTATGTCTACATTCTTTATCATAATAACACAGTCCACAGACTGACATTGTGTGAGTACTTGGACTTTTATACTTTAAAATGACATTTTAACGTAAGTACTTAGCACTTTTACTGAAGGAAGATTCTTGATGTAGTACTTTTTCTTTTACTTGAGTAAATATTTTGCAGGGTATTGGTACTTTTATTTAAGTACTAAACTTCAGTACTTCCTCCACCCCTGAATAACACCTATACACACTCATTAATGCACCCATACTTGATGCTAACAAACTCGTCTTTCTGAAAACATAAACCATTTTTGAAGTGCAGCAGCAACAACAACAACACAAAAGGTTATTTTCCAGAAAAGCAAAATATGACAAATTTGGCTTTTCTTACTTTTGAAGGTTGTCATCAGGTCAATCATCCATCAATCCGGACAAGCTCGGTCTTGTTTTGCTCGTAACAGTCCAGCGAATATAATCCGGTAAAACATTTCGGTCCAAAATGCAGGTAAAATCCACAAAATCACAGAAACTAAGGCAGATTTGTCCAACCTGAGATCGAAGTTAACGTATTTTCGGTGCTAGAAGACGCACCTGAAAATTAGCCACACCTATCTTTAAAACGCAGGTGTCCGCGTCGTGAACTGAAACAGAAAGATGGTAAAGTATAAAAAGTATAAAGTATAATCCGGAAAGTACAGTATTATTTTTTTTCCCGTTTTCCTCCACGATAACGTCCATAGTTTACCGGTACAGAGTAAAAGCCAGACTGCTAACTTTTGATTGACACCTAACTTGGCCAATCAAAAGCGTCCCAGAGGTGACTGACAGGAAAATAGCCAATCATCTGTCAGAGAGCGGTAATTGGTCCTACCCAGTTCACATCGCTGCTGTTCCAACTAATTAGATCATCTTTATTATAATCTGGAGTGACAGGTGGATAAACTAATGAGCTGCTAACCACAGAGATATAAGACATGTGGGGTTAGGATAAATGTAAATGTATTTTTAGACCATAATACTAGTTTTGACTTTATTTTACAAATGACAATGTTTATTTTGTATGAGAAATGTTTATTTTGTCTTTTTTTTTTGGTGCTAAACTATGTGTATTTTTTTATTTTTTTTATTTTATAACAGATGGAATTATTTTGATTAGTTTTCTTTAGCTTGTGATTCCCCAAGATTCAACCTTTTCCAAAGAGATTTCATTGATGTCTGTAGGTTGAAGCATTGTAAAGTTGTTCATTTTTTTTCTCAAAAATGTTGCCACATTGGAAAAATTGATAATTTCCAAATTTTCTCTCTAAAATTCATAAATATAACCACATAAAAATGCTCTAAAACTGACATTTTTACAGATAAACATCTCAAATTTGAAATGTTAAGACCTAAGACATTGGTCTATTGGCACATAAAGCAGCTTTATAGACCCTTGTTCTCACAAGAAATTAAGGTGAAGGGAATTTATTTGTGTTTATAAGTGTACAGCTTTTTGCCTGTCAAATAAACAGCAAAAGTGACTGCTTTAGTACAAACTACAGGGTGTTACCTTTACAAAGAGTCCAGTCTTTTGTACTCCAAGTTGAAGAACAGCTGTGATTTTAATTTGGAGAGGTAGTTTTTTTAGGTATTTTAAGCAAAATCACCCAGAATGATATGAGGTTTTTAAACACTGGACCGCTTCATTTCTGATCCACTATGACTAAAACTTGTATCACTGCCCAAATACTAATGCACCTGACTGTATGTAATAAATTGTGCACACTGATGCATGTAATGTGTTCATAAGTAAGATAGACTCACTGAAACTTTGATTTGTGGAAAAAAAAAAATCTGGGTTTTATACGACAAGACACTTCCCATGAGATCTTTTATTCAGCGCAAAGGACAGAAGCAAGGACAGAGCTGATGGGTGGAGACTCTGAGTCCAGTTCATCCCTCATATGAGCTAATGCCAACACAGTAAATGTCTGGCCTTTCCATTCATTTTTCCTCCCCACCTTTTTTGTCTTTATTTCTTCCTCTTTCTCTCTCCTGATAAGTGAAGCACTTAGTCTAATGCAAGTAATGACGATGACTGTTTTCCAGGCTGGCCCTTATTGAAAAAGCAGTAAATGGGCCAAGATTTATTGCTGTAAATTACATCACCCTCTCCCTCTCTCTTCTTCTTGGGCCAGCGTTTTGCTCTTCCTTTATTTAACATCTTATTATTCAGGTTTCTTGCGCAATTTTTTTGTGTCTTTTTAATTTAAAATCTTTCCTGTCCAAAAAAAAAAAAAAAAAAAGATAATAAAAAAACTTCTCTTCAGACAGTAAATAAAACACTCATGTACTTGGGTTGTTTTTATGTATAAATGTTGTATACAGCGTTGCATAACACATCATCACTAAAGCATGTGTGCCTTTTTTTTTTTTCATCAGTGCTTTGTGACTTTTTGTCATTTTTTTTAGAGAGAATAAGTCATGAGCTGAGCTGCAGGGCTGAATATGTGCACACGTGCGTCTCTCTATCTGTGTGTATGTGTCGACGTCGCGCTATTAACGACGTTCAGGGAATTACGAGTTGTTTTAAACACAGAGGAAGCTTCGACGAGGACAGCCAAAGAGTCGTGCAGCCCAGAGCTTAGCTTTAGGGTTGAAAAACATACACATGTACCGTTGTGTGGAAATATTTAAAACACCCCCTCAACCTGCTGGGAGTTCATACGGAGGATTGTACAGATGAGCAGGAGTTACAGGCATAAGATTATGAAACATCCAACACATCAGAATCAGCTTCTTCTGGGTTGAGTTTCTTTTAACACACAACAGTTTTGTTCTTTAAAGCTTACTCCCATTATCTTATTTTTGCTAAATAATAAATAATGCTGAATAATTATTACCCCCCTCTCAAGAGGAGGTGAAGGGTATTGTTTGGTTTGTTTGGGAAATTGGGAAATAGGGTTTATAGATTTCCACTGATGCAGAATAGATCTGATTCATTTTGGGAAAAGTTCAAATTTTTATACATTTTTTCATAATTTTTTTTCTCCCTATTTACTTGTAATGGTTGAAATTCACATGTCTGTAGCAGTAAGACCATTGGTAAAATTCATACCAAACTGAGTTTATAGATTATAGTGACTCAAAACAAATGAGATTGCATTTTAGGGAGGTCAAAGTTCAAATTTTTTCTGATTTTTTTTTTTTTTACATATTTTTTCCCTCCCATTTATTTATAAGTGAAATTAAAACATCTATTTTGTCTCAATTTACTTTAAACTTGGCACAAGTATAGAGGAAATTGATACGCTGACATCAGCACACACCGCATCGATGCCAAAATAAGATGCAATACATGCGAGGGGCGGGGCTTGTTGTGCCTGGCACCACTTGTTCATTCATTCATTCATTCATTCATTCATTTTCCAAACTACATCGCTCTCAACACAGTCTAAGGATGCTGGAGACTATCCCAGGTACCAACAGGTGAAGGCGGGGTACACCCTGGACATGTCACCAGTTCATCACAGAACTGACATATACACAAACAACCAATCACTCTGATAATTCACGCCTTTTGGCTGATTTACATCGGCCAGTAAAGCTATTAAGGGGCGTGTCTTTGAACGATGGGAGGAAGCCAGAGCCCCCAGACAGAACCCACACAGACACAGGACGGACATGGAAACCCCAGAATCTGGAATCAAACCCTTGTTGTGAGGCGACAGTGTTGACCGCTGCACCACCACGCCGCAGAAAACGCCATTAATCTTAATGTTGTTCTTTTTTTTCTGTACTCTGTAGTTACATAATACTCTGTTATGATGATTCTGATACTATTTGATGCTGTGACTGTTTACATTCCTGAAAATTCTCACATGATTTTGTATCAGAATAAGAAATGGGGGTGGGATTAAATATGTTTTGTTCTTCCCATTCCTTTTAAAGCATAAATCTTGAACTTTCATGTATTCTGTTGAATGTATTGCATTATTTATCAGATACTGTTGTGTGCAGGTCCTACTAAAATTCATCATCCAAATCCATGGTCGTATCTGTTTCCTGTCGTATTTGAACCCAGCAGGTGTGTATGTGAAACTTTTACATTTTCTGCGTCTGAGCTTTGGCGTTTTATTGTCCAGTACAAACACAATAACGATAAAACAGAGGGAGATTCTTTCCCAGTGAATGTCACACTGAGACTGACACGGCTTTTCATGCACTGTTGTACAATTTCAGTTGTATTTAACCAATCTTATGTTTGTCACCTGCAGGCGAATCACTTAAATTCATAGCAGGTTTTGTTGATAGTTACATTAATAACTATTCCATGTGCCTACATGCCTCAATCATACAGAGGTGTTGGTCTGGGGGCGTTCGATTCCCTGGAGACCTGACAGTAAGATATGTTACAAGTAATGAGCTTTTTTGTTTCTAGACTCCATTATTACAACCCCCCCACCCCCCGATAGAGGGGGGCAAGGGGTATTGTCTTTGGTGTGGTTTGTTTTAACACTTTAGCAGCAAAACGTTCGGTTGAATTCATACTAAATTTAGTTACCAATGACCTAGAATACAATAGATCTCATTACATTTTGGGAACAGTAGGTCAATGTTACAATTTTTAATACATTTTCCAAATATTTTTTCCCCCAATTTACTTAAAATGGGTGAAATTTCACTGAAGCAGCAAAAGTATTGCTTGAATTCATGACAAATTTGGTTTATAGATCGCCAGTGACCCAGAATGCTTGTCATTCCATTTTGGGCAAAATAAGTCAAAGTTAGAATTTTGTTAATGAATTTTTAGAGTCTGTTTTTTCTCCATTTATTTACAATGGGCAACATTTCAAATGTCTGTAACAGCAAAACTTTTGGTTGAATTCATACCAAATTGGGTTTATGGGTTGCCAGTGACACAGTGATTAAATTTTGAGAAAAGTAGGTCACAGTCAAAATTTTTTTATGAATTTTTTTTTCTCCCATTCACATGCCTATAAAAAGATCAATTTTGTTTAAATTTACTTCAAACTTGGCACAAATATAGAGAAAATTGATGACATCAGTTGAATTGATGCCAAAATAAGCAACAATATGTTTGAGGGGGCGGGGTTTGTTGTGTCTGAAACCACCCAGTCTGAAATACACACAATGCAGTTTTATGTACGTGGTCCTTTATAAGACCCGTTTGTTTATGCATTAAGGTCTGTATATAAAGTCTTTTGAACATGTACTTCACAGTTTCATATCAGTTGCTTAATTCATTTATCAAAATAACACAGTTTGCTGTTTTTATTGGGAGGCGGAGCGACGTTTCTACGATCTGCGTCAGATTTATGTAGTAATGCTGAGATCTGTGGAGTGTGTCTGTGTGCATGTGTGTACAGGGTGTGAAGTGACGAGTGGAGGGTTTAATCTGGGGTCTGCCGCCTGCATGGACGCATCAATCAAAACGCCCACCTCCGAATCCTGCACCTGACAAAACTGTCATGGCTGTCAATCTGAGGCTCCCTCTCACACACAAACACACAAATAGATTTATTCACCTTACTCAGGGTTTCCCTTTGGTTTTTAGACGGGTTAGGTAATGTCTAGGCTGTTTTAGGAACATGTAGGGGAAGTCTGGGATAAAATATAACATTTACAATAAGTACTCTATTACTTCACATCATTGCAGATCATCACCAACATATCTTTGTTTACAATTTGGGTAAAAGCTACAGCAAATAAGAAATGAACACAAAAAAAAAAGAGAACACCGGTATTTGCAAACCCCATATTTCATTAACAATAGAACAGAAAACATATAAACAAAGAGTGTGTATCATTATAAGAAAAAACATAATTTTGAGTTTGATGGAAAAGAAAGTGAAATAGTGCGTGAGGCAAATTAAACACTAATTATATTAATTGGTGGTTGATTGGTAACAATTAAATACTAAAAAAAGCATCTTGTACACTGCAAAAAAATGGGAAATAAATGTTGCGTACCCCCCTTGGCCCTAACACTGCAAAAACGGGAGTCTAAAATCAAGATAAAAACACTAAATGTGAGGAAAAAATATACTGAAAACAGGTGAAATATCTGTCCATGCAGCAAGATCATTTCACTTTCTTCTATTAGGATTGTTAAATCTAGAAATAAACATGTCTACAGATACTACAGCTTTTATTGTTCGGGCAGTGTACGATATATGAAACTGTATGCGTTACATTTGTTTAAAGTGGCGTTAAAAAGCATCAAATTAGATTTGCTGATACCTGTAGAAAACACAGGTGATTCCATAAGTCCACATCCATCTACCTGGATGAGGAGTTGTGGTTGGAACCAAAACATGGCAGGACTTTGACTCTGTGGAGCTGGAATACCCACATATTACCCAGAGTTCCACTTTCTGTTTGGAATTGGACTTGTATGATGACAAGGAGGAAAATCTCTGCACAATGTTGAATAGGTACGTACACAGTGAAGAACAATTGGTTACTCTGCTAAATAATATAATTTATTCAACTGACCTCACATGTTTACAACTATACTCTTATAGACATGAATAAATAAATAGCTCATTTCACCGTCAACAAACATCATTTTCAATGCTGCATTTAAAAGTAGACTAATTTTTCCTATGCTTTTTTTCTTCTTCTCCGTATATACATTTATCACACAAAAAAATACAGCATCATTGCAGTTTTACGACACAGAGCCACAAACACGTCAGTCGAACAGCTGACACTGATTCTTTTCTGTGTGTTCAGGTTGAGTGAATGAACCTAAGCTACAACACAGTCATCGTGAGGTTTCGTCTGATGAGGAGGATGGTTTTACATTCACATTTAAGTCTGATGAGGTCGCCTGACACTTTGCATAGTATCAGACCGGCAGAAAAAAAAAAAACACCCGTTCAGGTCCAGTCGGTTCCAGAGGAGGGGGGGTCAGGTGTGGGTTGAAATCTTACACCTCAGCGTCTCGTAGTTATGATCATGTACATCCTGCTCACCAGTCTGACCTGGAGGGGATTTTTTTGTTGTTTTTTTTTATGTATTTTGACTGTCACCAACCAGTCGTTTCCAGTGTTAACCCTTAAATTAAGGCGAACCAGGCAGACCAGCAAACCCACTGTAAAAAAATCTGACTCTTACCAAGTGTATTTTTCCTCATTTTTAGTTAAAATAAGACGTAATCAGCTAAAGAGTAACTTTTCAGTGAAATATAAGAACTTATTTTTAGACAATGGATCGTATTTAAAGAAATCTTACCACAAATCTTAAATTTTTACTTATTCTATTGGCAGATTATTCTTCTTCTTATGTATTTATTCATTTATTTTTAAAGACTTTAAGCATCAGAATCAGTCATCAGTCAGCATCAGTCCAAGGCAGAACAATACACACAAACATGAAACCCCACACTGCAAAAAAGAAAAGGGTCTAAAAACAAGATAAAAACACTAAAATGTGAGGAAAAAGATATTTAAAACAGGAGCGAGATCATTTCACCTGACAAGATTTCTATAATTAAGTTTGTTAAATCTAAAAATAAACATGTCCACAGATGTATGAACACTTCAAATCAGAAATTAACTCTTAAAACAAGATAAATTATGTAACACTTCTAAATCTAAGTGTTTTTAATCTTGGTAAAAACCAAATAATTTGCCTCAGAGAGAAGGAAAGATTAAATTAACAAAATAAAATAAAAGAAAAAGAAAAGGGGCCACACAGTCAGATGGACTTTTATCATGAAAAAAAAAAAAGAAAAGAAAGAAATTACAGTCTAGGCAGAGTTATTTATTTATTTATTTATTTATTTATTTATTTATTTTTGTTTGAATTAAGCAAATTTAAAAAATCTGCCAATAAGTGAAAATTATCTGGGTAAGATTTCTTGAAAATAAGATTTTCAAGATCTATCGTCTAAAAATAAGTTCTTATATCTCACTGAAAAGTTACTTTTTAGGTGTTATTATGTCTTATTTTAAGAAATGAGAGAAATACACTTGGTAAGAGTCAGATTTTTTTTTTGCAGGGGAGATTAAACACACAAAAGTGGACAATAGCAACACTTAACAACGCCAAAAATCACTGCAACAACTACATAATTGATCCCAAAAGCGCCTGATCTCAATACAAGGACCGACTCTGGGGGAAACACTGTAAAACAAAACCTGTTCAACCTCACTTCCAAAAAAAAATCTCAACAGCATTAATCAAATGTCCTGAGGGCTAATCAACTGGGGATTGGATCGATAATGGTCGGTGCCACTGACACCATCCTGGGATGAACGATCATTTCCTGTCTCCACTAACCCTCTGTGGCCGACCAGTCGATAAGTGTTTAGGACAAAGAAACAAACGTCACAGACAGAATAAACTTAAATGATTTTCCCATCAATCCAAGCAACCATTGGGTCCCATTTGGGTTTAGACCGAGGGGGTTAAACTCATTTTAGTTCAGTTCCACATTCAGCCAAATTTGATCTGAAGTAAAATAATAACATAATAATATATAAATAA
>JAPSES010000019.1:11800867-11816004 GCA_029822895.1 Maxillicosta whitleyi | reverse complement strand
TTGGTGTAAATACATGTAAATGTTTACAGAGTTGTGAGTATTTATTAGATATTATGGTAGTATTTTACAGATTTGACTCACTTTAATTGAATTGTTCTGTTTATGGAACTGAACTAAAATGATTGTTAATATATTAGTTTAACTTCAGCATTTAACAAACTCATCACAAGGGCCGAACTGGACCCTTTGTCCGGCCAGATTTGGCCCCCGGGCCACATGTTTGACCCCCCTGGTTTAGACGAACATGAAAAACAATTTCCAAAATGAACATGTGCTTCTATTGTTGTCAAGATTGTGTTTGGATGTAGCTGCAGTACTACCTTTTTTTTTTTTTTCCGCAATGTTTGACGAACCTCAACACTGCAAATTAATTTTCATATTTAAGGGAATCCAACTGTTGCCTGGAAAAAAGGAAAAACACATTAAAACGTCTAATAAAATAGAGTTGGTGATCAGGGTTTACATTCAGACTTTACGACTCTGCATTTCTCTGTTTACATTTAGTGTTCGCATTTCCTCATATTTCATGGATTCTTATTGTTTGTTCTTGGATGTCGGGATGGCACTTGTTTCATGTTGGTACAAAAGGGCCATGAAAGGTGGATTAAAGATCTCTGATGCATATGATAAAGGTGGAGTAAGACTTTTTATATCGGAACTCAACAACAACCAAACAAACTCATACTTAGTTTAAAGGGATAGTTGTGTATTTTTGACATGAATCTGTATTCCAAATAAACAAATAGACAAATAAAACACATGAAGAACTCATGAAATATTGTGCAGTGCTTTGTTGAAGATTGAATTATTAAACGATATGAATATGAAGTAGTAGAGAAGTAATGGCAGCTATTAGTGTAATGACCAATCACAGCAGACCATCGGGTTCAGGGCATAGAACCACTTACTCCACATTTATCATTTATGGTGGGTATGACTTTGGTTACACTTTACTAAATAGTTACTGTGGAAATCAGAAAATGTTTTGACTAAATGTAAGATGAGATTTGCAGAATCGTCATTTACCAACCGTCTGTTTGGCAAATTAGTTTGGTCTGTGTCTGGAATTTGTGGATAAGATAGGATAATTAAGAGAACCATGAAGAAATGAGCATAAAATTAGGCAGAAACTGGTCTCTAAGTTAAAACAATGGAGTCGATTTGTAAATTTAACACAGTATATTTATCTTGTACAACCCAGATAATAAAAGTATTATTGCTCTATACTCTAGGCAAAAAAAACGAAACGAAACAGAAAGTCAAATGAGGTTTCTGAAGCGTTCTTGAAGCCTGGTTGTTTTCCGCTTTACACATGTAGATTAACACACACACTGTTATGAAGACATAGACACAGTTCCGTGATTAGATATTGCACTATTCTCTTTACCCACAGTCCATTGCGCTCTGCCGTTGGTTTGCCTCCGACTGATCACTGTAGCAGCATTTTAATCAATCTGGTTGCGTCGATGATGATTCGTCTTCACAAAGAGATTCACAGAGTCATGACTGAAAACACAGAAGTGATACCCTTAACACAGCTGATTTGACTGACTGTCAACTTCACGGTTCTACGCAAGGACTCTTAAAAAAGAAGGACGCACCATGTCATCAGCAACAAAACAAACTCGCGGAATCCCTCGGAAGCTGGTTTCTGCACATTCGGCTTCCGGTGTGGCAGTAGCAAGTTTCCTGAAGAATGTCGATGCCTCTTTGACTATTCCTCCTTCTTCAGACTCCTTGGTTCTAGTCTCCTTTGTGCCATCGTTGCCTAGTTTTCGTTGTGAAAAGCCTCAGGACTAGACGCCCCGTCGTCACTGAGGATCTCAGTGTTTGTGAAGGTTCCGGCGAGTGACGCGCCCAGACCCTGCCTGACCGGCGCCATCTCCGACAGGTTGATGTTGTCGTGGTTACCCACCAGTGTGGCCTTGTCCATGATCTCCTTGCTGTGCTTGGACACCACAGCATCCAGGAAGTCGTACTTGTGTGACAGCATACCGCTCTCAAACAGGTACTTTGTCAGGTAGGAAAAGGTCACGTTAGCCAAAAACGACGCCCACATGGACATTGATTTGAACGGGAACCTCTGCTGGACAAAATACTCCACGTCTCCAGTGAGATGGTGGACTCTCTCCTGGGTCACCCAACCAGGGTAGTATATGAAAGGAGGGAGTTTGAGGTAGGGCTCCCCGCCACCGATACGCAGCAGAAGGCCGAAGATGTAGCCCGCCACCGAGCCATAGGTGTTAGTGAATTTAACAAACAGTACGCTGAGAAGCTGGGGGAAGATGATCACGTAGACCAAGTCAGAGCTCAGGTACCACAGACCGTACACCGATCCCGTTAGCAAGGCCATGGCCGTGGCAAGAGCTCCGAACACAAAAATGGTAAAACGCATCACCCAGACTATCTCACTATCAGAAGCCTGGAAGACACAAGACAGAAGCAAGCAAATGGGACGGAGTTTAGGCAAATGTCAGTGTAAGAAATGACACATATGAGGTCTGCTTCCATCTAACTGTCAAATGAGACTGAAGCAATAAACACAGCAAAAGAAATCAAATACATCTGTGGTGTTTTCATGAATGAAACTTTGACTTTTATTGACACAACCTGACGTGTTTTCTTATTCTATGGGTGTCATATAAGTCCATTAAAGTTAAATATTTAAAAGGTCCAAACAGAGAAAAAACAGTTTCCATTGGCCATAACGGAAAAATGTAAAAACCACCTCGAGTGAGCAGGATAATATCATTTCAAAAGTGAGGAAACATTAATATAAATCACTGTCTGATCTTCTACAAACAGGTCGAGAAGTCCAGCAGTGTTTATCATTTAGAAGACCTTTACTTAGACATATACACAGACTTTATTTGTCATTCCATGTTTTATATCAAAAATGAAATTTCGGTGCAGTTCAGGCTCAGCAGGTAGCAATAAATGCAACAGGCACTAATGCACCACGGCACACTGGTTGGGAAACACTGCTATAGGTTATATACAGATTTACATAGGAAGTAAAATTGCAAAATGTTAGATAAGTTTTTTTTAATTCAGGTAGATGGATGGATCTATATCACACTGGGCTTACAGAACCAAACAAATTGAATGAAAATTGATAATTTTGGATAATTTTCCATAGCACACTGGTTGGGAAACACTGGTGTAAATGAGCCAACTGTTTTGAAGTATTTCATGGTTCAAAGGCCTCGTCTGTGTGTTCTGCAGCTGTGCAATGAACTCGCTACTGTTTCATTCATTCAAGGCCGCATTTGACGGTGACATTTTTAAACCACTGAGAAGAAACTAGAATTGATTTATTGATCGGTTGACTGATGCTTCCAAAGCATAACTAAAACGCTGCAGATGTGTGTTAGCATTACCGTTGACACTTACCGACTGCCTGAAGGCGAGCTGATAGATGTTTCTTGCGAACATGGAGCTGGCCGAGAGGATGGACGAGTCCGCTGACGACATGACGGCCGCTGACACCGCCCCCAGACCGAAGAAGGAGACGTAGGACGGGCAGAGGTGCTGGAGCACTATGGGTAGAATCATGTCTGACTCATCCTTGTCCTTTGGTGGGAGGGAGCCGTAAGAGGTCTGGTTCCAGTCTGGGGGAAAAAAACAAAAACAAAATCTACTGAGAGTGTGTGTGGAGGATTTTAAAGACTTAAAAAGTGTGGAATTTTAAAACACTGTTTCCCAGACCTGGAAAAGTCTGGAGTTTTGTGTGAATTTTGTATGAATTCTGAATTTTCAAACATTTCCCTGTGGTCTTTAATAAACTGTAAATGGTCGTGTGTTGATGACAAATGACTGGGAGGTGGTTCTTACTGGTTACAGACACCACTTAATATGAAATGTGATTCAGTGTTAGGGAATACATAATGTGGTGTAATTGCATTTTAATATTAAATATGATTAATAATCGTTTCATTAATAATGATCCACACTGATGTGACGTCGTTAATTCTGATGACATGGTTGTTTCTGTGGGAAATATGGGACACTTCAGGGCTGGTGAGTAAATGTATCGTTTAATATCATGGCTTGTGCCGCGTTACTGTCATTCCATGGGCGTGAAAGCAGCTCGGGCTCCTCAGAGGCGTCAGGTGTTTAATGTCTGATCAGTGTGACCTGCTGTGTGGGTCAGCTGGCCTTTACGTCTCCCAGCAGGACTGTGAATCATCTTCCCACACATGCACAGAGCATCAGAATCCACCCATCCATCCACTCTCCACCACCGTTTCCATCCTCATTGGTCGCCTTGTGTCTCTATTCCACTTGCATCCTGTGACATCCTTGTATCACCCTCCATCTTCATCATCCAGAGGTGTAAAATCGGTGTCTTCCTCCTGCTCCCCTGATTAGTGTTCACATTAAACGGCTTCAGAGAAACCAAAATAATTAGCTCCTCTTCAGATGTAATATTCACCAAACCGCCACGGTCTGACGGTTCTCCCCTCTGCCTGTCGTGACAGCATCCGTCTGCTGTTGTTTACCCTCCAGACACTGTTTGCATCTGCATTTACACATCTGAAAAAGCTACTGTGGTGTAAACAACTGGCGGACACACAGTCTCCTCTTTGATCCACTGCTGTTTGAATAAAGGATCAAATTCTTGGATGTTTGGATTGTCGTGTAATGTTTCATTAACTGCTTAATCAGTGCCGATGCACATCATTCATGTATTAGTTTCTGTGTGGTTTCTTTTTTAGCAATTTGTTACAACATCTGCTGTGTAGATATCACTTATATCTGCATCTTTTGCAAACATCATATCTACATTGTATGATATAGAGATTTTTTATGTATTTTTTCATTTATCTATTGTTTTTTTTTTTTGGTGGGGGTGGGGTTAACTTATTGCACTGTTTTTCAATCATGGGGTCACCTGGACTTCAAAAGGGGATGCCTGAAATGCCACTTGGCTCCAAAGATAACACAGGGCTCTACTGGTTAAGCTGGTGTGTTGATGACAAATTGCATGAATGGGAGGTGGTTTTTACTGGTTAAATGAGCTTTTTTACTTGAAGGAGTGATATTTTGCTTTTTAAAATGGAATTATGCATTTTCAAACATTTCCCTGTGGTCTACATGAACTGTAAATGTTCAGTTTGGGTCTGAATTCTTCATTCATTCAACTCCACAGATCCATCTTCAACACTATTTCTGAGTAATGACACCAGAAAGGTGGTTTGGAGCGCTGGCCCTTTAAATGTACATGACCCCGCCCACTCCAGGTGTCAGGAAGGGCATCAGATGTAAAAACCTGCACCAAATCAACATGCGAAGGTGATTTGCTGTGGCGACCCTGGAAGGGAAAAGCCAAAAGAAACCATCATCTTATCAAGATTTCTTGAAATAAGAACTAGGGTCACAGGGGTCACTGGAGCCTGTCCCTGCCATTTATGAGCGAAATATCACAGGGCTTACATATACAACAGTCCGAATTAGTGTTCCTAATTTAGGTAAAAAAAAAAAAAAAAAAAAAAGTTTTCTTCCAGGGGCAAAATCGTTCCAAATTTGAGTTAAATAATAAGTGTAATCCACATATATGATCCGTCTGTATGTGAAAATAACAATCAAACAAGCCACATGAGCATGTGTGTCAGTATTTACCAGTGGAAGCCCCTATAGCTCCGATGAGGACAGAGGGGACGGCCATGACCAAGCAGCCGAAGGCAGCGAGGAACGAAAGGACCTGGGCGTAGGTAGCTGAAGAGGCAGAAAGAACCCGTTGAAAATAGACCTGCCAGGGAATCCCCCCCAACACCTAGAAACAGAAACACCATAGTAAATACAGACACCAAACCAATGCAGGACAGTCAGCCGAACCTGGTCTAACACGGCTCTGAACCCTATTTATGCAAGAAAAGTGACTAATATTATGATTGTATCTGGAAAATATGTCAGGAAATGTTGTATTAAAACAGGACAGATACAGTGTGTGGCCAAAAAAACAGGCACACATGCAATATTTGACTGCGCCATGTTCGTTTTGATCCCAGGAGACACATCTTTTTTAACACATAATTCTTACATAGTGCCACAATAAGGTTAATATTTTTTCCATCCATAGTTGCATTGATTTTTTGATTATTGATGATGCAGAGTCGAACCACTGAGGATATAATAAGTAAATTATAGAAAATTATCTTGGTAAGGTTTCTTGAAATAAGATTTTCAAGATCTATTGTCTGAAAATAAGTTCTTATATCTCACTGAAAAGTTAATCTTTAGGTTATTCTGTCTTATTTTAAGTCTGATGAGATATTTTCACTAGAAATGACAAAAATACACTTGATAAGAATTACATTTTTGCATCGTACACCAAGTGGCTCCCCCCCTTTTTTCAAGCTAAAACTTTGCGTTCTTCTTTAAATTCTAAACTTTGCGTATTATGAAACATAATTTTAGATGTTTATAGCATTATAAAATGTACATAATTGTAATAAAAAGTGAAAAAAACAATCATGCATTCCTGTAGATGTGTATTTTACTCCAGCGATATTTGAAAATGACCTTTAAAAGTGCTTGAATTTGACCTTGAATAATGTGTACGAACCCTGAGAAAACCCTCAGTCCAATAAACTGTATCGCTATCAAACCTGTGGCATGATCAGCATGTGTACAGCTGTAAATTGTATATAGTTTTTTTTTTGTATGTTTGATTTGTCTTTATTTTGTTTTTTCACTTTTGTACTTTGTTGCTGTAAACATGGAATTTCCCCTTGTGGGACTAATAAAGGCTTATCTTATCTTATCTTATCTTATCACAAAAAAAGAGGAAAATACTAGGAGCAAAAGCTAATCATTTTGCTGATCCTTTGCACCCAATACCTGCTTAGGTCAAATTAAATATGTCATAAATCTTATCTTATGTCGAGTATAAGCATTTAATCTACACCCATCCCATAATACACATACAGTGTACTGACAGGTCGTCATAGGACTGGCACACCTCTGACTTACCAGTAAAAAGAAGTTGTCCGCCCACAGCCATCTGTCTTTAGGCTCAATTTTCCCCAACCACGGCGACTGGTAGATGACTTCCTTGGCCGAGACAGTGATGTCTGACACGGCAGGATTGGACAGGGCGAAAGGCACGCTGAGCCACTGATTAGAAAAAAAAAAAACAAAACAGATCCAGGTGTTAATATTATTATAACAGCCACATACATACACTCACAGGAAAAAAAATATATAAAGCACCCCTCATTTTCTTCAGTTTCTTGTACATTTTAATGCCTGGTCCAACTAAAGGTCCATTTGTTTGGACAAATATAATAATAACAACAAAAATAGCTCATAATAGTTTAATTTCAGAGCTGATATTTATCCATTTAACATGTTTTCTTGATAAAAAAACCAAAATCATTTCAGTTCTTACATCAGTATCTATGATAAAAACAGTGCTTTTATTCATTCATGTTTTCTTTTCTGTCTGTTTTAGTCACATGACACACACAAGAGTTAAGACTGGGTTGGTTAACCATTGTTTTTGATGATTTTTTTATGGTCTAATATCAATCAGTCAATCAATCAATCAAAGTTTATTTACATAGGACTTTACAACAACATGAAGAAAACCAAAGTACTTCACATCTAAAGGACTGATTAAACTATAAGATAGAAACAGTTTATATGCAGAAAATAATAAGACACAACAAAAATAATTTTTTCCATTAAAGTATTTTTTTGGGGGGGGGGGTTATGGGATCCAGCCTGGATGTTTATTTTTTTCTTCAGGTTAGAACGTGTAGCAGGTTGAACTAATGTTTTAGCGTTGGAGCACCCTGGACTCATTTTAGAGACGTACAACAAGCAAATGTACTGCCGTGGTGATCGGTCACTAGACTTGACACAGTTTAAGTTTGGACAAGGATCGGACTGAAAAAGAAAAAAGTGCAATGTTTCTGTTTTTGCACAGTTTGCACTTTAATGTTCGGAGATGTGCAATAGAAACGGACTCATTACAGCCACTGATATTGTTCAATTTGTTCATGTTTGTTACTAAAATTTGTTTGTTGTTGTAAAAAAAAGTAACTTTATTGTCATAGCTGTAAAATAATTGTGCATTTTCTATTTTTTATTTGGAAAAACATTGTATCAGGGAGTAATCTGGTTGACATTATTTGTGTTGTTCAAGCAAAAAATCTAATTTATTATTAATTTGAACAACAAGTTATTCATGTATTGTCAAAATATAGAACTTTCTTTCAATAAAAGTTAGAATTGGACCACTGTTACTATGTTGTTGGGTTTGAAGGGGGGGCCTGCATGGGAATTTCTTTCCACCAAAGGAGGGGGGGCACAGTAAGAGACGCACTGTTGTCATGTGTGCTCTATTGATCTGCTTCACTGCAGTCTGTCACTCAACCTGATCCGTCTGTGGAACTCACCAAACCCACAAATATGCAGAAAAGCTGGACCACGTCTGTGTACGCGACGGAGTAGAGTCCTCCAACGAGGGTGTAGAAGATAGCGATCAGGGCTGAAATCACCACCGACATGTTGATGTTTATGTCCACGATCACGCTCAGAGTTGCACCTGAACGCAGCAGGAAGAAGGCGTCACTCACACACTTATGTATATATGGGACTTTAACAGTTTGGACATAAAAGAGCTGACATTTGTTTGATGAGCGCTTGTCGTGCACCTACCCAGGGCAGATAAAATGGCCGCAGACCAGAAGATTTCCCCCATGAGAGCAGGGATGAAGAGCAGCCCCCCCATCCTTTTCCCATAGAGCTGCTGAAAGGGATCCAGCATGGTTACGTATCCCCTCGAACGCATGGGCTTGGCAAAGAAAAGGCCACCTGAATGATTTAAACCATTTAAGGGAGTCACAGACATGGCAGCACATCACTTAGACAAATGCATTTCACATAAATACAATCAATAAGTAGAACCACATGAGCACAGTATGCCTGATTAATTATTAACTTTACTTAAAGGAGTGATATTTCTCACCCTGAGAAAAAACGCTTTTTGTCATCTGTGGGTTCCCTGAACGCCACACTTCATACTGAAGAGAATCTATTAAAAACCACTTTTGTTAATTTTCTGATGTAAAGTAGTGATTTTTAGCTTTTTTAAATGGAATTATGCATTTTTAAACATTTCCCTGTGTTCTACATAAACTGTAAATGCCTTGTTTGGGTCTAAATTCTTCATTAATTCAACTCCACAGGTTCATCTTCAACACTATTTCTGAGTAATGACACCAGAAAGGTGGTTTGGAGCGCTGGCCCTTTAAATGCACATGAGCCACTTCAGGCCCCGCCCCCTCCAGGTTGTTGACTGTGCTGCTCTGTCCTGTTCAACCGACAACTGAACATTTTAGATAATTGGCTCGAAGTTCGATCTTATTTTTATGTTCATAAAAGTCTTGACCTTATATGTTGTGATGTTATAGACAAAAGAAATTAAGACAGAATTAACACAGGTTGTAGAAATCCACTGGATTTTTGTCAGAATGAATATAAAGATAGTTTTGCAGCAGCTGGAGGGTTCAAATACACAAATAAATGAACCATAACAGTAATAAAAGTGGGTTTAGATAAATATGAGCACTTTAAAGTTAGAAACATACTAGTGTTTTTGATGTTTTTATTACTCTATTATTGTGTTACCAACTGTCAGAGTAAAATACATATCAATAATATAAAGCATATGTTTGTGTTATAAATTAAAATGATGAAAGAGCATCTGGAAAACTAAGTAACATGTAACAGAAAAAGAAGAACATTAAAAAAACTGAAAATAAAATATGAATAAAACAATAATTAAATGCAAATATTCAGGAAGATAAAGAAAAGAAAACAAGAGCAAAACGATATAAAAGATGCAACAAAATAAAAACAAGTAAATAAGAGACAATAAAACAGTTGTAAAAAGATAATAATGAAAGGTAAAAAAAAAAACAATTAGATGAAAATAATGTAAAAGTAAAAGTGAATCCTGAACTATGTCATCACATGAGGAGTGTGACAAAAAAATTACATGATTATTCACATCAATTTGTTTATTATTGATGCTTTAATTTCCTTGTGTCATGTATGTGAGTTGTGTCCTTGGTCTGGGCTCTAAATGCCTTTAACCCAAACAGCCACTAGTGACCACAATCATTCACTAATAAAAACTTGAAAAAAAAAAAAAAAAATGTCAGTTTCTAAAGTTTCTAATGGTCTTATTTGTACTTGAACATCTGTGGACCTTTTTTTTTTTTTTTTTTTAATAAATTCTTAAAATAAATGATTCCTCATTAACTTAAAATGATCTTACACAGACATTAAAGACAACAAAATCCTAATATTAAAAGTATATTTTAGCTTTAAGGTCAGCAAATACAGGGTGGCACGAATGCATGCAACGAAAAAAAAAAAAATATTTGTGCTTTTCTGGTTTTTCTAGTTCCCATGAATAGAGACCCTGTAATCATGACAAAATAAAAGCCTTCTAATGTTTTAATAGATAAAACCCATTAAATGCTTATCTGAACTTTTATTTTGTAAATGTTACCTGTGTGGTGCAAAAATACAAATAGATAATAGTAGAGAATGTTAAGCCTTTAAACCTTAAAAAAGTATGGATCTGAACTAATAAACAGGAATGGTAATGATTCTTCAGAGTCTCAGAACATCACATGACATTGATGCTTTTATCCAAAATGACTTAGAAGGTAAATAGACATGTATAGTGAAAAGGGCCTTGCCCAAGGGTCCACCTGGGACATGAACTGGCAACCTTCTGCACTAAAGTCTGCGCTGTTATCACTAAACTATCCAGTCACCAGAACAACAGATGTAAACTGTGATCATCAGCTGGTGACAAACACCATGAAATCCCATAATAACTTTATACCTTCACAGGCCTCGGAGTCAAACTCATCCATGTGGATCAAATGCTGTGATTTCAGCATCAAACTGCATTATTTTCATTTGAGCTCGTGTCCAGCAGTGAAAACAACATCAGTGTTTCTAGCTTTTATCACTTTGTCACTTCAAAGTGGACACCCCCAGGGCTCCAAAAACAAGGATTCTTACCGACAACCAGGCTGAGTGCATATCCAAAGGGTGCCTGAGCCCAGGCCAGGCCGTAGTCCGGCAGGTACACATACTCCGCCGTCCCGTTGATGTAGCCCCCACCCACCCAGGTGGCTGAAAACAAAGAAAACACTCTTATTATCATTTTTAAAAAAGCAGTTTTATGGAATAATTGTTCATAAATGTCATTTATAAACACATTCATGAGTCTATTTAACCCATAAAAACCCAAACATCCACCAGCAAAAGCATCTGAGCAATTTAACCTGTTCTGATCCTACGAATACATGTAAATAATTGGTTTAAAATACAGTTTGTCATCCTCTCATGGTCACCTGACATGCCCCATTTGGACACTGAGAGGTTCCATAGTTACCATGGAAACACTGTCATCTTCTACAGTATTGATGCACCAGTAAAACTCAGGTATCAGTGACAGTAGGTGGAAATATTTGTTTTTTTACTTTCAGTTAATGATAGATTTTACTGAAAAAGTTACTTTTTCTTAAGTTTTTGTAGTTTTTTGCAATAATAACATCAAATGTAATCTCACCATGATGATTAATGTACATGATCAGTAAATTAAACACAAGAAAATGCAAGATTTTCACAGGAAAAAAAATGCAAAATACAGAATATAATGTTATAATAAGTGGTGATAAATCACTAAAACGTTTAAATAGAGAGAATTAATTTGAGAACTGACATAAAAATAACACTGGGTCTTTATGGGTTAAAGAGGCAAAGATGAAAACAATTAAACTGTTCACAATATGAGAAGTATTTAGCTTTTGTGATAAAAAAAAAACTCTAATTGCAACTGGCGCTTCTTAGATGGTGATTTGAGCATTATGTGAAAATAATCATATATTTAACCATATAACATATTATTAGTCATCATTGTTGCGTATGTGATTGTACTAAAAACTGTATAAAACCAACATTTAAACCTGTTTCAGTCCGTGATATTTGTGGTGTCACATCCGTCTGTGCGTAAAACCCTGACGTGGCACAATTGAATCCCTTCTCTCTGAACTCATTTAACACCTAAACCCATTGGATCCAGCAGACGATTCATGATGAATACCGTCCAACAAACTAAAGATAAAAGGCTGGACTCCCGTGGATCAGTCCTGAACTCACCGGTCATCGTGAACCCGCCGACGAACAGTCCTATGTCCCTTCCCCCGACCATGATGCTCTCGCTGCGGTCCACGCCTTCGCCAACCCCGGAGTTCTTATTCTTCCATGCTGCCCAGATCCCGACGAAAAGAATCAGGACGTAGAAGAGCACGATAGCCACGAGACCCTCGGCGTGGATAGTCATCTTCTCTTCGTCCGCTTCCCTCCGCCGAGATCAAGTGCGCGCAGAGGACTGGAGACGCATGGATAGAACTTGGAAGACACAAAAAGACGCATTAAGAGAAATTCCTTTTGTCTTTGAAAAAGGTCCAAATCTAGACTCTTAAGACATTTTACACCAGTTTCTATGGTTTTATTTGTAAACATTTATACACTTAAAAAAAAAAAAAAAACTTCTTAAAATAACTGATACCTCATTAACTTAAAATGAACCTATACAAACATTAAAAACAACAAATTCCTAATATTAAAAGTATATTTTAGTTTAAAGGTCAGAGGGTGCATGGCACGGACGCAATGGCAAAAGTAAAAACGTTTTTGGTTTTCTGGTTTTTCCAGTTCCCAACTTACACTTTGCTCAAGTTAAACATGAACAGATTTGTCTTTTCCAGCTTTGATAAAACACCTGAATGCCTTTTTATTTAGTAGCCACCGTCCAGTGATGCCAAATGACTAAAGAAAACCTCAGAGAATGACTCCAGTACAAAGCAAAAATATTGGAAAAGGCTTATTTTTTTTATTAACATAATGTTAAATATGAGACTTTGTGACCATTTATTTAATAAAACATCATGTGATGTATCATATGACATCGGATTTTGTAGTCCAAAATCGTTCAACTTAGTTTTTTTTTTAATCCATCTTCGTTTAATATAACAGTAAAAGCCTGTGTCCACGTCTTACCGTTATCCAACCAGTGCGCCGAGGAGAGGAAGAGGAACAACCAGTACTTCATCTTCACCGACTGAAGACATAATCCAGCCAAATACGAACACCGACTAATTAAAAGCGATCATCTGATTTCACAAAAGCCTTTTTTTCTTGTTAAGCTTTAAAGACGAGGAGGTTTAAGATGCTTTTACGCGCGTTCTTCTGTCTATCCAGTGTCTGTTTGACGCGTAATGCCGACTAATGTTGACTTTTGGGGGGGAATAGAGTGATGTTCAGTACGATATGGGTTCCCAGGCTTTTGTTTTTGTGTCTCGACTGTGCGTAAAAGTACTCGAATGCTTTCCAAACGTTACGCACCGTAAAAAAACTGCGAAGGTGTAACCAAAAAAGAGACTAAACAGATGCGTAAGGGTTTCCTATTTGCTGCATCATTAGAATAGAACCTGTGGGCTTCATCTCCCCGTTGCACTGACACCATGGTTCCAGGTGTCAGTACACTATTGCATTATTGATCTCCCTCTAAATCACCGTCTGTCTGCAGTCAAATGCAGTTACATTCTACATCTGGATACAATGCGTATTAGTTAAGGAAAGCAACATGAACGCACAGATATTTCCTTACCTGTCCTTTGCAGAAACGGGTCTCAGTAGATCACAAGAGCGGGGCCTCCATAAGAAGACTCAAAAAAAAAAGTGCCAAAAAGACTGGGTTGTGAGGGTTAAACCTTAAGGAACCACAGTGTAATCCTTCAGGACGAACAACCCCAATTCTCCTATGTTGTTTTAAGTCTCCGGCGTTGGTCGGAAAGAGAGAGGACGGGAGAGCGAGGGAGGGAGGGGGAGAGAGGGTGGAGATGAATGGGAGTGGTGGGTTTATTGGGTGCTGTCAGGGTGGGTAGATGGTGGATGAATGTCTTCCAGGCCAGGACGAAAATAGCACCTAATAGAGAGTGGCATGACGCACAACCTCTCCCGGAAAGCTTTCCAATATCATAATATCATATTGGCAAACCTTTACTTGCCAGGTTACATTTCAGGCCTGATTTACGACGTTGCGCAGGCCCCGCTTCCGCCGCTATTAAAGTGCGGCGTTTATGCTGCAAACGTCGTGATGTTGAGCGTCTAAACCCTAAATAGAACCACTTTTTCACTGCACGGCCAATTTACACTTCCAACTCTGACCCATGTTTTGTCTGAGCATCAATTCCCATTTCTCAGCTTGTATTAATAAACTTCTAGAGTCCGGATTTTTTTTTTTTTTTTTTTAACCCATAAAGACCCAAACAGCCACAAAACCATCTGAGTTTAAGGGTTAATTCCTGTTGATCCATTAATCCTATCAATGCATGTTATTAATTTTGTAAAGTGCATTTTGTCATTTGAATCCATGTACTGGGGAAAAGTGAACCAGTGTATATACAGTATATAAGAATAAATAAATAAATCACTGGATAAATATCTATTAAAGAATATTGGCAGGTAAAAAGGCACCAAAAAACAGAGGACTGGGTAGAGGATATAAGTGACATCATAGGATGGAGAAGATGATTCAGACAATTTCATCATTTTTTGGAAAAAAAATGGGTTTATTTTATAACATGATTTGACTTGATAAGAGTAACTTGTATATAGACCCATGTAAAAGCCTTGGCCAACGTGCTGTCATGGAATTGCGTACAGATAACTGAGATCAAATGACGTTGAATAACACGCCAAAGGCTGAAAATGCTTTTTTTGATGGTGTGTGTGGTGTGTGTGTGTTGGGGGGGGGTACTGTGTATACTTTTACCATTTCTGTCATTGATCCCCTGTATGACTATGCTTTTGTTTATATATAGAAGTTATACATGATGTAAAATGCTGATAAGATAATGTTGCCTGAAAAAGTCTCATTTTTTCATGGTCATCAGATATGATCCATTTGCATGTTTACAGGATCTGTAGTTAACGTGGAAACACCGTCATCTTCTACAGCAGTGGTTCCCAAATCCGGTCCTCGAGTACCCCTATCCTGCGTGTTTTAGGCATTTCCCTCTTCCATCACACCTGAA
>JAPSES010000019.1:11731349-11743417 GCA_029822895.1 Maxillicosta whitleyi | reverse complement strand
GAGTGAGTGTGTGCGGGAGTGAGCAAGTGAGTGAGAGAGTGAGTGAGTGAGTGAGGGAGGGAGAGAGAGAGTGAGTGAGTGAGAGAGTGAGTGAGGGAGGGAGAGAGAGAGAGTGAGTGAGTGAGTGAGGGAGAGAGCAAGTGAGTGAGAGAGTGAGTGAGCGAGTGAGAGTGAGTAAGTGAGTGAGAGAGAGAGAGAGTGAGAGAGAGAGTGAGGGAGAGAGCGAGTGAGTGAGTGAGTGAGTGAGAGAGTGAGAGTGAGTGAGAGAGTGAGTGAGTGAGCGAGTGAGAGAGTGAGGGAGAGAGTGAGAGAGTGAGTGAGAGAATGAGAGAGTGAGTGGGCGAGTGAGTGAGCGAGCAAGCCAGTGAGTGAGTGAGCCAGTGAGTGAGGGAGTGAACGAGCGAGCCAGTGAGTGAGTGAGTGAGTGCATGGGTGAGGGAGTGAGCGAGTGAGTGAGTGAGCGAGTGAACGAGCCAGTGAGTGAGCGAGTGAGTGAGTGAGTGAGTGAGCGAGCAAGCCAGTGAGTGAGGGAGTGAACAAGCCAGTGAGTGAATGGGTGAGTGGGTGAACGAGCGAGCCAGTACGTGGGTGAGTGAGTAAATGGCTCATATCGTACAAATAAAACACTGGATTTTTGAATCGTATGGTGTGATTGTTTTAAATGACGTATATTTTATATCGGAGTAGAGAATCAGCACTACTCATAAACTCACAGGTGTCAAACAGGCCGCCCTGTGGGATGAATTTACCAGATGCAAAAATTGCATCAAAGATATTAACAATCATGATTTCAAAAATATTTTAATTCAGATTACACATACACACTTCAGTCTCAGACTCCAGATGTAGTTTACCACCACCAGAGGGAGAATGTGAAAGCGAATGAACAATGGGTCAATAATGTAAAGCACTTTGGGTGCCTAGAGAAAGACTGTAGAAATTTAACTATTATTATTATTATTATAAAAGGAAAAAACAAACAAAACATAAACTTGCATGTAGACGATCTCTTTAAATAGTTTGTACAGAAGTCATTTCCATTTGATATATTTCTCTCACTTTCTTGATTCGAACGCTACATGTGGGAGGTTCAGGTTTTAACCTCTAGACAGCGATGCATTTAAGGGCTGCATTTACGTAGTAAAATTTACACATGGTATTTTTGGTCATTTCCCTCTAATCTTCCTGGGATTACACCTGGAATAACAAACTTTAATTCTTTAGAAAACGTAGCGTCGAATTTTGACCCAATCATATTTTACGTAAGAGACTTTATTCGATTATGAAACCGCTGATAACGACTGCGCTTACGGACAAAGACCTCCAGAGTGACGACAATGACGGCGATGGTTAGGATTATAATTATGTTTCTCTTACAGTTACGTAACTTTAAAATTCACGCAGGAAAGCAGCTGCACAAACACAGATCTATTAAAATAAAAATAAAAATCACTGTATATCACCGAAGAGCGACTTCAAAAATCTGCTCTCCTCCTCTGCGAACAGGAGCGCATAGGGAAAAGAGTGGAGTGCCACTGCAGTGGAGATACAGTATAAATAGTAGTCGACCCTCATATAGCACCCAGAGCACACTTACTGCAGCGGAACACACAGCAGGCGGAGTGGCAATATACACTTTCCTATGGAGCTCATTCCAAGCACAGGCATGTACACACGACCCTGCTGTCAAAGTCAGCCACCCCGGAGTTAAAATAACCCTCTCAATTGACACAATGCCGCATGAATGGGTTATGAAAAATTACTCAGCTGTGGAAGAAAAAAAAAAAAAACACACGAGTGCACTTTAAAAGCACGAGTTGACAATAAGTACAAGACGCCGGTTGATCACTTGCACCTTCAGTGAATGTGTAAAAGGTCACGGTTTTATTTGTAATAAAGCACGAGGAATTTACAACGAGCGGGGGTAGTTTCCAGTACCTTTTCATCCCTTTGTTTTGTCACTGTGGTACTTAAGCAGTGACTGTCTGCATGGCGTTTTTTTTTTTTTTTTTTTTAAACTCGCGTGCTACTTCTACCCGACCGACGACAAACAAAAAACAGCAGGAGGCACGTGTAATGAATGCACATAGTTGATTTAATTTGCACACAAAAGAGGCAAAGCCAAGGTGCGCGTCCAGGTTGAATAAAAATGACCTGACATGCTGCACGACACCAGAGGGACGGGGCAAACAAATTGTGACCGACCCGCACAAAAGAAGGAGTTTGTCAAAAGAAAAAAAATGTGTCGGTATATTTGACGTCTTTATGCATTTCAAATGGGACTTCAGAGCGCGTTGAAGGGTTGTTAGGATATATAAAGGTCTATAGGAGATTTAAGTTGGAACCGCTGTCATTATGAACACTTTGATCGAGTGGGACTAATGCAATTTCATTTAAATGAACTCAACTGACAAAAGGCATTGGCAGCTGATTTATCTACGTTTCTGAAGACAACGGGGCGGCATTCTTGGGAGGAAATTCACCCCGAAGATTGAAGAGGGGGTTTTAGGTTGGAGCTGAAAGAAAGAAAACTTCACAGAACATCCATCAGGATTGCAGAACAATGAATCCAATCAGTCTGTATTAATGAGCCAATGCTTAAAATAGTTCCCGTTGTGAGGTGAAGTCAGGGGAAATGATCTTTGCAGGGGGGGGGAGAAGCTTCCTGATAAAAGTCTGGGCATAAATCATTTTGTGGAGTAGAAATAGCTAATCTCTTTTCCTTCAAACTCCCCACCTGCTCTGAACACTGCTGAATAGCGATCCAGGGGAATAGCTATTCTTAACGCTGACTGGTGAATAGGTGACTTACTGTATATGTCTGGAGGCTCAGAGGAGCTGACTGAAGATATATACGGCCACACACGACTCCATATGTGTGTTCAGTGCAGCTCAGTGACGGCCGTTAAAACGCACAAGTCATGAAGGTCAGCCCAGCAGGAAGAACGTACTACGCTTATCATTCATTCTTATAATTTCGTTTCATTAGAATTTCCTTTCCCCGTTTTCTTTTTCTTAGTTTTTTTTATTATTTGAATCTGCCAAAAAAAAAAAAAAAAAAAAAAAAAAAAAGGACAGGTAGTCCTTAGGTTATGAACGAGTTCTGTTCCTACGCTGTCGACGTAACCCGAATTTTAACCCTTTAGTACCCCTAAGTACCCCCTAAAGCTCTAAATACATGTATTATACTTCATATTAATAAAGTAAAAAATAAGATACTGTAATTACTGTACTGTAGCTTAGTGGTTTACACCGCTGACTTTAGTGTGGAAGGTTGCTAGTTCTAATCCCAGGTGGGCCCTTTATGCTACACTTACCTATGAATATGTAAGTCACTGTGGCTAAAAGCGTCATCCAAAGGTAGTAGTGGATGAGATTTCAGCGTCGGAAAGTTGAAATAACGTAAATTGATACCTTCTTATAAGTCTATTTTTTCCGATTTTTCAGGAAACGCAAAAACTGAACAACAAATATATGCGTATATATATATATATATATACATATATATATACACACACACATATACATACATACACACACACACACACACACACATACCTAAATACATACATACATACATACATACATACATATATACATACATACTTGAAGGCAACAAAATTAATACACAGTAAACAATAACAGAACTACTAACTAGAAACAACAAAACTAGAAAAACAGTACCCGTGCATTCATACTCAAACACCATGTACAGAAATGATTACATTAAAAAAAGCGATCGACATGTTTAATATAAAGTTGGAAAAACTAAGATGATCCCAAACGTCAGCACATTTAACAAAATACAGGAGCCTGTTTAACATCATGTGAATATTTCCTGGTCTGGAACTGTAAATACATTTTAGTTGTTTATATTGTGCTTCACCTGTTTGCTTGTTTGTTTGTTTGTTTATTTTCTTCCCTTAAATGTACCAAAATGCACTGTTTTAACTATTTCGTTATGCATGTTTTGTTTGTATTGCTTTGTTTTTGTGTTGTTGTTGTTTTTTTTCCTTCTATGGGTTCTGTTTGTTTATCACTTTAAAAAAAAAATTGTATTATGACACCATCACTTAAAATTATAAGGGTTAAATGTTGAAAAGTTCTATGAATGTTGAAAAGCTCTATAAATAAATAAATAAATAAATAAATAAATGTGCATTAGTTCAGGGGATCAATCACAGCATCTTATTCTGAAAATACTAACACAACCTATAAACTATAAACTGTTTGATATAGGTTTTATACTGTGTACAGGTTTTTATAAGTGTATTCTATTCTAAACGGCTCTTTTGCTAAATTCCTTCTTCACGTGTTGCCGACGCTTGTGTAACTGTATGACTTTGTCCTACCCGCCGCCGCCCATATTAATCAGGTGAACATTTGTATGCTGGAACTTGAATACAAAGACTCAAGGCTAACAAGAGTTCAGGTCTTTCTCCCAGGCCCAGCTGTGCTTATTCACCCCTTCTCACCCCATCTTTACTTATTCCATCTCGAAAACTTAGAGTATCTGTTTTTAAACACCTTCGGAATACCAGTTTACTCCCTGAATATGGACTGAAAACATTCAAAACTGCACAGACGAGAGGATTTATTAAGCAAAAACATTTTAGATACAGATTTTTTTGACTCCACATCTGTTATTTTTTTTCCAAACTGCACTAGTCTTAAAGTTTTTTTTTTTTTTAATGCACACTTTAGGGGTATTGGCTTCATTACGGTGATAAAATACATGCCCCCGCATCGCAAACTGTTAAATTTGAAGGTTACGACTTGCGTATGTATGTCTGTAATGTCTGCTAAGCACATGAAAACATAATATGTTTGTTTTTGTGTCATGGCAGCAGGTCAGGGACACAAATGAAAGAGGGTGCTGAAGGGCAGAATGTGGGCAGGGTGCAACAGATGCCCCAGGTCACTTGAAAACCCCAGGGGAAGCCAACTAAACAAAACCTGCCAACGAACAGTGTAAGCAAACACCTGGCAACTTTATATCGCAGATGCACACATTCATTATGTCAACAAAAACAAACATCATTGTTATAACTGTATCTGAGCCACGGGCAAATGAGGACTGGTCATTTTAGTGTTAAATCTGTTGCAAAACCTCAACAATATATGACACTTTACATTATATATGATACGTTTTAATGGTTTAATGCATAATATTTGATGCATTTATCAGATATTCAGTGTACAATAGTCTCAGGTCACCAATAGCTTTAATGTTTGTGTTATAATTTGTGTTTTTAACCCTGTAATGCCTGTAAAACCATTAAAATCATTGACAGAAAATTCAAGGAGCCTTTATCGGTCCTTATGAAGAGCCCCCAATTTTATATCTATTTATGTATGAGTTTCAATTTCGTATCATATTTGATACATCGGGTCTCAGTGCTCAAAAATGTATATTTCTGAACAAACAAAAACACAATATAACACAAATATGTCAAATTGTAATTCCTTTTCAAAACTGGCAAAGTTCTTGTCGTATCACTGAAAAGGCCTCGGGTAAATGAAGTCCTCCCCCTGGTGGATTATTCATGTATTGCATGTATTTATTTATTTATACAGGCATGAAAACATTTATTAAATCAGATTTATAACATCAGGTTTTTCATTAAAAAAAAAACAAAAAAAAAAAACATCATCCATCGTGTACAGAGCTTCGAAACTCATGTATCAAATATGATACGTCTGGCGTTATAGGGTTAAGATACAACCTAGATGTTCAGGAAATATATGGATGACAGTAAAAAAAAAAAGTTCCTGAAAAACATAGTTTGTACAGGCCAAAACATCAAGTGTTTAATGTGACCTCCTTTTGCACATAACGTGTCTTTAACTCTTTTACTGCTTTAATTTATAGGATTCATTAAACACATGTCAGACATTCCTTCTTGCTCGGGCTATTTTCTGCGAAGTAAACAGAGAACTTTAGCCTCTAGGACCCACTTAATTCAGATATTTGGCTTGTTTTTTGTTTTTTTTAAATACCGTGCACTGATTTTCTGTATTTAGAGAAATAAATAGGAATGCTCATTAAAACCCTGAAAAAGCAAGAAAACTAAAGGTTGTGTAGGAGTTTTGTACAGCACTGCAGTGAAATATGTAACCCCCACAATGCACTGCTTTGCTGCGTGGAAACTATAGGGAAACATTGCCACTAGTTTACAGCTTATTAGTTATTGGTTTAATGGTTCAAGAGGGCAAAGAATTCAGCTCCAAAATAAAGACAATGCACAAGTATCTTATCTTAAATCTCTTCTTCCACTGATTAGTTTGGCTCCGAAAAAGTCCTGTGTGCTATAGATTTATGTTAAACTTTCTTCTAAAGATACTAAGACAACATTTTCCTCTCCTCTTCCAGTTTCATCTGGATCCTCTAATTAGTGATCTGGTCCATCTTTATATTTTCATTCCATTTCAGACAGAATACGAGCTTTGGTATCTGCTTTTACGAAGTCAGTAAAATTAGCATTTAGCATTAGCCGCCATAAAGTAGTTCCATATGTTTTATTTATTTATAAATATGGTCACTCCTGGCTCCAAAAAGCAAACATAGCTACATCCAAACAGAAAACATTCTGCAATATAAGAAGACAAACTCAGTAAATCGCTTTTCAAAGAGTATTGTATATTTTGTACGTTTGTGGTTAGAAAATTAAACACAAGTAAATAATGCAACAAAATAACAGGGATTATGAGACTAGATATCAGCATTTTGTAAAGAATTAAATAAGCTCTGCAGGTGTTGTCTAAAATGGGAGTTTGCAGTATGTTTGAGGGGTCTGTAGGTGAACTGAGCCGATGCATTATGGGTAATGTAGTTGGTCTTTTTAGAGACAACATTATTATGAACAAATTGAACACATTGAATATGGAGATATCACATGTAATGCTATATTGGGGTATAGAGGGACACAGCATTGGCATTTAATACATAATAATATTAAAAAGTAAATATTTAGTTAGACTATTGGCAAAACAACTCCACGCAACTGAGGCTATAGCTAGACATGACTTCAGATGTGACCTCAGTTTTATTTTTTTTTCTATACAAGTCTATAGATGTGATTTAAGATTGTAATTTCTGTGAATGTTTCTTTTTCTTTCAAAACATTTGTAATTATTTTGTCATTTAGGTCGTCCGGGTGTGTGTGTGTGTGTGTGTGTCTGTTAGTTAAAAAAGAAAGAAAGAAAAGAATGTAACTATTCCCATGTATTTTCATACTGTCGTCTTCAATAAAAAAAGAAAGGAAATTAAATTAAATAAAAAAATTAAAAAAAAGTTTGTATATAGATTTGCCATTAGAACCATCTGTTTTTATATTTGGAATTTTACCAAAATAAATTGAAGACAATAAAAATAATTCTGGAGGTATATACAAAATATGGCCACATATTTATTTATTTGTTTGTTTGTTTGTATGTGTGGAAAAGTCATGTAGTCATTGCCTTGTGTGTAGTTTCCTGTTTGTCTGCGCTCTTTTCTGTTCTGTAACATGTGACAACTGTTAAACTCAAATAAAAAACGAGTAAAAAACCCCCCAAAAACTAAATATTTCAACCGACTCAAAAGCATCTCATGCAAATTATTTCCCAAAACGTTTCTCACAGTCAAAGAAAAAACAGCCGCTGGTGTTGAATTTCTACAGTAACAGATAATATTAGTTGATTTTTAGTCATTATCTTTTGGAAGTGTTTGTATTTTTTTTTTTTTTTTGTTAGACTACTTAATAGTCAGTGCTTTTCCATTGGATTTAATTATAACTGGAGCCACACAGACAACAGACTGAGACAGGACAGGATTGAAATGAAGCTGTAACTTGCTGAACCTCTTTACAACAGCGGTGGAAAGTGCTGCTACATCTGCCATGTCATGTGGGCACGGAACAAGTGGTTTTCAGCCAACAGGAACAGCAGCACAGTGTCAGCTCTGCTACTAATGGGAACTTCTTCCTGCATGCATTAGAGGGTCTTCATGCCAAAAATATTCCCCCAGACCTGTACAGGAATGTTGTACTGTATCTGTTAACGGACGTGTGGACCCATGACGCCAGAGAAGCCACAGAATTTCACAGCTTTGGAGAGTGAACGCGGTAGAAACTAATAATCAAGGTAAACACTTGGCAGTCGTCGACGTAGAACAGAGCATTTAATGAATGAATGAATGAATGAGCCGATGCATTATGGGTAATTTAGTTCTGTCCCTCCAGTTCACAGTTTTGGTCTTTTTAGACACAGTAAGCAGTATTATTATGAACAAATGAATATGCCTGGATACATTTAATTTGGACATATCGGACATGGGAAACCATAAATATTAACAATTTTTTTTTTCATATTTAGCCAAAATATAGACCCGATAACTAAACTAAAAAACAACAACAACAACTATTAGGATAATAAATAAATCTGGTCTTGTGGCATGTGTGGAGACTGGTTTACACCTCTGCCTATGGTGTGGAAGGTTGCCAGTTTGAATCCCAGTTGGGCCCTTGGGCAAGGCCCTTTACACTATACATATAATACATTGTAAGTCGTTTACAAAGCAATGTTTTTAAACTTTAAGTGGAAAAATGTGGAGATTATGGAATCCTGCTAGCCCTATATATTTCACATATTTTGTGCGGAAATATGCAATTAATGCATTTTTTGTACAAATGCGGACCCCAGTATAATGTGCGCTATTTTCTTGATTATGCATTGAATTGTGCTCCCCTGTTTATGGGTCAAAATACTGTTTTAAAAATCTCTCTGATGGGAAATTTTAGAGATAATTTAACACATTAGTTGTTGCTAAATGACTCACGATTTTACTTTTAAATTCGTTTTTGCATCAGTTGGACCATAAGTGATTTTTCCAAAACAAGGAGCTACTTTATAATGAAATAAATGATGGAATGACATTCAAGTAAAGTCCGCTCTCTGACGGGACATTATTTTGTTTTGATTCTTATGTAATTATACATAAACAAGGTAGTAATAATAATAATAATAATAATAATAACTTTATTTATATAGCACCTTTCAAAACTGAGTTTACAAAGTGCTTCACAGACATAGTAAAAAGGGCACAACAGCAGGGAGTGAGACGTAAACAGAGAAACAACACAAACATCATATATTAACAAATAGCTAAAAAAAAAAAAAAAGAAATATTCAGCATTCAGAGGTGACATCATGACATAAAAGCAAGTCGTTTTAAGAAGAGAGTTAAAAGATGGGTAGTAACCACTTTTCTAATAATCAGTAAACATGTCATCATTGTCGCATTTTTTAAAATTTTTTACATTAAATTTAGTTGATGCGTTTATCCAAAGCGACGTAAACAGAGCATATAGCAGGAAATATACAGAACAATAGGTACGACTGCAGACTGGGGTTAGTAGTTTTTTTTTTTTTTTTTGTTGCATTTGATTGTCCATCACTCCATTTTCCCAGGAAGTAACCAAGCCTGAACGTGGCCCCTGTCCAGACTTAAGGGCCCGGTAACAGCACAGCAAAGCACATCTGCTGCCTCTGTACGACTGGGAACACAGACTGATAGAAAATACTGGATCTCATGTCGTCGCTCCGTATCCCCTCCTCTCTTTCCCTGCCTCCTTTTGACAACTCTCTTTATTTTTTTGTCCTTTCTTTCCCCCCGCGCTTCTCTCTCTCTCTCTTTCGTCTTTCTCTTTGCGGAGACAACGGTAGACGCTGGGTTGTGATCCAATCACAGGCTGGCTGCAGCAATCACCGTCTGCTGATTGGTTTTATAATCCTCACTCAGGATCTCAGATGGGACAGAATCAGCTGGCAAAAGACGTGCCGCTGTGAGAGCTGTCGAACTGATGCACAGTCCAGCACACGCGTGTGCGCTCTCCTCTTCCTGTTTCTATATCACACTTCCAGTTCATACCTTTGCTTTCATAAGACACACAGAAGCAGATTAACCTGTGTGACTGTGTGCGCGTGCTCAACTTCTCCCCATACATATGTGTGTGAGTGTGTGTGTGTGTGTGTGTGTGTGTGTGTGTGCTCAACTTCTCCTCATACATATGTGTGTGTGTGTGTGTGGTCATCTTCTCCCTATATATGTGTGTGAGTGTGTGTGTGTGTGTGTGCTCAACTTCTCCCTATACATGTGTGTGAGTGTGTGTGTGTGTGTGTGTGTGTGTGTGCTCATCTGCTCCCTATACATGTGTGTGTGTGTGTGTGTGTGCGTGCTCATCTTCTCCCTATACATACGTGTGTGTGTGTGTGTGTGCTCATCTGCTCCCTATACATATGTGTGTGTGTGTGCGTGTTCAACTTCTCCCTATACGTGTGTGTGTGTGTGTGCTCATCTTCTCTCTATACGTGTGTGTGTGTGTGTGTGTCTGTGGTGGGAAAGCAGTGACTGAACAACAACAACAAAAGAGAAAGCAAATGAACCAGTCAGCTCAAATCCTGTGTGTGAGATGAAGCGTTCTTCACTGTAGGTCTGACGTTCATAACTATATTTATGTGCAACAAAGATAACATGTACATCAGTATATTTTTGAATATGATGCAACGCTGGATCTAATGCTTGCAACACCTCACCAAGGCCCCAGAGGACTGGATGAGTTACAATATAAGTCAGTAAATCTACACACACTGCAGCTCAAACTCCCAGATCAATAAGCTGTGCTTTAACTCTCATATTTAAACATCCAGGATAGAAAAGCAAAAGTCCCCCAGTACTCACAGGTAACAGGAAAAGTTTGCCTTCTAGCATGGGTGACCATATGAGGAGAGAAAATGTAATTAGTTAATACACACCGGTGCCACTCCTGAAAAATACAATAACTCATAAGTTAAAGCACAGAAAATACTGACTCCACATTGCTCCTTATTCTCCAACAGGTGCCCCATAATGTTTTAGGCAGATCGTAGCTTTGTCTTTGACACAGATGTGTCATATATTCAATATCCTGTCTTCTGAATTATGCTCTCTAAGCCCCGATTCCTGCACGGATCTAATGTTCTGTACTGTTCTGAATGTTGCATCAGCCTGTAACCTATGTCCTATTTACCATGTCCTTGTCCTACTTTTGTGAAATGGGATGAGGACAAACAAGACTTCCATCATTATGTAGATTTCTTGGGCGTGTCTGCGTTTTCTTGGGTGTCATCTTGTTATCCTGTTTTGTTTCTGCGACTGTGCTTTTTGTAAATAGGGTGGGCATAAAAACGCTGTTGCTTCAGCTGACACCTTTTCACCCATATTTAATATAGAAATCTAAACTGCATGTATGTATGCATCATGTTCTGTTAAATGGGTGAATATGTTAATGCAGGTAGTCCTCGGGTTACGAACGAGTTCTGTCGGAATTAACCCTTTAGTACCACTAAATACCCCCTAAATCTCTAAATAACTATCCAAATAGATATATTATACTTCATATTAATAAAATAAAGTAAAAAATAAGATACTGTACTTACTGTACGTACATGATACAGTACGTATGTACAGTAATGGTGGATGAGATTTCAGCGTTGTAAAGTCAAAACAACATAAGTCGGGTACGTCGTAACCTGTACTGCTATTAAAGACATGCAAAGTAAAATTCCAGAACCAGAATATTTAGAACATAGTTTTATTCTGAGTCACAAACCGCAATTTGTTGGAGTTAATTTTCTCTTTCCCTTCCATTTACTGCGTTTCCTCTTTGATGTGTGAATCAACAACAACAACAACAACTCCCAAACGAGCAACTTCACACTGAAAATGTTTAACCTACACCAAAAAAAATAACTATGTTAATGCCAAACCTCACCTCCCCATGTGCAAATGTCACACGCGCTGGCCCCAAAGGCAGAGCCAGAATTATGTGGGCGGAGCCGCTAACTGAAAGGTATAAACTTTATACCTACATACAAACATTCCCTTTCTAATGCTCATAAAATTGACAATTTTTTTGCTCAAATTGTAAAAAGCTCCACACCGGGTCTGATAAGCCACTTCCCCTCAGAGATAATCAGTTTGGGACTCCTTTAATATGGCGGGCATCTGCGTGAACGCGCAAACGGAGGCGTAGTGGATAGGGTTAGGG
>JAPSES010000019.1:11717320-11728093 GCA_029822895.1 Maxillicosta whitleyi | reverse complement strand
CACACGGACACATGCACACACACGCACACGCGCAGACACGCACACACTCAGATGCACACACACACAAACACACACACACACACACACGCGCAGACACTCACACACTCAGATGCACACACACACACACACACACACACACATGCACACACACACAGACACATGCACACACACGCGCAGACACGCACACACTCAGATGCACACACACACACACACACACACACACATGCACACACACACAGACACATGCACACACACGCGCACACACACACATGCACACACACACGGACACATGCACACACACGCACACACACACACACACACACACACACAACATAGTGAATAGCTTAAGACACATTTAATGTTGACGCACACACAAACACTGACAGATGCTTTTTCTACGTGATTCGGGGAAAAACTCTGTTACAAACGCGCGTCGGTGCGATGAAAGTGTGAGAATCAATATGCATGTTTTTGTCCGTTCAAGAAAAATGAGCAGGACAACCTTTAGTCCCTGTCCTTTCTTTGTTCAACATGCAATCGATGCCTGAAACATAAGTCTGTCTACGTTATCGGTACGCTATCTATTTTGTTTTGTGTGTAAACATACAGAATTTAATTAGTATAAACTGCAAAAAATATACATATAGTAACTTTCATCGCATGTTTTGCTTCTTTCTGCTCAGTGTCATTAAATCCAAATGATCAAAAAACACAGATTTTATTTTTTTTCCCCAATTTCTGTAATTTCTCCAAAATCTTATTAATCTTAATCAAAGTGTTTTGGAAAAAGAAGGAGATCAGACTTGATGAATCACTTCCATGTATTTTTTTTCTGTTCGTATGATCCATTATTTCTTCCTTCCTTTCTGTCTTTTGTGTATTTATCTTCGTTTTATTGTTTACTTCCAATTCCTAATGCACATTTAATCTGTTTTATATGATTGTTTATTCTGAATGCTGTGACACACTCTGTGACTAGATTGAAAATTACCATATAAATAAGTTTTATTAATATTATTAGTAATTGCACAGACTGGTATTGTGATCATGACTGCAGTTTGATTAATTGTGTACCTGTAATTAATGTTGCAAATAAGACAAAACAGACACATACTGTAAAAATATACATTTGTATTACACTTTATATAAACCTGCACAGAGTTGAGAGTTTAATTAGTTTAATTTTAATATATTTTATATATATATGTTTTCTCAGAGTCTTAGTATGGAGGGAAATGCTCAACCTGCACTTCATAATTATAATTATATTTATTTTTATATTTAAAAAAGTACCTTTATTAACCTCACCTGCAGAAAGAAAGTAATTTACAGTTTTATAATTTATATATATATTCTAATCTGTTCATTCTGGTTTGTTCTGAACACAAACTTAAGTCTATATGTGTTTTAAAGTTTGTTATTAACAGGAAATATTAAGTGTTTAACTCATGTATTCTTCCACCTCCACTCAGAATAAGGTATTTTCCATAATTTAACAGTATTTCTGTTTTACCTAAATATATTTTTATGTTTCTGTAATGGTTAATCCACCTGTATATGTAAGATTTTTAAAAAAAAATCAAAATCATATCTTTAATGCTAAAATAGAACTATTGTTGCTATCCATACATTTTCAAGTCTAATATTTTCCAAAAATGCAAATGGAAATACAGCAGGAAATGCTAATTTTTGTATAAAGTTGCACAATTCCAGTTATTATTTTTCATTCCTGTGTAAAACTACATAAAAACAATGGGAACAAGAATGTACACTGTTATCTAAACACTAAATATGGACATTTATGGTTATTATTTGTCTACAAAAACTATTTTTTTTTAATTAAAAGTGGTAATTTTCTTCATGAATAACAATGAAAAATGTTAGTTTAGTTTTAAAAATGTTAGTCATGACACATTTGTTAAGCCCCGTACATCCAACTGAGCCATTCTAGTTACTATTATTTATCATTATTCCATCTTAGGTGTTTACTCACATCATTATAAATAGTTGCTTTCAGTTTGTTTGTAACATATTTAGTTATTTAATGTCAGTTTATTGTAATACATTATTAATTGTGAGATTGTGATGAACTGTGGCTCTTCTCAGGTACATGTTTATCTATAATGTTTACAGAACCCAACAGGTGTCAGAGGGAAAAAAAAAAAACCCAAAAAACAAGCTATAATTGATCTGTACAGACTGGTGGAACTCATCCAAGCCGCTCTTTAATATTCAGGTTTCCAACGCGTCAGACTCTCCATAGAGGCCACACTGCACATATGGACTGAAATGTGCAAAACAGTTTGATATTTGACGGCGAAAAGAACGAAAAAGGATAAAAAAAAATCAACCAAGGAGACCGAGAAAGGAAAACAACAACAATAAACAAATGGTTAATCTGACATTTTTGTCCCTGCAACATAAAATGACATAATTACTTTAGGTTTTATTTGAATAATTGATGATGTTATTTTGTTTAGCCAGCGTGCAGAGATGCCTCCTCACTGCTTCGCATAAGGCTCTATTGTAAATTTGCTCCCCCATAGCCTGTTTATAGGCGCTATATATCACTAGGCTTTCAATGGTAATCACCAATGATGCTGCAATCCCAAACCATTTAGGTCACTACTCTTCAGCCCACGCCAGTTTGATGGAGCTACAGTCGTTATGGGGCTGCGTGTGTGTGTGTAAATGTGTGTGTGTAAATGTGTGTGTGTCTTACTCAGCATTATCACTCCATTACAGGTGCAGGGCTTTTTTTTCACACAGCCCTCGTTCTGTTCTGTTGTGCGTTTGTTATGCATGTGCATGTGTGTGTTTGTGTTGCGTGCAATTTGCACAATTGCAAACACAGCACTCTGGTCCCTTAATACATAGAGCGGTCTCGCCTGACAAGTGCACTCAATCATGCTAATTTTTTACGAATACAGCATTATTCAACGGGCGCGGACAAAACTGCTAGTTTACCTCCATAAGCTTTTGTGGAAATTTGACAAGTTACCAGGCCACTTATATTCCAGTATCCAATTGATTTATTAAAACATTTGAGGGAAGGTGTAGAACATTACCTGTTTTAGCTAAGGGGGGTTTTCTGCTACTATATAGCACTGCCAGAATGTAGCTGAATAATGATGATAAAAGGCTACTGCAACTTCCAGCTTCCACCTCGTGCACGAAACCTCAACTTTCTTGCCATTAAATATTACGTTGGGGATGATGAGTGAAAAATCTGTTTAGTGCCGAGCTGCGTTTTGTGATAATGACACCATGACAGACCGAATTAATTATCACTTCGAGGGAGACAATTAATCAAGTCGGAGTGCTCAGGGGCTTAAGTCAACTACCTTCATTTCTGTGATTTACAGAATATTTACACGGTGTATTATTAAAGCTTTACAGCATTATTATTAAATATCTCACATTGTAAATATTCACAATGATAAAGTGAAAAGTAAAGACGAGGAGACCGGAATCAGGGTCTCTTATGTGTTTATGTTGTGTATGACTTATGATTTAAAGCCGCAGAGGAGGGGAACAAAAGCTAAAATTGATACATATGAACTGATGAACATACACGTTTTCAAAGCAGGACATTCTCCACAGACCAGATTCTCCATATGGACCAAAATCTGCAAAAAATAGTTTGAGTTTTGATGAGGAATTGAGCCAAACAGGCTTTGATAAGTCACAGATGAGTCATAAAGTGTGACTGATGATTAACGCTGCAGGAGGTGGAAACACTGCCAGAACAACTAAAAAAAACAAAAACACACCTTCTGACTGTGGCCCAGTCCCATCAGTCCAAATGTAAACACTACATATGAAGGTTCTGCAGATGACGGGATGTTATAAAAAAAAAAAAACATAGTGAAAAAAAAAAAAATATTGCACTGTAGTAACAGGAGCTGCTGTGTTGCTTCTGGGATTATCCATGGGGTGGTAGAAGAAGAAGAAGAAGAGTTTTTATTTTGTCAGTAGGTTCACACACACACACACACACACACACACACACACACACACACACACACACACAAACATGAAATGTATCCTCTATCACTAGATCATGCATGTATCACAGACCGTATACGAGCAGCAGTGGGTTCATATCAGCTGCCCGGAGAGAAAATTGGGGGGGGGTTAAGTGCCTTGCTCAAGGGCATGTCAGCCAACAATTCTCAGCTGGTTCAGGGACCGTGGCAGTATTAGTAGTGGAAGTAGTAGTAATAGTAGTAATAATAATAGTAATAGTAATAGTAGTAGTAGTAGTAGTAGTAGTAATAATAATAATAGTAATAATAGTAATAGTAGTAGTAGTAATAGTAGTAATAGTAGTGGTAGTAGTAATAGTAATAGTAGTAATAGTAGTAGTAGTAATAGTAATAGTAATAATAGTAATAATAGTAGTAGGAATAGTAGTAGTAGTAATAGTAGGAATAGTAATAGTAGTAGTAGTAGTAATAGTAGTAGTAGGAATAGTAATAGTCGTAATAGTAGTGATAGTAGTAATAGTAATAGTAGTAATAGTAGTAGTAGTAGTAGTAATAGTAATAATAGTAATAGTAGTAGTAGTAGTAATAGTAGTAGTAATAGTAATAGTAGTAGTAATAGTAGTAGTAGTAGTAAGAGTAGTAGTAGTAATAGTAATAGTAGTAGTAGTAATAGTAGTAGTAGTAGTAGTAATAGTAGTAGTAGTAATAGTAGTAGTAGTAATAGTAGTAGTAGTAGTAGTAATAGTAGTAGTAGTAGTAGTAGTAGTAGTAGTAGTAGTAGCAGTAGTAGTAGTAGTAGCAGTAGTATGAAGCTTTTTATTATGTCTCGTCAGTTTTTAAATGACCAGGTGAAATAGCCACTTGTAAAGAAATAAAAATTAAGCAAACTAGTCAAACCAAACTACAAAACTGGTGTCTCTAATGACATTTTGAACTCAGCTGCAGTACATTTTCAAGTTCAAACAACTGCCCTAAGAGTTCAACAAATCAATAAATCTGTGCTCAAAAAACAAAGACAGGTGTGCACACAAAGAGGGATAGTAGTGGCCAAAATGAACCTTCTAAAAACAAAGATCATGTTCAACGCAACAATTTATTCCTCACATATAAATACAGATCTGCACTGACCCACATGTTGGGAAATAAAACACACAGATCATTGGGACGCCTCTGATGAAGGCGACAGGAAGTATCTGAAACCAGTCAACAGGTCCACGAACAGCTGGCTGTCTGATAAACCAATGACCTACAACAACTGTGAGTGGAAGACGGTCTGAAACTGAAGCACACTCAAACTCTGGTTCTCGGACACTGCAGAGGGTAGGATGTCGTAATGATGCAGAAGACAAGTTGTTTTGGTGGAACATGTGCCTGAGGAACACATAAAAGACAAAGAGAGAAGGACGATCCTACGACTATACAACTACAGCTGTGAGTCTACATGGACATTAGTGTTTCCCACCATGAGTTTAGGCAAAGCCAGTAGGATTACTATTGCAACAACCCATCATCAGCTGGGTACAACTAACCTAACATTTGATCATTTCAATTAACCTGCTTTCTGTATAAAACAATCTTCATATAAGTATTCACAAACCTTACATATCAAAGCTTTTAAGAGAATGTTTTTTAACTCTCAACTTCAATTCACTGAACCTGAATGTATGTCTATGTACTTAAATGCAAAAATGTGTCTTTGGGTTGCGTGTTAAAATAATTATCTTATAATTGTACCAGTCCCCACCCCTTTCTGTCACTATTAAGATGAGCTCAAGTGCACAAAAACCTCAATAAAAAATGTATTTTTTGTTTGTTTGTTTGTTTGGCTTTTTTTGTAGAGAAAAACCAACTGCTCTTGCATTAACTTGCATTCTTAAGTCAAGTTGCCCTTGTTGCGCACAGATTTTGTCTGGTTCATATTAATATTAGTGATGACAGGTATTGATTTGGAGGCCTGCATACAGTCGTACATACAGCTGTCTGATGGTGGCCTCACCAATCACCATAAGTCACTGTCTGCCCAGGAACACCAGGGCCGGTGTGAGAAGCCATCTGAAATTAATCAAATGGATTTAATGTGCCCCCCCCCCTCCCCCCCTCCACATATAAGTGTTTTATACAGTTGTCCTATTATGTTTACAGTATCATTTTGCATAATTTAAGCTAAAGCCATCACCATTGTATTTAGCTCAATGCACCTAAAAGTTCCACAAATGTCACCTCCAATCTATGCTGTATTGATTTTAGAGTTATCCATCATTCTTTGTCCTCGGAGCTGCAGAAATGTTTCTAAAGATTTTCCCACCAGCATGATGTGGACTTAGAGTGGATATATTAAGAGGACAGGCGTCTTAACAGCTGTCTAAAACCTTCCTGTCTCTCTGTCTTTACCCTCCATGTTCATTTCTCTCTCCACGCCTAATGAAGGCTCCTTGGTTACAGTCCACGATTATCATACAGATAGGATCATATCCCATTGATTTTATGCAGATGATCACCTTTCTGTGTACGCAGGGCTGATGGTGGTAGTAATTTACAGAAGAAAATCAATTACCCTTCTCGTCTGCAGGAGTAATTGTTTATTATTTTCCTATTAGACAAACTGTGTTGATCAATGGTATGGAAAGATTGCCCATGAATACTATCAACATGAATAGATTTGCCTTCTACATTAGTACCAGTTTTCCTTTAATAACCTGTACAATGTCAGACCAATGGCAAAGTGGACAAAACCTCTCTAATATAGGCATTGGATTATGGACTGCTGGTTGGAAACCTCAAGTTAGCATGTTGGCTGCTGCCATTTTGGATTTTTGGAGCGAGATGTGACTATATTTAGACGACAGGGCAGAGCTGAAACAGGCTGAGGCGATGATTACATTTAAAGTCCACCATATGAGATTGTGAAAGGAGTTTAAGATGCACCTGAAAATCAATATCTATTTACATGTATTCAATTTTTAGAATATTGTTGTTGTTTTTTCATTGCAGCTTGTGTTGTTCTGTCACTGTAGTGTTGTAATATTTCATTTTAGAGTCAAACCATAAAAGTGATGAAGGCAGCAGCTTCACAAGGCAAACGGCTGCTTTTGAGTCTGGGGGTTTGAATAGTGGTATAAAGGTTTGAGTTTGGCCCATGAGTACAGTGGCCAAGAGGGGCAATACCCCCAAAAATGACCCACTACAAGAAAAGAAAGGAGACTGCGATTTATTGAAAAAGAAATATTTGAAAAAATAAATGTACCCCTTAAATAAAAATACAATTGCATAAAAAAAAAACAGCTATCTCCTAAAATATGTAATCACACAATTGCTTATTTGCACTGGTACTTCACAAAGCTTCCATTAGCTTAGCAACGAACCTTCACACAGTGCACACAAGGGCCTTTTGCCCCAACTATACCCTAACCCTAACCTTAAAGGGACAGTTGTGTATTATATTATGTATTAAAGGGACAGTTGTGTATTTTATCATGTATTAAAGGGACAGTTGTGTATTTTATTACGTATTAAATGGACAGTTGTGTATTTGTACATGAATGTGTATTCATCCCCTCATCAGTGTAGTACATCCACACTGACTTACCCCCGACAGGGTCCTGTGAGCCCAGTTCTGGTCCGGTTTGGGTCTTCTTTCTGTCTTTCTTTTTAGGCATATAAAGTTATATAATTTCAAACCCTTTTTTTGATAAATATATAATTTTTGATGTTGCTCAATTTTATTTATTTACTTTTTCTGTAGTGTCTTTTTACTTTTTTTGAACTAACATGTTTATTTTATTTCTTTGAACAAATTAAGTTTTTTTTATTTTTATTTAAGTGATACCTTTATTTTTTTCTGATACTTCTTTTAAAATAAATCACAATGTCTTTTTTCTTATAGTGGCAAATTTTCTGGGTTGTTGCACCTTTAGGCCACTGCACATTAGAGAACGAATGGGACTGAAGGATAAGTGGACATAGCCCCGCTGTTTGGAGGAGTTGACCTTATTTATTTATATAAATGTTTTCTTTCATATTAAACAATGCTAGAATCTGAACTCTTCTTCATAAAATAAGTAGGAAAGCTCCAAAGGATTTTCAAACCAAGATCAGCTAATTTGACGTTTTCTTTTATACTTGCATCACCAGCATTGCATTTCATTAAAACTGGGTCCAATTACTCTGTTTATGGCTCCGAAAAAATATTTTAGAACTATTATTAACGTTTCACATCTTATCACGCTAAATACTCTGATAAAAGCAGACAATGAATGGAGAGAGAAAAATGTAAAACTGTCGGGCATTTCATAATAAGATCCACTTTCAAGTTAAAATAGTTGAAATATAACTCTCTTGCAATGCAATAAACAATTAACATTTAGTTCTTGCCATCATTTGTATAATGCAGTACAAACTAAGGCTAAAATCACAGGCTGGATTAAAATAAAGTACAGGGAACCTTCAAGACAGATTATGCCAGCTATTAATGTTATTCTTTCAGTATTATAATAAGCAAATATAATAATATAATAATAATATATAAAATATAATAGCAGAGCTCCTGTCAAGGTAATGTGTACAATACACAGAAGCTCAGCAATGGAGTTGGAGCTGTCAAAGCAGCCACAGCCTTTATTATGTATAACTTTAAATATTAATATAATCCAAATGGGTGAGTTCTATACAAAAGTCACTCCTTCTGTCGCTCTAGAGCAGGGGTGTCAAACTCATTTTAGTTCAAGGGCCACATTCAGCCTAATGTGATATACGGTGGGTGGGACCAGCATAATAATGAGAATAATAATACATATTTAAATATAGAAATTATAATCCAAATTGTCCTCTTTGTTTTAGTGTGAAAGTTAAATTATTTTATAAAAATGTGAATAATAACCTGAACAATCATGTACACACTGAAATATCTGTGAAAGTGCCAATTCATCACTGTTATTATTAGTTATTGTTGTTATAATTACTTATTACTTATTATTAGCACAATTTACAGACCACAGTGGATCTACAAATACAGGAAACATTTGTAACAGGCATTATATTATTATAATACTTTTTTTTTTTTTTTTTAAATAAATTTCAGGTTTCTCATATTTGTTCAGGTTAGTCACATTTTATTGTGAGAGGATTTGTAAATGTAAATATTCTTATAATGTAACCTTCCTTTTTTCCCACATTAAACCAAGGACAAATCACGTTAAGTTGTACGTTGCCTTGGTTACTTGCTTAAGGGAACGTGTTTCAGAGTTAAACCAAGGTGTGATTTTATTCTGCTTCATAACTTTAGTTTTACAGGAGCTACTGTATCAGTGCTGTTTTTAGTGCATGTATAGTGGTGTCAACAAAGTGGGGACATAAGGAGGGACTACAGCTGGAAGAACTGTTCTCAACATGAGCTTTGAACACCGCACTAAATGTGCACTGGGTTATATGTAAAATAAAATAAAACATATGAAATATATCCCAGGGGTCAAATTGTCCCATGTGGTGGGACAGTTTTGTTCTTGTGTTTGACACCCCTGCAGTAGAGACCATGAGGCTGCTTTTGTACCGGGGGGTGAACCTGTTTATCTCTGCCCCAGACATGTTAACATGGTCTAGCCTTAAGCATACATTGAAGTTAGTGCTGATTTGTACTTGTTTGCACTGTTTCTACTTTTCAGCTGCAGAAGTTAGGATCTTTACACAATTTTTGCTTCTTTCAGGACAGTGATGTGCCTTTGAATTGTCTGCAGGTCATTCCATAGAGTGCAGATATGCTTGATGGTATGAACAATTATTTTTCAATTTATGTTCATAATTATATAATTAATTCCAGATACTGAGCAGGATCCTGCATCAACACTGTTGTTGTTGTTTTACAAATGTGCTGCTGATGTGAATAGTCAGTGGTTCCCCAGGCCCCATCCACAGACCCTCTCCTTGTTTCAGTTTGGATTGATCTAGACACAAACTAATCACTATTACTCACTGAAGTAATTGGCCCGGCCCAGATCAGAGAGAAGCATCCCATCGACTGCTCTGGGAATCAATACTCTGATCAGAAGAGGTGGAAGCACAAAGTAGGGGTGCAGAGGAAAGAGGAGGGATGTTTGGTAATGTGGTAGATCAATCTGGCTGATCGGTGCACTTTCTTGGTGTGTGCAAGTCTACCCATAACATTCACTGTGTGGCCCATTTGAACCCACATTATTCCACTGGAGCAATCTGGATTAACAGGGAATTCAGGATCAGTGGGAATTCTGTATTTAGTTCAACAAGTTAACAAATGTCCACCGCAGGTCGTTAGTGTAGTAGTAGTGATAGATATGCATAACATCTACTTTTATGTTCATAATTATATAATTAATTGTAAGATTTCAATTCTGTTCATCTCCTTTTCTAATACATTTACTGGTAATCTGATGAAGTTTTTCCATTTACATCCATTCTGTATATTGCAATGGGCCCAATACTTGGTCATAAATGAACTTTATCACAGTGCCAACATCCCTACAGTCGATCTGTAATGGAACCTTTGCTCTTTTATTGGAATAATGTGGCCAATCCACTACCTCAGCCACCGCACCAGATTCTCAGGATGTCATAAAAGGTCATTGAACCTCTCACCTCAGCCTCTGTTCAACCAAGGGTCCTAATATTTCATGCTTTGGATATGTTTGGCAATCCTAGGTCTCTGCTCCTGCCCATGTCTCTTCTTCCTCCCACTTGAGCACATTCCTCTTCCATCCATTGCCTCCTCCTCCTCCTCCTCCTCCTCTTCCTCCTCCTCCTCCTCCTCCTCCTCTTC
>JAPSES010000019.1:11695025-11707328 GCA_029822895.1 Maxillicosta whitleyi | reverse complement strand
CCGCCCCCGCACGGGGCGGAGGTCTGCGCTGTACTGACTGCCATTCTAGTTTAGAATGTGATGAAGACTGGATGCAGCGGTCCGATTCTGCCTCATCAATAATCAAAAAATGAATGAAACTATGGATGGAACAAACATTATGAACCTTATTGTGACACTATGTAAGAATTATATGGGAAAAAAATAAAAAATGTGACAGTGAATTTGTCCTGGAATCAAAATTGAAGATGGACGACCATCAGTCTTTGGTGGCCGACGTAAAAATTCAGACGAAAAAATTCGAGTTTTCGGCAACTCTGCGAGCTAAGACGAGCTGGTCCCATGTAAGAATGTAAAAGAACCACAGGAATACTGCGTAGAGTAGGGCCGGTACCATGGAGTGGAAACGGCGCATTAGAACCATGGCAAAGGTGGTACCAAAAAAGTAGCACCAGGTCCTTTTTCGTAATGGAAACGCAACGGGGGCATACGATTCCAAACAGATCTTCAGTGCAGATACTGACGACACAAACCATACCGAAAACATTTGTCAGAAAGCTGGTGTTATTTCTATTAGATTCTGCGGTGATGACCATAGGCGGCGAAAATATTGGTCCAACTCAAGCTCTTGTTAAGATGATTGAGGAAAAATGCATCGCCAGTCGGTCCCTTGAGCAATTTGAATAGCTGCAGCTGGGTATATTAGTGATGAAATGGGTCTTGTCTACAACCTGGGGACCTGCCATGACTACGTGCTAAACTGGGCATCCTAATGAAATAAAAAGGCCGGGTGTAACACTGAGTTACCTGTAAAGGCTAGAGCTGTCCCCAGTGAACTTGAATAATGCATTTAATGTGGTTTGGCTGAGGAAAAAAAACGTTTTTCCAAGAGTCCCATATCAGCAGAAGGATGGATAGAAAGGTAGACGGAGGAGGGTAGAAGAAGAAGAAGAAGAAGAAAAAAAACAAACATGTTTTGAAACAAGAAACAGGGGAGAGAGGGAGGAGGACAAACAACCAAATGAAAAACGGGGGGAAAGGGAATAGTCAAGGGAGAAAGGAGGGAGGAGAACGAAAGCAGAAAGCACAGTGTTTGCAAATCACAAATTAAAAACATAAGCGTTCTACACACCATACCATGTCCCTGAGGAAATATATGCCTTTCAGTATAAAAAAAACGTTTTTTTTAGAGCAGGGATGTAGACAGAGACACACTCCCCTTGGCCTCCTGCCATCATTTACAGCAACGGCTGAGGATGCAAAACCACAAAGACTACAATAACATTTACCATAATGTCATTGTGAATTTACTCCAGCCTGAATATACAGCTTCAGAGTCTGGGCAGAAAAGATTATGTGGGCTATTTATAGCGTTCAAATACAAAAACAACCAGGAAACGCTGGCATCTATAGCACGAATGATGACTTTACACCTTATTAATTATCAAAATGAATGATTGTAATTTATTTATCACTTGTCAGATGCAACTTTCCGGACAGCTGTGTGTGTGTCTTATGTGGAGAATTAACAGGTTTTACAAACAGATCTTGCACAAAACAATACGGCACATATACTACCACGTACATGTACAGAACTGACAATCAGAATAATGTTCATTTTCTGTCTCTGCTTAATCGTCTGCAGGTTTACTACGGCACATATATACAAATAAAACATTTACTTTCACATTCACACTGTGTGTGGGTGATAAAGAATAACTAATTAACCTATTATGGTGCATGTCTTTGAATAGAATAGTTTATTTATTTACAACAGTGTAATAATAGAGTGCAGAAATTCTATATAAATAAGAGACAAGAAGACAGTGAGAAAAAGACATATTTACATTATTTACAATTGTCTCATATAATTTGGTTTAAGTGCTGTACAATACTATACTATGATGATTATTATTACTAATATTAAAACACGTAAATAAAATTATTATAAAAAATGATTATATTATTATTAATATTAATAACGTATAGTATATAGTAATATAACAAACTATAAAAAACTTCACTGTTTGCATCTTTATTTTCGATTTATTATTAACCCCCTGCTGTTTATTATAATATTATATGCCTAATATATATCTGTTATATTGGTTATTGTTATAGGTTATAGTTATATATTTTTTTTAGGCTTTTTGATATATTTTTTTCTACTTGTTCACTTTCACTGTGGGGGCTTAGGGTCCTGTAATTTCAGTGTTTCTGTACAGGATGCACATATGGTAAAAACTGACATTAAAGACAGAACCATATAAATCTGATTATAGATAAATAAATAAAACTTTATTTTGTCAGTAGTAGTTTGTTACACACGTAAACGCCTTTACCCCATCACTAAATCATCATGCATCACACACACTGCGTGCTAGGAGCAGTGGGCTCCCTATATTGGGAGCAAATGGGGGGGGGGTTAAGTGCCTTGCTCAGGGGCACATCAGCCAATAACTTTCCACCAGTCCAGGGAATCGAACCAGTCACAAACCGACTCTCCAGACATCTAGGCCACGGCTGCACCCACCACGGAATAAAAGTGACCTTTAAGCCGACATTTAAAAGTTTCCAGAGAAGGGGACGTTTTGACATGCGGGGGGGTCAAATAAGTCACTCCGCAGTTAAGGTGCCAGCGCTGACAAAGATCAGTCACCTCCAGTCTTTTGGCTTGTTTTAGGAACGACGAGGAGAAGCTGATCTGCAGACCTCAGTGCCCCAGAGGGAGTCCACCGCTCTAAGGCTGTTTCCACACTTTATATTCACACTGGATCTGCTCACTTTTTCCCGCAGATGTTACAAGCACGTACCACGGCCCCCGGCCCGAGTACGAGTGGGTGTTCCGGAGCTGAAACAGTAGGTGGGGGTGTGGGAGGAATTCTGTGGCTATCCAACAAACGTGGAAGTCAGAAGACAAACCTTTACGTCATCAACTGAGCGACTGTTCTGTTTGTTCTTCATCTTTCTGCGTTAGCCGTTTGAGGCAAAGTGAAGAAAAGCGACTTTCGTTGACGCTGATTTATCGTAGAGTTGTTCGGTAGTTAAGGCGAGCCCGCATCGCACGGATCCGAAACTTTTTCAGATCGTGAATAGGTCACGCCCGTTCTTTGGCGTGGATCGTTTTGACACTACAACGCATCAAACTGGAGTCCACGTGGTCCGTACTCAGGACTCCCTTCTCAGCTGGACTCAGGTACGATACTCGAGCACAGAACTTTTAAATTCACATTCAGTGTTTCTCACAGCACTTTGTAGCCAAGGCCTTAGCAAAGTTGCCCCACCGCCTTGCCAACATTAAAGAAAAAAAAAAACAAGTTTGTCCTACACTATCAGTACGCTATCGGTCCGCTATCCGTGCAACATCATGGCGCAATGGTACGCTATCTGTGGAATGCAAAACTTGCCGGACTACTTTCGTTTGGACCAAAACTGGACCAGAACTGGGCTCCCAGGACACTGTCGGGGGTAAGTCAGTGTGGATGTACTACACTGATGAAAAAACAAAAACACACAACTATCCCTTTAACATAGTTCCAACGTTTGTTTTCTGACATTTTCATAACTTCCACCCTGTGTCCACTGGGCCCCCTATACAGCTGTATGGACCCCCACAACCAACCCCCCCCCTTTTTATCGGTGCCCCAACATACACATATATTCATTACTATGAGCTTAAATGTTTTAGTTAAAGCATCAATAACATGTAATAATATGTATCCATAAATAAATAAAACTAATTGTAAATTTTGTACCATGTTCCTCAGACCTTGTTGTGTTCTAATAGTTTTGTATCAATGACATGTGCTTAATGTTGTAAAAAAAAAAAAAAAAAAAAAGTTCGATAAAAAGTTTTCGATACAGAACAAAAAAAAAGGAATTTGTGAACTATGACTGGACATGTTCTGGTTGGACTGTTGTCATAGTAACCATCAGAAGCAGTGTCAAAAAACAAAGCGGAAACACAACTCACCGCCCTGATCGGTGCTGACGGTGATGATGGCGACCTGCGGGGGGAACGAGCTCATGTCCGAGACGCCGTTGAGCGACTCGATCTCGAAGGTGTAGTTGGCGTGAGCCGAGAAATCCATGACGGTGACGGTGGCGTTGGTCAGGCCTAAGGGACGCGGCAGGAAGCGAAGCTCCTCCTCACACAGCTGGCAGCGGTCGGGCTCGGGGCCGCAGCGTTTGCACTGGACGTTGTAGGTGAGGTCACGGCGGCCGCCCGTGTCACTGGGCGGAGACCACTCCAGCATCAGGCAGGTGTCGTTCAGGTTGAAAATCAGGTTACGGGGAGAAGACGGAGGGCCTGGAAAAACGGAGCAAACACACGGAAGTTAAGACTCCTTTTTAAAGATGTGCGTTTAATTAAAACCCAGAGCCACAGAAGCACAGCTGAGTGCGTGTGAACTGCTGGTGGTACGGCTTGTTTGCTCCTGACTTTTAATTAATTAGAGAAAAAAGCTTTGGACCAAGGTCATTATCTTACAGAGATGTTAAAAAATGGCAAAGTGGGGCTTAATTAATTATTTTTTCTTGACATAAGGCTGATTCTTAACAGCCTGATGCACAACATGGGTCAAAAGTCTTTTTTATGTTTTTGTCTACAAGACAGAAGAAGAATATAATGGCTTCTAATAACAACAACAACTAAATAATTAGTTTATAAAATGATAATGGCATGGATGGTGGTTTTTGCCTTAAGCAGCGCTTTGAATAATAGTGAGTATGAATATGTATCGGGCTTCTAAAGGTCTGGAAAGTGCGCCTCAATCTAATCCAGTCACATTTTGTCGTAAATATCATGTTTTCTTCTGTATATAAGCAGTGACTTTATCTCGTTCTAATGACCTTCACGTGTTGTTTTGGCCGCGGTTGGAGTTCAACACACGTTCATACTCACATGTCATTTAATGAACATGAGCAAAAGTTCACAGATTCCACTCAAATTTAAGAAATATACTGCAAATCATTGTTTTAATTGCGTCTTAATTAACCTCATGCACCTTTCCATAACCACAACCAAATTCTGTACGTGTGTAAACTATAAAAGCTTAATAAAAATACTGTCAAAAATAGCTGATATTCTAAACTGAGTGGCAGTTCTGCACACACTGTGCGCACTTTACACAAATTAGTTATTGATTTATTAATTAACCAAGTGTCAAATTTAATTCAGGCACAACATGACAGTAATAAAATTCATTTTTGGTGAGAATCTAGTCACATATAAAGCGTTACTGAGTCCAGATTCCTCCTCTGTAGTGGCATTAAAATGGAAATTAAATGTCATCAGATCTTTAGATTTTTTTGTCCTTTCTGTTTTCATTTATATTAATATGATATTAATTCTTGTACACATTTATGTTCTTTTCATTGCAGTAATGGTTTGTGAAAAAGGAGAGGAAGTCTGTGATGAGTGACTGTACAAACTACAGTATGTACAAGGGACTATAGATTATATATGATTACACATAAACGCCAATATTATAATGCATGTTGTATTCTATTACTGTAGTTACATCCCCTAAATCCTACACACTTGACTTTTCGAAGCGCCTTAAGAGTTTTTAAAGTCCCAGAGCTGCCAATATCAGTGAGGGCAGAGCATATTCTACACACCCAGAAAATTAAAAAAAAAAAAAAAAAATGGACCCAAAATTGATCCCTGAGGCACACCGCAGAAAGAAGCAGAATAGTAGATGCTGCGGAAAAATATGAACACTACCTGTTAATATATATTAAATAAAAAAAAAATAAAAAAAAGTAAGGGTCCACATTGAAAACACAACCCTGGATCATGGCTGTGCATCATAACTCATAAACGCTGCAACTTCTTCCGCCTCATTTTTTGCTCGTGTGAGGACTTTGTGTGTGTTTGTGTGTCAGGGTAAGCAGTGCGCTATAGCAGGCAGCCAGCTGTCAACAGGGTGGAGTTAAAAGGCCTGAGGGACTTGAACACTCCCATCCTGCCAAGCTCACTGTCTGCCTAGACAATGGGATGTTTCCTTCTCCTCCATCCATCCCTCCATCCCTCCTCCCTCACTACCTTTGCACAAAAATCTCAGCAGACAGGAAAGCTCCTCCTACCCCTCCTCCACTTCTGTCAGCTTATGTCCATTCTCTCCTCCTTTATCTCCTTCTGTCTCTATCGGCCATTATCTCTCCTCCTCTATTCTCTCCATCGGAGGAGAATCCACCCACCTCCCCTCCCGCAGAGCAACCCCACTGCCATCAATCAGCTCCTATTCTCCTCCAGGGGGAGATCGGTATCAGCGTCCTCCTTCCTTTCTCTCTCCGGTGTCTACTCCATCCAGCTTTTACACTTTCCCCTCACCTTTATCTCTGCTCGTGTGACATCCCCTCTTTCTTGCTCTCTACCTTTGTCTTCTTCTCCAGCCCTCGGTCTTTAATCTCCATTTCCTTCTTTTTTTCCTTCAAGGAAACACTTCGTGGTTCTTTGCCTGGAAGCTCTTGTTTAAAATGCATCACATCGATGACACAACATGAGGATCACAACTTGTAAGAACAGATACGGCAGACTCCTCTTCCTTCCGTTTTTTTTTTTTTTTTTAGGTTGTCACATTCCCACAAGCTGTATCAGGCCTTGAGGACTTAACACACGCTGGAAGATACGGCTCAACAACCGAGAACGACTCACACATTTTAATGTTTTACTCAAAACCATTCCCATAGTTCAGTATTTGTCATGTAACATATACATGACCTCATTTACAGGAGAGCTGCTGGTTTTTTACTGGTGTTAATATACTTTATGTCAGTTAGTTTGGGTTTCAAATATCCAACAAAACAAAGTGATTCTACTTTAGTGTTTAGAAATTAAACAGAACAAAACACATGAAAACAATCAGTTTTGGGGGAAAAAAAACAATAGAAAAGTCATGACAAACAGGATAATATAATACGTTTTGTTAATAGTTTTCTATCATGATTAATAAACACAATTATCCAAAAATCAGTCTTTTTTTTTATAAATATAGAACGACTGGATAGCTTAGCGCACAGGTGCCAAACATGCGGCCCGGGGGTCAAATCCGGCCCCTGGGATGAATTTGTGAAATGCTAAAATATTAACAATAATGTTAATTCAGGTTCCACATTAAGACCAATTCAGTGTCATAATAACCGATAAATACTCGCATCCACATTTTTGTAAATGTAAATGTTTTCATATATTTAGACTAAAACAAAGTATAATTTCACAAAAAAAAATCTGAAAAACCTGAAATGTCTGAAGTGAAGCATGTGTAATTTTAATACTAATCCACCCGTTACTAAATATTTTGTTCATCTGTTGATCCGATGTGATCTGTACGTTATAATAAACATGTGGAAATGATAAACTAAAGCATAACAGTGATTGTAGTTTTCATATTATTCACATTGTTTGAAATGATCATTTGTAGTTTTAAACATTTTCATCAGGTCATTTCACTTTTTTCACTGTAAAATATAAAGTAAAGTTTAGAGTTGACATTATTTATATATTATTCTGTCATTATTTTACTGGTTCGGCCGTCCACACATAAAATTTAGCTGAATGTGGCCCCTGAACTGAAATGAGTTTGACACCCCTGTTTAACACTGCTGACTTTGCTGCAGATTGTTGCTAGTTCGAATCCCAAGCTATACATGACTATACTTTGGATAAAAGCATCAGCCAAATACAGTATAATGTCGTACTTTTTTGGGACATTATGTCATGATTTTTCTGAATTATCTGTGATAAACCCAATCGTGTCCGCACCACTTTAACCTTCTTTTACATGAAAAGTTGGCACGAAAACCTTAAATGAACCTGATTTTTTTGTTTCATCTCCTACATCCTGACTTGATTTCACACACTCTGTAATCCACTGTGGATATGCCGGCACCAGGCGGGTATGAATCTATGGATTATTACGAAAACAAAAGCAAAGTTACATCATCTGCGTCTAAATTTAGAGATGAAAGCGCGATATAAGAGTCGAGCCTTTCTGAAGATTTCCTCCGTAAACTGTGCATCCTGCTGCATCTCCCGCAATCCTCACAATAACTTGGCTTTGTTGAACAGTTAGAGACAAATACACTCTTCCACCCTGGTGAGCTCTCGACATGGCCCCCGTCTATCTCAGTGACAGCTAAATGGCTTTTTAATTAAAGGAGAATTAGTCCGGTTAAACTGTAATTTAATGCAAATATGAAGTCGTAATGACAGTCAGTGAATCATCGACAAAGACGAGGCGGTTGGACAAATGCTATGTAATTCATCTGGGGGCTCCGACGTACAGCTTTACACCAGATAAAGCCCACGGAAAAGGACATAATAACGGTCACAGTGAATTCTGAGACACCGCTAGAGGATTATAGGAGGATTTAGTTCAAAACCATAACTTGCCAACTATAGATGTCTTCAGGTTTTCAACATAATGGAACAAAATGACCAAAGTTATAACATGCGGCATAGGCATAAAACTGAAGAATATGATCCATAAAAACAGGACATGGAGACATTGGAAGCACTTTGGGTCTATTATAGACACTTACTGAGATAAAACGCATTTTTATATTATTTTTCATACAAAAATCTACATGTAACACGGTCAAAAGGACAGAAAAATTACTATTTTTCCAATATATCTTTATTCTCTCACAGGTATATTTTGGGAATGTCACTAACTACGCACAAAAATGGCCACCGTTGTAAAAATAATTTGTGATTTATATGTGTTTAAGTGGGCAGGTTCGATTCAAGTGGACACTATGGGCTACACGCGAAACCTGAAATGAGACTGCGATTCATGAAAAACCCACATGTAAAGATTAGAAAAAAGACTAGGATCATCAAATTTAACACAGTGTCCGTATTTATAGTGGTATAGAAGACTATTTACAGCCATGTTTTCAGATCAAATGCACTGACACTTTGGTCCTGTTTTTGGCCCCAGTACTTTTATTAAAATGTAAATGATTTTGGGATATCTCAAAGCAAGAGTATACTTTTTTTTTTTGCATCATTAGCTCCATCCTGGGGGGAAAAATACTTAAATTTATCTTTTATTATTGGGTCTAAAAAGCTGATTAAGTATCAGGTACCAAAATAAACCCAGTTTCATAGAAGCACCCATATGCATTTAGTTTGACAATATACACGATTTATTCTTATTCTACGTTTTAAGGAAACTGTATTTCTAATTACCCCTTAGAAGAGCGGGGTTTGTTGTGCCTGGAACCACTTGTTTTATTATAGTTTAACTGTTTACGTTTGTCATGTGAAGGGAACTCACACAGAAGGAATTAGATCAGTATTGCTGTATATATATATAACAATAGTTATATAATAGTTATGCAATCAATACTAACTCCTGTGTGTGTCATGTGACTAAAACAGACTAAAAAAAAACATGAAATGAATAAAATAACTGTTTTTATCAGTACAATGACATAGATATTGATATAAGAACTGAAGTGATTTTGATTTTTTTATCAAGAAAACATGTTAAATGGATAGATATTAGCTCCGAAATTAGACTTTTATGAGATATTTTTGTTATTATCATTATATTTGTCCAAACAAATGGACCTTTAATTGGACCAGGCATTAAAATGAACAAGAAACTGAAGAAAACAAGGGGTGGTCTAATAATTTTTTCCACGACTGTATGTAACAATAAGGTACTTGACTCTTGAATAAGGAATGTATCTGTCCAGTGGGTGTGGGATGGGGGTACGGTCGGGTGTAACTAAATGTGGGGATGAGGGGTGTGGGGGGAGGGGATGGGCACATAGAGGTGGGATGGAATGAGAATAGGGAAAATGAATAAAACTGTATATACTGTATATAAAAAAGTCATGTGTAAACAAAAAAAGAAAAACAATGGATGTTGAGAAAGTCCAATGTAACTAAAATTATACAAAAAAAGGAATGTATCTGTCCAGACTGTATAATGAAACACATATTAATAGATATTTTGGACAGAAACTAGATGGTTTACAGAAATGTATTTATTTATTTTTTAACTGAAACACATTTTTCCACATTTCCGTCTGCCGTGCCCCTTTGCTTTTAAAGTCCACGTCCTTGTATGTACTCACGTGTGCATGCCATAGTGGGAGGATCTTTTTCAGCTCTGAAGAAGCCCTTCTCACAGCGGCAGACGGCAGAACCTTCGGCATAACTGAAACTATGCGGCGGGCACTTTGAACACTTGATGTTTCCAGCAAACGCCTTGTAGAAGCCCGGGTGGCACGCTGAGGGCGACAGAAAGACAGAGGAGTCAAGGACAAGCCGGGGATTAAACATGTGACACAGAGCTGGTCTTTATGCACACACGCTACACGCAACAAGAAAATACACAAATGATGCACTTCTGAATGACAAAAGCAGCTTCTACAAACCAAAGTGTGTTCAGTGTGACCTCCGTTTGCACTAAACACGTCTTTAACCTTTTGTTCAGACAATATGACAGTTATTACATTAACCCATGAGGACCTACTGTGACTTCCGTGGATGTTTTTTCTCTATTCATCATCATTTATTATAATACTGTCCTCTGAATTTTGCATTTTTTTCAGTGAAAATCACCTATTTTCCTATGTTTAATTGACTAATCATGTGGATATTCATAAAAACTCGTGGTAAAGTTAAAGGTAATTAAATCAAATCAAACAAAACTGAAGAAAAATGGATGTTTTTTCAGTAAAATATAGCATTAACTGAACATAAACCCAGTGTTTCCATCCACTGCCCTTGATCCAACTCCATGGGTTTTACTGGTGAATCAATGTTGTAGAAGATGATGGTGTTTCCATGGTAACTACAGAGCCTGTGAACGCCTTAATGGGTCATATGTGATAACTATTTTACATCAATTATTTACATGTATTGATAAGATTAATGGATCAACAGTTATTAAACATTGTAGCTCAGTTTTAATGGCTGTTAAAATTGTAGATATATAGATTACATTACAGATTACATTATAGATATAATGTTATTAATGATATTAGGACATGGTCTGCGCTTACATAATGCTTTTCTACACCTTGGAACTCAAAGTGCTTTACTCAAACACTGGTGGCAGGTTGCTACTGTACCATGCCAGACACCACCAGACCCTGCTGGGAGCAATTTAGGGTTCAGTGTCTTGCTCAAGGACACTTTGACATGTGGACAGTCAGAAGCCAGGGTTTGAACTGCCAACCCTTTGGTCATTGGACAACCTGCTGTACCATCTGAGCTGCAGAAGCCCGTTTTATCTGATGAAATGGGTCACATCTGAAGACCATGAACAAGATGACAAACTGCAATTTACACTAATTATTTACACGGATTGATAGGATTAATGGATCAGAAGTTACAGAACAGCACTAGAAACTCAACAGGAACATCTTTCACATATTGTCTTTCTCCAGAGATGGATTCCTCATAGATCTACTTCAGTTTGACAGAGCAGAGGGTTTGGGTTTTTCTTTTTTTTTTTTTGCATTAAGGGTATCATTATCATATAAATAATCTCTCTTAGAGTCCCAGCACTGACTTATAGCATGGAAATTGGCACATAAAAGGGTATAAAACAACAAATAAGCAATTCTCTGTCTTGGTTTGTGTCTTGGAACAACATTTTCCAGCCCGTTGCGCTCTAGTGTACATAAGCCACACTGCAGCTGCATCTTTGGGTCTCGTGGGGACGGACTTCAGTATTCCCCAAAGTAAGGGAAAGGCATCACAGAGCAGGGGCAGAACAGTGGAGATTTCTGATTACTGCTGCTTTTTGCAATGTGGCAGGAGGTGAAATAACTAGAACAACTAAAATTCTGGTGATATAATTAGATTCTCTGTTGTTTTAAGTGTGTGATGCAGTCAGAGGTGCAAAGTCAGCTGTGGTTGTTGTTGTTCTGTCACTGCCATCTACTGGTGGACTTCATGAAAATTAAAAAAAAAAAAATAAATAAAAAAAAATAAAAGACTTCACCAACACATTCTGTGCATCTGTGTTTGTGAAATAACTGCTCCAAACAAATAATACTTTGCATGTCTGTTTCTAAAGTTGGATCCAAACTGCTATTTGTGACTAAAACAGGTTTGTTTCCAATGGGCTTCGTTCTACTGCAGGATTAACCAGATTAGTACAAATGTGAGTGGAGGATAAGCTGAAAACTTGGAAGACTATTTTTTCCCCCCAATAAGTCGATAATTTGTCTTTTTTTCCTGCATTTTCTGGATGAGAGAAAGGTAAAAAAAAAAAAAATGTTGAAATTGTCTTTGGCTTTCCATCACATGGAACCAATTTTGGTGCAAAATGGAGCTGTCCTGACATAATA
>JAPSES010000019.1:11657700-11669211 GCA_029822895.1 Maxillicosta whitleyi | reverse complement strand
TGTGCACTATAGCCAAGGTCTTAATGCAGTGTTTTACATGAACTACAGTGGAATTGTTGCTCTACAGCGGGGGAGGGGGGGTAAATCCATTTTAGTTTAGGGGCCACATTCAACTAAATTTCATACCGAGCCAGTAAAATAATAACATAATAATATATAAATAATGTCAAATCCCAAATTTTCTCTGTTTTAGAGTGAAAAAAAAAAAAAGTTAAATTAAACAATGAAAATGTTTCCATCTACAAACTATCCTTTCAGACAATGTGAATAATATGAACAAACTTAAAAAAAAAAAGTGTAATTTCAACAATACTATGACAGTAGATCTACAAAAATATTTAATAACAGGAAGAATATTGTTTAAACAGCACTTACTTTAATGATATTTCAGATCCTTCATATTTGTTCAGATTGTTTACATTTTTTTGTGAAATTATATTGTGTTTTAGTGTAAATACATGAAAATATTTACATTTTCAAAGAGGAAAAAAATTGGAGTTGTGAGTATTTATAGGATATTATGACAGTGTTTGACTTTTCTGACCAACTTGAGATTAAATTGTTCTGAATGTAGAACCAGAACTGAAAGGAGTGTTAATATCTTAAAATCTATTTTTGCATTTTACAAATTCATTCCAAGGGTCGAACTGGACCCTTTGGCTGTTTTCTTTAAAATGTTAAAAAAGTAAAAACTGTAAAAAACAATATAGGCCTAAAACATCGGGATGCATATTGCGTTGAATACCATGTAACGAATGCACATATATTGCGATACGTATCATATCGTGACCCCTGTACCGGCATATATATCATATCACAAGGTTGTTGGCAGTACCCACCCCTAGTTCTGAATACTACGCATTAATCAAGGCCAGTAAAACCATTGTCTTATCGTCTGATCAACTCTACTGTCAAACCATTATCAGTGAAAGTGTGTGTATTATTTCATGTTTGTTTTGAGTATTTTAGGATCTATTATTGACAGATCCCCAGTCCAACTGGACGCAGGAATCTTAACAGTAGCTTCAATGCCAAGAAAAAATAAAAATAAATAAATAAATACAGGCCAGTTGTTTTGAGACGTAAAAATAGCAAAATGTGATGAATTTGACCCCAAAAAAAGTGTGAATTTGTTACAAGAAAAGAACAGAATTGTTTGGTAAATAAGTGCATTTCTACAGTGACTTGCACAAAGTATCAGGGCATCGATGTGCCATCAAATTAACACTCTTAAACATTCCACAAATGAGATCCCATCTCGTTCTTCGGAAGATTAGCAGCTAGTAATAATGGAGGAAAACACAGGAGGGGAATGGAGCATGGAGGCAAATATACAATGGTTTAGTTCCACAACAGACACAGCAGCACAAGATGGACTGGAACTCTGTACGCCTTTTAACCTATGAAGACACAGTGTTACTTTTCTGGCAGCTCCCAAGGAATTCTTCTCTCTATTCAACCTTTCTTAAGCAATTTATCACCATTTATTACAATATTATCCTGTGTATTTTTGCAATTCTTCAATAAAATCACATTTTTTCCCGAACTTCTTTGACTGATCATGAAGATGTTCGTAAAGTTTCAGATTAACGTTTATTGTCGTATCGTCCAAAAAATTAAGAAAATGTGATTTTTTTTCCTTAACTGAACATAATCCCAGTATCTCTAGTATCTGGGTTTTACTGGTGGCTCAATGTTGTAGAAGATGACTGTGTTTCCACGGTAACTACAGAGCCTTTGAACGTCCAAATGGGTTATATCTGATGACCATGAAAAGACAATAAACTGTATTTTACACCAGTTATTTACACGTATTGATAGGATTCAATGCATTAGAACTTTTTTATTTTATATATGTTTGTGTTGCCCTTTTGAACTCTTGACATATCATCGCTGACACACGGTGCATGGATGTTTGGAACTTTTTCACTTTTTCTTTGTACAATTGGAAAAATTCCAACACTTTCTGAAACCTGAGATGTTGTGTTTTACAGGTTTTATTAAAGTAAACTCACTCATGATTGTACTGGAAACCATTTTAGCGGTATTATAACACAGAGTAAATTGTAAATGATTGTTGGATTTAGAAATATCTGGAGAAAAAAGTGTTCTGGAAAAATCTGCAAAAGATCTCACCTACAGCATATTTTCTAAACTTTTATCAAAATAAGAAGAAAAAGTGCAGTGGAGCGCTTCAGGCGTAGGGTTTAAAGGGTTTAACAGACCACTATATGTTTTATCTGGGGCACTGTTAGCAATTGTGGGCCCCATGAATGTAAACGTTGTGGGCCCTTTACAAAATTCAGTATCATGTTGATTTGTAGGGGGGGGGGTCCTGCACTAACGTAACCAATGCAGGTGTGAAGCGAAAGTGAAACTTAACATACTTTCAACATCCGACTCTTTTTCTAGACCTTCTACAGCGGACCTTACACAAAGTTTACACAACTTCTAACCTGTATCCACTGGACCCCCACCACTGTTTGATGGGCCCCCCAGAAATGCTGCGCCCCATGAATTTGGCACATTCGCTTGAGAGTCTTCCTGTACATTACACAAGTGAGGGAACAGTGTTGCGTTCATGGACAGGACAATACATTCACTGTGTTGTGGCTAATCAAACCCAACGTGATGAAATCATTAATTACTGCGACAGCTTTAAATAAAAACACGTTTTGATGAATGCTCCACTAAGGAGACTAAAGGAATAAGAGAAATTAAAAGAAAGATAAGAAGTCTTACCGATACATGAGCCATCCATCTCCTCATATCCAACGCTGCAGACGCACCTCCCCAGTGGAACCAACCAGTCACCATCAGCTCCACAGAACAGTTTGGGCGTGTCTCTTTCCTCTGCATGGTTGATGCATGCGCCCCTCACCTCCACCAGCGAAGACGAGTCCACGCGGGGAACAGTGTCCGGAAACGAGGCCAGGTTCCTCAGAGTGAACGGACATTTCTTATAGTAAACCCTCACCGAAACCAAAGCAATGCAGGCGCCGATGTCCTGGAAAGCCAGGTAGAAGCCCTTCCTGGTCATGGGTCCCACCTCCCGCACCTCCGTGTTGAGCTTGAGGATGCGATCCCCCAGATCCATCTGGGTGAAGCTCTCATCGGCAGCGATGGTGTCGATCTTGGTGTACTGCGCGGGCTTGAACTTGACGCCGTGAGCCTCGTCCGTCTCGTGATAGAAGAGGTTGAAGGTCTCTTTGCAGGTTCCCGAAACCCAAGGGATGGAATTGCAGTCGCGCAGCGTAAAGCGAAGCTCGACGTAGATCTTCTGGGCAGCCTGCCGAGAAATCCAGTTGGACCGAAGCCAGTTGTTCTGATTTGGCTCCATCACGTTGCACACCTGGAAAGTGTGGATAGGCCGGTTGTGTTCGTCCATCTCCGTGATGGCGTCCCACTGCAGAGAAAATAAGAAATGAAGGGAGAAAGAGGGGGGAAAGAAAGGTAAAAATAGTAATTAAATGATAAGAAGAAATGTTTAAGGCTCTGCTAGTGGCCATGATGAGGAAACACTTCTCATTAAGGAAGTGATGGAAAGAACACCCAGATTTTTTTTTTTTTTTCAGACTGTGGTAAAAATAGCGTCCGTCAGTTCAATGAAGGAAAATATTTCAATTCATTTCCAACAGTTTTCTGCTACTTCTGGGTGTGTAAAACTGAAATGTTATAACTTAAACAAGAAAGAGAGCAAGTAAAACAAAAATCAACATGTTGATGATTGAAATAAGTACTTATTAACCTGTGATTTTGTAATTTTTCTAAAGGTCTTTGCCATCCGACTGCATTAACACTTGAGTCGTGACAACTGACGTCTTGGGCTGTTTCTATATTTCATAATTTGCATAGTATATTGTGTTCAGTGTTTTGTAGGAACTTTGCACTTTCCTTGCTGACGGAAACAAAAAATACTGAAAAATGCAGCCATTGTTTTGATACACTGGTGTGGATTAATGGGTTAGTTAAGGCGACATTTTGGGCTCATAATATGGCAGATACACTCACCGGCCACTTTATTAGGTACACCTGCTCAACTGCCTGTTAATGCAAATATCTAATAGGTTAATCATAATGAACCATGCCGTGCATTTAGGCGTCAAAACAATCTGCTGCAGTTGAAACTGATGATGATTTTTGAACGTTGCATGGTTCTATCTCTAGAATTTATAGTGAAGAGTCCAAACAAAGACAATTTTCCAGTCTGAAGTGAAAACGCCTCGTTGATGCCAGAGGTCTGGGAGGAAAGGCCAAACTGTTTTTTGAAGCAACAGTAACTTCAATAACCAGACGATATATAAACAGTACATTTACCTATAACTGTATTAGGTACTGTACTGCATTAGGCACAGCTGGTACTAGCAAGGTGTGCCTAATGAAGTGGCCGGTGTGTGCTGCTACATAACCCATCTCACAGCTAAATTGTTGGACAGATATGAAATGAGCATTCATGCCTGGCAGCAAGAGGGAGAAAAAAAACTCTCTTTCCTCATTCATATGCTCATTCTCAGTGGGTTTTCTCTGTGCAGGACGTCTGACTGGAGCTGCCGAGTCATCAGCTCTCAAAACTCCCACCTCACATGATCGGGAGTGCAGTAGCTTTGCAGGGTCATGAGGTTACTTGTCCCCAGGTTGATGGGATAGAAGTTAATGGGAGTATTTAGCCCCCAAGTCCTGTACCGCTCTCTGGTTTTATTAGAGTGGGGACTGGCTACATGGGCGACCCCAAAACCACCCAGCAACAACCTCCTGGAATCAAATTACCTGCCTGGGAAAAACGGCTCTGAAATCGCTTTGCTTACAACGCAGCATCGCCTCCTTCACAAGGCAGAGGTTTGTCTTTGTGCAGCGTCTACTTCAGTGAAATACTTATGCCTAGGGCTGCACAATATATTGAAAATAAACCCCAAAACATCCTTATTGTAGTGTGCAATATTCATATGGCAAAGATGTGCAATCATTTCTTTTTTTTATTAACTTTCTATTTTTCATCCCATGTGGTACCACAGTGGTTTTTTCTATCACACTTTTCTAGCCAAAAAACCCAAAACTGACCTAATGCTAGTAATTCTGTTGAATGTACGTTTACATGTTATTAATGTTGGAATATTTCGGAGTTCTGTTCTTAAAAGTGTATTGAGAAACTTCTTGTAAACACTTTGTCCAAAAAACACTGATACCATGTTTCTTCCTAAGGTCAGGTTGACATAGAAAAGAGGAAAACAACTTCATCTATGGTATTAATTAATGTCCAGTGACGTGTTTGGATGACATGTGAAGAAGGTATAAAGATCTATTTTGAATAAACAATTGGGGGAATGATCCCTGACTTGAACCAGTGTCAGAGTCTTAATTTTATACAGCAATTAATGTTAAAAAGATATGAACATTTTCAGATCACAACTTTGGGCAAAACAATTATATTTAAAGATTTTATTTTTATATGCAGTATTTACTAAACCAGACAAACAATGGAATATTATTTTGTTAAAGGTCTTACATGGTGGTGCTTTTATTATGAAACACATCCATGTCATTTACACATTATTATATGTGAATAAAATGACTAAATATTTGACAATGTTTGTGTCTGAAGGTCTATAATTGAAACGTCACCAGGTTTTTAGACAGAATTGTGGAACTGATTATAACAGATCATTGTTTTGTCTTAAATTCTAAATAATTGAGTCAGCATGGAAACAATTGGCTCGTTTTAACAATTTTCTTCATGGATGAAATTGGTGTTTCTTTAGGTGAACAGTTATCGCAACCCTGTACATCCATAACGCACGTTTTGGCAATATCGTGCAGCCATACCTGCGCCAATACAGTGACGGAAAAAATTATTAGACCATCAAAAGTCATCAAAAGTAATAGTTATGCAATCAAGTACTAACTCCAGTGTGTGTCATGTGACTAAAAGAGACAGAAAACAAACATGGAATGTTTTTTTTGTCAGAACAATGACATATATATTGTTGTTATCATTATATTTATCCAAATAAATGGACCTTTAGTTGTACCAGGCATTAAAATGAACCAGAAACCGAAGAAAACAAGGGGCGGTCTAATAATTTTTTCCCCAACTGTACGTCTAAAGGTGCGCTTTTAAAGGAACGCTACTGTTATTCCTCTTGCAGTTACGTTCCGATACGTGACACTTCCCATCAGAAAGACTAATTACAAAGTGTAGGGAAGACATTCTTTGTTCTGGAATCAAACGAACGATATAGAGCATTTGCATTAATCTGTTCTTTCATTTTCTGGGCATCAAAAGCCCACATCCACCGTTATGTCTCAAGGGGATTGTGAATGAGTTGGAGCAATAAAGCTCTGCAAGTACCTCCTTTAGAATTGCTCTGTGCACACCAAGTGCCGCTCCCGGGTAGGAGCCAAATACTATAATCAACACTGTTGTCACACAGACAAGCGGAATGCACTTGGGATGGTAGGTGAGAAAGGCCAAGCATAAATCTATTATTACCAAGCAGCACACTCGCATAACCACATTTATGTATTTTACGCACACTCACATAGTCATGTCATGTCGGCGTTCGCAGGTCTGAGGCGAGACATCCCGATTCTAATTAATAACTGGAAAACAATCACTTTACAGGCAAACACAACCCAGAGAGTTGCGATAGAGCAGCTGGTTAATTTACCAATACTATTTCCCTGATAAGCTTGTGCATTTAATAAGCTGTTTTGCACTTAGCTAAATATTACCTCTTGATGAGAGTAGTAATCAAAGCGTAATGTTTGCTTTCACATACTCATTATCCTCTTTAATAACATGTTCTAATTCAATCATCCAAGGCGACAGGCTTTAATCTGCTCTTCCCTCAAGGTGTAATTGTAGCATTGCAGTCAACAAATTGATTATGATTAGATATGATGTTACCCATAAAATGTTTGGCTATTCACAGGTTTAGAAAAACCAAATGTTGTGCAATTCTCGGGACAAATATCGACATTTAAAGTTGAAATTAGCACAAATATTTTCTCTACAAAAGCAAAATAAATAGAAACAGTTGCATATCCTGCACATTGTGTCCAGCTACGTGATGTTACTAACATGGAAAATGGGTCATAAACATAATGAATCTAATTTGTACTAGATGACTTGATTTGGACCGGGCGGCCGACGGTATCATTCATATGGTCTGTCCTTATGGCGCCGCTGAGATTTATTTGGCGTGAATATCAAGAAAGCAGCCATGCACCTCAAAGCACATCTCAATAATAATAAAAAAACTGCTCTCCCTGGTATATTTACATTCACATTAGTGCTTAAATCAATGCAAAGACAAGGTTATGCGTTGTCACATGTCCAGGCCTGTGTTCTGTAAAGTCTAGTCAGGTACTAAACCCATTCCACGTTCCTTAATGCATCGTCCTGACAAATGTTATATCTATTTGATTATGATGTCAATATACATGTGCACAGTTCACTGAATAATAAGGTGATAATAGCATACTAAGAATATAGAACAGCATAGAGTAGGTATTATTGTCAAAATAACTTTGTACAATGTAACAAAATGTGTTTTTACATCCATTTTACGATACAGACATCAATTATATAAAAATATAAGATAAAAAATAAAAAAAGAAAGATCAAAAATTAAATATAAGTAAAAATAGTTAAGCAAAAAACACAATGCAAGTGTAAAAAAAGTAAAAAAAAACAGGTATAAAAAATAGTTTTCATTATTTTTTTAAATGTATGTGCCATAGAAACATCCATACACAAAGTGAGTCCGGTGTCAAATATGCAGAACATACAGTAAGGACATTTATATTTAACAAGCATGTGACGTTTTTATTAAAAGGATCATATTTATTAAACCCACTTTTATTAGTTTTTGCTTCATTTATTTGTGTATTTGGACACTAATAGTTCAAACAGTTTGTATTTGAACCCTCCAGCTGCTGCAATCTTTATATTATCTTTATATTCCGACAAAAAATAAGTGGATTTCTACAACCTGTTTTAATTCCTTCTTAATTTGTTACATTTACAACTGCTTAAGTCATGACATTCGCACATTTAAGGTCCAGACTTACTATGAATATTTCTCAGTTGCAGCAGTTGGAGTAAAAACTGAAAATATGTCCAAACTTTGAGCCGATTATCTAAAATGTTCAAGTGGCTGAACTGAACAGAGCAGCATGGTCAACAACCTGGAGGGGGCGGGGCCTGAAGTGGCTCATGCATTTAAAGGGCCAGCGCTCATAATAACCTTTTCTGGGGTCATTACTCAGAAATATGATTGAAGATGAACCTGTGGAGTTGAATTAATGAAGAATTCAGAACATTTACAGTTTGTGTAGACCACAGGGAAATGTAGGAAAATGCATAATTCCATTTAAAAAAGCTAATAATGTTCAGTTTGTTCACAGTTGTACATATTATTTACATTGTTTTTAAAGCACAACTTCTAGATGCAAATATATTCATTATGTTATTTTACTTTTTTCCACTTCAAAATATAGAAAATGGTTTGGAGTTGATTTTTTTTTAATATATTTACAGATAGATTTTTATATCTGTAAATATATTTAAAAAAAAATCTTTCTATGAATTTTTTTCTATTTCATAATATTTAATAACAGTTTTAAGGTCTACTACTGTCACCTACCGTTGCAGTGTAGAACCAGATTTAATGCCCTTAAATAAACACCCGACAATGACAGAACACACAAACCTTTATCACATATAAAGGTATTTTTTTCACAGTTTTACAGAAGAAGCTGATTTGTTTGCAGCTTCCAACTTCCAACAAGATCGCAGCGAAGTCCTTGCATACATTTACACAAGTGTTTTTAGAGCCACTGACTCAGTCTTCACACTTAAGGAGTTTATCGTCTTTTTTTTTTTCTTCACACTTCGTCAACTGTTGACCTGAAGAGGTGTTTGTGGGATGTGAGATTCTCCATCTCCTTTAGCTACGACTGTGTAAAAGTGGCCCCTGAAGATAAAGGTCAAGTTTTTTTTATTTTATTTTATCTTTTTTATTCTGAACACGTTTTACTTCAGAGTCAGTATGTTAAGGTCTTATATTTGCATATATGTTCTCAGAATGATTTTTAAGTGACAGCTAAAAAAAAAAAAAAACAACCCCCCAAAGTCGACCGTCCTCCAGTTTTAGGCGACGGCGGAATGAGCTCAAACTCCGGTGTGAATCTGTGTAACTCCATTACGGCGAGGTAGGTCGGCTAGAAATGAGAACTGAATACAGACCACGTCGCGCTTCCACACATACACAATCGCACGCCACAAGGTCAGACGTGGCCCTCAGCTCCACTTCCCGAGACATTTTTATAGTGCGTCAAGGCTGTTTGCTGTTCTGAAAGGACTGCGGCAAATATCTAATATCTCGGTATTAAACTGAAGACATCACTCTTATTAGACCTGATTCTTTAATGACACGGTACAGTGTGAGAGCCTTGAGACAAAGACGGAATGAGACGGAGGCACAAAAAGAAGATGAATCCTGTCTCGTGGGTGGGCTTGAGACGGCGTGACATGGGGACAATGAACAGAATCACCAGTTAGGAGGCGATGAAATGTCCTCAGATGCCATCGCAGATAAAACTGTGGCAAGAGACGCACGGGTAGAGGCCGGACTATCGGAGTGATTTGTCCCAAGAGGGAAAATAATTGCGATAGGAGCATGTTGCTGCTTGAATCTCCAACCAGACATCGTTCATTCCTGATATAAAGGCTCAGGGGAAGCATGAAGCAGCCGTGTGACAGCAAGAGAAAGACCCAGCAGGACTTTGAAGGCAGTTTCCAAATGAACTTTTCCTCTATATTTAACATTTTTAAGTGGTTTTATGGTAAATGGACTGCATTTATATAGAGCTTTTCTACACCTTAGTACTCAAAGTGCTTTACATTATTATTACATTACATTTGGTTGATGCTTTTATCCAAATTACAAGGTAATTATAGCGTAATATAGCATATATAGCGTAAAGGCCCATCTGGGATTCAAACCGGCAACCTTCCGCACCAAAGTCAGCAGTGTAAACCACTATCCAGTCACATTCATTTAAAAAAACTCACATTCACACACTCATACACCAGTAGGCGGCTACTATGCTAATGTACATGCTGAAGGACACTTTGACATGTGGACAGTGGGAACCAGGATTTGAACCGCCAACCTTTTAGTCATTGGACAACCCGCTCTACCAACTGGAATACTGAAAAAAAAACTAAGTCAGTGGCGTTAACCACTGAGCTACACAGTCGCTACATACGTATGAAAGGATAAGGCCATTTGACCTTGAAAAAGTAGGTCAAGGTCGCCTATTTTCAACCGGTTTCTGCTCCATGCAAAGATGTATCCACTGCAGATACCTAAAAGTTTTCTTCAGATAATGTGATTATGTATTTGAATGGACAGACCCATTATGGAACTATTACACTACACCTCAGCCAAAGGGTAAAAAACTGTATTTGACAACAATTATTTACATGTATTGATAGGATTAGTGGATCAAACAGTTTAGATCAGTGGATGGTTTTGTTTACTTTATGGGTTGAGGAGTAAATTACTACACAGCTTTTCATTTACAAGAGGAAACAAAACCTTTGTGTTCGCTATTGCCTTACAAGCAATTAAACGTGTTTCCTCTTAATTAACACCAGGCTAGATCTGGAACAGCCTGGCTGACTTTGTGTAATCTGAATGTGAAGTTTTTCACATTTTCAGGGTGAGAAACTTCAAGTGAAATCCTTGCCTACCCTGTCAGTCTTTACATTCATAATTGAAAAAGTGCTAGAAAATGCGGTTGATTGATTACGGCCTCAGACCAAGTCCTGCGCCGCCTCTATCTAACACCAAAGAGCCAATCATTTTACTGGCCACTCGCCCAGAGGTGAGCTCTTTTTATTGAAACTGTGAAACCTGGAGCCGTGTTGAGTGCTCTGCCTTTAACGGTACCGCTGTAACTCTCTCCATTCGTCTTCGATTATAATTAAACATTTAGCAATCCTAAATATTCCAGACAATTGGCCAGGGCTGAGGTTGTAAAAAAACCTCTGAATTAAATACAGTTAAAGTTAAATGCCCCTCTGTGTCAATGAGGGTGTGTTATCACTCACTATTAAAGAAATACTTAATAATTATATTAGTGTCAGACTGGAAGCAGGAGAGGTACCGTTAAAGGGTTTATGGGACCAATTCTGGGGCCTATGGCAAAAATTTGTGTTTGGTCAAACAAATCAAGTAGTGTACGTTTCTCTGTACACAAGCAGGGTTTGATCTGACAAAAAAAATAAATAAATAAAAAAAGATGGGGCTTTTCTTTTTTTTCTTTTGTCAGACCCAGGGGTGGGGGGCACTTCTATATGTAACTAATATAAGTAACATTACATACGTTCAACGTCAAGCTCTCAGCTTCTACACCTCTATTATACAGTGGATCTTAAACAAAATTCTAACAATTTCTAACCTGTATCGACTAGACCCCATCCACTGCTCTGTGGGGGGGGGG
>JAPSES010000019.1:11639004-11649377 GCA_029822895.1 Maxillicosta whitleyi | reverse complement strand
TTACTTCATCATCCCTTACACTAGTACCATTACTTCATCACTCCTTATATTAGTACCATTACTTCATCATTACATTAGTACCATTACTTCATGGTACCTAACAAAGCAGGTCCACTCAGTCTTCATGCACAGGTGGACCTTACAGTTGCTCATTTCAAACCCAGCCTTTTTTTTTTTTTTTAATGCGCAAATTAAAAATGGAAATAAAAACAGCTGCATGGAAATATACTGAGCGTGTATTTGGAACTAAATGCAAATTCCACCTTCAGGGTAACAGAGGCAGAGCCACTAAAACCTCATTAACATGCAATGGCTTCACTACAGGTAAAAACACATAATCACAGCTTTCAGCCTCAAAAACCATCAGTAATACTCAGAGATCGATACTGGTTAAGGCCATGGTCCGTGTTTCCTTTCACCCTTTTCCCCTTCATCTCATTTGCCTAAACAGTGATATGTCAGTCCTCTTCACACATGCTGACTCCCTCTCATCTGAGCTGACACAGACCACAGACCTCTCCTTTTTGCTCTCTACCACCAGCTCAGACAAACTATGCGTGGGAAAAAGAGAAAGGGTGGTGGGGGGGGGCAGCTTGTCATTTTACATATCTATTTTTGCAAGAGAGGCAGGCGGTGTGGAATGTCAATGTGTGGCTCAGCAGCCTCTGACTGATGCCAGATCACAGTGACGGCTGCACACAGTTGTACGACACACACACACACACACACACACACACACACACACACACAGATGTTAGTAGCAGGGTGCAACGGTAGACAGCGTAGATAAGACCAGGTCACCCAAGTAGACACACACACACAAACACACACACTTATACTGGAACACACACACAAACACACACACTTATACTGGAACACACACACGCACACACACACACACACACACACAGATGTTGGTAGCAGGGTGCAACTGTAGACAGCATAGATAAGACCAGGTCACCCAGGTAGACACACACATACACACACATCTGAACACACACACACACACACACAGGATCACATACACACACACGGAACACACACACACACACATATACTGGAACACACACACGCATTGGGAAACACACACATATACAGGAACACACACAAACACACACACATATACATACTGGAACACACACACACACACACACACATATACATACTGGAACACACACACACACACACATATACATACTGGAACACACACACACACATATACACACACATATACATACTGGAACACACACACACACATATATATACTGGAACACACAAACACAGCAACACACACACAAACACAGTAACACACACACACACACACACACACACACACACAAACACATATATACAGGAACACAGACACGCACACACAAACATGTACATACTGGGACACACACACACACACACAAACACAGTAACACACACACACACAAACACAGTAACACACACACACACACACACACACACAAACACATATATACAGGAACACAGACACGTGCACACAAACATGTACATACTGGGACACACACACACACACAAACACATACATACTGGAACACACACACACACAGGAACACACGCACACACACACACATACATAGTGGAACACACACAGACACACACCGGAACACACACAAACCCAATCAGCTCAGAACAATAACACAACATTGAGTTATTCTCTACAAAGTGTCTCGATACAACATTTAAGGAGGATTGTCGGACGCCATGGCAGATGTTTTCCGTCCTGAAGCATACGTGACATTAATAAATAAGCGTTTTCTTTGAGGCTTTCAGTTGTGGATGTTGGTACGTCTAACCTTATCAGCAGATAACAGCCCCGTCTCCTTTTCTGGGGCTATATCTTCAGATCAGTACTCCAAACTGATGAGTCAGATGAGGGACCTAAGCGACATCAACTTAAGCCAAACACAACAGTCAATGATAAAGACAACTCTGACATTTCACACCGTAGAAAAGGTCACAATCTCATTCTCTCTTATCTCCTCTGTTCAGTCCCGGTTCAATTAACTTCAAATCTGCTTTATTGGCGTCACACACCCAACAATATTCTATTGATTTAGGTACAATACAACATAATAATACAAATAAAACATCAACAAAATCAATAAACTGTGATCTTCATGGAAAGACAATGGACATTCTACCAGTAAATGTCCTTTTCTATATATGTTTTACTTGGTAAGTGTTTCTATTGCAGTCCTGTCTGTCCTGGACCATCAAATAATCATCCTCATTTAGTCATTTCCTCAGTAGCAGCAAAATAACACAAAGTCTGTAAATTGAAGTAGATTAAAACCAAACACTTAAGGTGAAGACACGTCAAATTGACCAACAATCGTCACCAGAAAAGGTAGCCAGACTGACCAGTCAGCTCCCGTCTCCCTGATATGGTCAAAAAAATGTGAAGAACCCACCACATCGACGACCGACTTGAGCGTAACTTCTGCGCTTGCCTGAGATGCAATGTCTCCATAACAGCAGGCGATGCTAATCGGTATTATGGCTCCAAAAAATTAAAACTGGAAATGACGGAACATCTTTCTACACCAAAACATCAGTCATTCGTCAGTCATTGGCAACAGTGGGTGCTGAGTAGTCAAGAAGGGTTGTTGTTATACTCATTGAACCGATAGCTAGTAATAATAAGATACTGGCATCGTCAGTGCGCTGGATTCTTCTTGTGGAAGAAGAAATATTCCGGTCTTCTCGTTCTCTGATTTGCTGGTCAAGGGCTGCCCCTGCACCAATCCGATTGGTCCAACTGAACAACCAGAGAACGACCCAATACAAACAATCAGAATCATGTTCATTGCCATGGAAGTAAACAGGGTTCAGATTACAAGGAATTTGCTTCAGTGGTTTGATGAATACATTGAACATGGAATAAGTGCAGTAAGAAAAAAACAAAATAAAACAAAATAAACAAATAAGATACAGTTATAGTGGACTATCAAATTGTGTAGCTCAGTGTTTTACGCCGCTGACTTCGGTGCGGAAGATAGCCAGTTCCAGACCCAGGTGATACCTTGGGGAAGCTTATTTACGCTACACATCCCAAAGGAGGCGCAAGCCCATTGTGCCAGTTCCATGCCCGGTTGTGTCAGGAAGGGCATCCGACATGATTAAATCAACATGATAAGATGATTCCCTGTGGCAACCCCGAAAGGGAAAAAGCCAAAAGAAATCATCACATAGTGGACTATCGAATAAAAAACTAAATATACAATCTACACTGTGGACAAACCTGATGGGTTTGAATGAGGTATAACGGTACTGGTTATGGTTCTGTGTAAATAATCCAAGTAGCAAACAGTGCAATCTTCAAAAGAGTGCAAATCGCCTCCTGTTGTAACAAACATGGAATGAGTTCAACAACAAATCAGTGACTCCTACAGTATGTATGTAGACCAGGGACAAAGACAATAGTCCAACGCCACAGCGCATATAAACGTACACATTGTGTCACAGATGCAAATATAGAAGTATCACTACAAAGGAACTCAAATAAACTCATTAGCTTAGCAACATCAGTGCTACACGTAATTATGTTATACATAATTGCACTGGTAAATGGGCCATTTAAAATGAATGTTAGTCGAGTAGAAAAGTTTTGACAGCGCTGTAATTTATTTCATTTTGTTATTTATTTTAGCACAGACTGTAGCAGGAAGTTTTGTCAGTTTGTGGAATACTTTTTTAGCTATAAATACATTGCAGGCGAAGCGCAAAGCCGAAATGTTCTCACTACTGAATCAACGTTGAGCAGTTTTGCGTCCTAATTGTGATCTTTAAAGCATTACTAACAGATAATTCACTGCAACGTATCAGCTTCATATCGGCCCTCACTGACTTCGGCTGCTAAAGAACCCTCATTACTGCACCGCTAATAGTAAATTTCCTTTAAATGTTTGGGATGTTATATGTAGTTAAACGTACTCTGCAGACATACAGGATAAAACACACAAACACCCACAACGCACTGCTTCCCCCCGTTTTCATAGTCTGCTGCTCTCTGTAAGAGGAAGCTGTCAGAGAGATGGGGAGGGGGTGGAGAGAGAGAAAGTCGGCGAAATTGAAGAAAAGAGAAGAAAAAGATATCAAGAGGATTGGGGAAGAGAAGATGTCACAAAACAGTAAGACGGAGCGGACGGAGAGGTAAAAAAGTAAACAAAAAAAAGGTAAAACAGATTGTGAAGATGATGTGTGTTTGTGCTACGGCGCTTCAGGGCTAAATAATAGAGAAGATTCCTCAGAAGAAGACACATTAAAGATAAAGCTCGGAATAAGAGTCGCTGGTAACAGGAGAAAGAAAAACCCAATAAGAGGAGGAAATAATAAAACAAAGACGACACACTACGCCGAGAATGTTTCCAAACTAAGTTATGCAATGTAAGAATATTTGAGAACTAATATGTTTGATTTCTTTGGTTAGCGTAATGATGCCCATTCGTCTTGGTTTTTGACAGATGGATGGGCAGATTAGAGTCAGAAGATCCATCATATACGTTTCTCTGACAGGCGACCTTTTGTGGCCATTAACATGACAGTGCTCTCCAGGAAAGTGTTGCATTGAGCAGCGAAACAGATGGTGCTGCGATATTTTTTCACCACAACATAAAGTCTTGGGGAGGAGGTTGGACGTGGATGGATGTGTGCGCCGAGATTCAAACTCTGAACACAGCATCACAGAAAAGACAAGGACTTTACCAGAGCTGGAGGTTGTTGTGACCTGATGACTAAACACTGTCAAACCTTTATTCCATTTGGACTGGAAATGAGCAGCAACACTATAACTGCCACATTTGTTTCTGTCAATAGTTTCTTTTTTTTTTATTGGTGATGTAGATGCATAAAGTCTTCTCCATCAGATCCCTCAGACTCTCAATGTGGTTCAGGTTTGGACTCTGTGGTGTCCACTCTTTTACAATCTGATGCTAATTAATTCTGATGTTGTCATCTTAGCATATCTGTATCGTCACAGATGTTCAGACCTGCTCATTCAGTACATTCAGGTTTAGCTGACCTCATTTTCCAATTACATAACCTAACGTGAACTTTGACCTGACCAACTGAACCTACCCCAGCTCATAACACTGCCCCCATAGGCTTGTACTGTAGGCACTAGGCATTATGGGTAATCACTTCATTCTGAAGAAGGGTCAATCTGGACTCATTAGACCACATGACCTTTTTCTAATTAAACACGGTCCAATCCTTATGGTCTCTACAAACTGACGGTTGTTTAAGTTGTTTACTCAATGCATCAGTTAAAGGTCCGTAGAACGTATCACTCTGTGCAGTAATAATAACGCCGCCACAAAAATTTTAACTGAAACACAAGTTTCTATTTTCACCTTGGAACCAACGTCTCAAACATACAATTCAAAGCGGCCGCATTTTGAATCGAGACACTCTACATATGGAACAGTCCTGTTACTTATTTATACATGATTTATACACACACTACTGTCCCATTTTTGGGAGAGCCAACTTAGCTAGAACTAGATTTTTGGACTTGCAAAGACACAAAACAACTTTGCTAGTGGTGCTTAACATTCATAAAACAAACCCTTCTTTGAATAAATGCTAACATAGCAAACATTAAACTCAACTGACTGATCCCTGGCATCCTCCAGGACAATGGTCTTCTTCTTCTACTTTGATTATTACTGTCATATTTACCCTATCGTACTATCAGAAGATAGTCCAAGTCAGTTTACGAAAGCATTCCGAAGTCACATTTTATTTTATTGTTTTTTTAATGGCTTTTTTGCTTCATAATTGCTTCATATTTAATGGAAACATCTACTGGTCTACTGAATTTTGCTGGTGAAAAAATGCTGTCCAGATGATAAACAACGGTTATTTGCAGCGTTGGGAGTAATGTGTTACAAAAGTAATGCATTATAGTAACCGATTCGTTTTTGCTCAGTAGTGTAAGGCATTAAAAATCAATTTTCATTGACATTTTACTCTATACTTGTTCAATAATGCACTTTTCTGCCATAATTTCATATGAAAAAAACAAAAACAGCAAGACCACAAGACCTGAAGGATTAAAAATTTAAAAAAAAATGCAGCAGGGACATTTTATTTCCTGTTGGTGTTCAGCCAATGGGTGAAGACAGTAGAAGAAAGTCCAGTGTACACATGGATGTAAGCTCATTATTAACCCAAACCCTGTTTTACAGAAGCTAGTTAGCATTAGCATGATCCCTGTCATCAGCAATGACAAGCTAAGCTAACATTTCTATGACTATTTACAATTATTTATTGACTGTGAATTTATCTACCGGTGTCCTTGGCCCCACCCCCTGTTTGAACATGAAAAATGTTGAGAAAAAAAATGCAAGCGTTCCTGCTGCTGCTATGTGTCCACATGTACGTTAGGGTGTAAATGTCCGAAGGCTCCTAGCTCTTTTATTGGGGCGGGCACCATTTCTGATGAGAGTCTGTATGCAACTCAAAAGTAATACAGGAGTCATGTAACACATTACAATCAGACAGTAATATTTGAAAGTAACTCCATACTTTATAATAATAGTAACAAATAATCTAATTTATTACAGTTTGGTAGTGACTTACACAACACTGGTTAACAGTTTAATGTATTTCGAGGCCTTTGAACATGTACACATTGAACTGTGGGTTGGTGGTTTTCAGCGTTGCCCCAAATACCCATTAAGACTCCTCCACATTGCAGAGTTTCCAGGATGTACATCATTGTTTTAGGATTTGTCTTCTGGGTTTTAAGCTAGCTTGTTGCTGTCTCTCACCCGTGTCTTCCTGTCTCTGTCTGGTAACACTAGGAGACATCTTTCCTTAGCAAAGCCATCTGACTCCAGTCTGAAGTGTTTAAACAAGCCTGACTGGAAATGAGCACAGACAGAGCGGGATTGTCTGGCCTGCTCGATCAATTAGGACAGAGGAAGAAGCAAAGAGATAGAGGGAGCCGGAGAGGGAAAGCATGTGGTGAGGCGCAGCTTTCAGCATCCTCAGAATTTTTATGAAATGTTAAGTGCATTTTAGAGCGCTTGCCAGACAAAACATTAATCTCCAACGAAACCATATCCCCCTAACAGGCAAGCCTCTGCTGACCTCGAGTGCCCCCCATCCACCTTCACATGTAGGTTCCAAGATCCACAAGACTCAAATCTGCCCTGAAACCTGAGAGGAAAACAAGATGCTTCCCTCACCCATTGGTCTTTCTTTGCCTGTAACTGAGACAGAGGATAAAGTGCAAACATTCAGGGGATGAAACATAGCCAAGTGTCTCTGTGTCTCTTTTATCATGGATCTAAATGCATTTCACTGAGATAAAAAAGAAAAAAATTAGATGAGAAAACAAAAAATGGGCATTTTCCCACTTTGAACTTCCTTCCCTTATTGGTCATACGATATAAAACTGCAGTGTTACATACAAATATTACACATTATCAGTGGTTTCCTTCCAGCCGACATAATGAGTCTGTTTCCATCTGATCTTTTATCAACACAGGGTAAATAACAGTCATATATTTGCCCACAGTCTGTCTTGGCTTCACTTCGTCCCCAGATGTATACGTTATAAGTGAGTTTTGGAAGACTTGGAGACAAATGATATCAGATTCAGGGACTTTGCCATTTCTGAGAGTTTAGCAAATTGATACCAAGGGTGAAAGGGAGACGGAGGGAGGAGGAAAGGAGGCGTTTTTGTCCTGCAGTGCCGTGATCAATCTTCTGGCATAGCGTTCTGTTACAACATGCAGCAGAATCCCTATCCATCCACACCCTCCACTGGGACTTTGAAGGGGTGAGTGGTGACTTATATTCAGATTGAATTAGCTAAAAAGGAAAGCTTCCTGCATGCCCCACCAGCAGTTTCATTACACAGAAACATGTAAGGTCTACCTACCTACCAAGAGAATTAAGCTATAATGTAATTTCAGCCAGTGAGCCTGCATACTGGCACATCAGTCGCTGGATCCCTGAACATGAGATGGAAATGATTTGCACCCACTAGAAACCTTTTGGTGATTATAATATGCATGAGAATCATTTACATTTTTGGTACGCATGATGGGTTAGCCTAACCTCTGTCGCACGGGGACACGAGCAGCTGTAAAGGTTGTAATCTACGTGTAAAAGAGGCAGATGACCACCTGCTGACACGAAAATACCATAAAGGGAGTGGAACATTTGGAGGAGATCTCCAACTCTTTCAGAATGAATCAATTACCCGTATTAATATATTCAGATTTTAAGTGTGTGATTTTACACACAGGTGGACCGCTCACATTAATAACCGGTGAAAAGCGTCCTAAGACGGACCGTGAACTAAAACTGAGAAGTGAAGTGAACCGCTGCCAGTTCTACTGTTGCAGACTTTGATGTACCTCCTGCGAAGTTCAAAAGAGCTCAGGGCAGTCCCACTGTGAAATTGGTAAGTGCTTAGGGGCTGTCTGCTTGGCATTTTAAGCACTTTATGCACACTTCTTGAGAAAGCGCACAATTCTAAGGAGCTGCTTAAGGGAAACCGCTCATAACGCACTGTCGTCAAATAGTAGCAACAGCTGAATTGCAGCGGAAAAGATCAATGAAAGGAAATTTTACAGCATTAGGAAGCATCTTTAATCGGCAGTAACGCACTTTTCTTACACACGTTGATTAAACCCCAAATATAGCAAGTGCTTCACCGCATCTTTAAATTATTCACTTTACTCGCTGCAGAAATTTCACTGTTTGTGCTTTCACTTCCCTGGTAGTGTTGGTAGAACTCACGCTCTTCTGCACTCTGGCACGTGGACCGATCACACAGGTGACATCAATTAAAGTCTGTGAAGGCTCAGTGCTTAGAGTTGGACTCTGAACTGATTTTCTGGCTACTGCTTTATGCATTCAGCTGCATCCTTCTTAAAATTAATGACTATCGTGACTGTCAGCCTTCAACTTCTGCCTAGAAGACTTGGAAAAGAGATTGAAAAGATGTGGGTGTGACCTCGTCTCACATTTAACCCTTTAACCCCTAGCGCGTCTGTGGTAAGCGTTCCAAATGTATTCATCATTTTAAATATCCGGGGAAAAAACATTCAACTGTTTGCTCAATAGTATAGATTTCCAAATGTGCTGATAGAATAGAGACATCTGAGCATGCTCAGTGCAACCCCTGCCACCTGTGTAAAGGAGGGAACGCAAAGACTGATTTGGTGTAAAAATAGACAGTTTTCCTCATGGTTTTGTGTTTTTACCAGCGTGACATCATGTGTAGAAGCAAATCTTAGCATTTATTTTAGTTTCTTAATTTTTTTTTACCTCTTCTAAAATACATAAACATCAAATAACGTTTTTACGCGCTGGACAACATCGTCGCCACGCACGGCGGTAAAACGACCATGTGGCTCCGACGTCCGTCTTTTTTATTAGCGAAGCCAAAGAGAACAATGGAACAGGTATTCTTCAAACAAATCACGCTCACATAGCAGAACTTTGCCCCCTTGTGTCCAAACATATATGGTTCCCTAAACAACATGCTAAGCAAACATACAAACATGAAATAATACAAAATAATGGCATTTTTTGTAAGTTTAATAAAATGGTGCTCACATCATGACTCCTGTAAATATACACACAGCTTCTAATTGGTGCGTTATCTGTATTATAATATTATGCATGTGCATTATAAGCTTTGTGCATTAATGTTCTCGCTGTTATTAGCCCCATGTGTAACCTGAATGTGTCAAATACAACACACAGAGGGTTACAGTTAGGGGTGGGGGCAGTGGTACTAAACTTATTTTGGCTCTTTACCCCATTTTTACATCACAAATTTCTGGCGATATTAAAAACAGACATTTTTCTTTTAGAGACGTCGAAGCGTGACCAGGCAGGGGGAATAAATCTTTCCATTCTCTGTTGGGCGCGGTTTTCTGACTGCGACTACGTCCGGGCAGGTTAAAGTGTAGTAGCTAACACACGTGGTCACATGATCAGGTCAATCAAGATACGCCCTCTCAGATATTATATCCTGCATTTTATTTGAAGTGTGTGGTGTTTTAATTATAATGAAATATATATTGAATCATCAGAAGATATTTTTATTAGTAATTTTTTTTATCAATTACTAGAAATTTCGGGCGTCCCCATGTGGGATTTTGACGTAAACTGAGGTGATAAAATGGCGTTGAATAACACGTGAAAAGTCGAAAAGCATGTCAGATACATTAAGAACTGGTTTTTACTGTTTGCATTGTTTGCGTTGTGTTGATTTTCCTTATTTATTTATTTATTTTTAGCGAGTTTTGACCGTATAACTGCTTTTTGGAGTTTAACCAGGTACCAAAAACTAACTGGACGGATTCAGAGAAAAGGAC
>JAPSES010000019.1:11578383-11592841 GCA_029822895.1 Maxillicosta whitleyi | reverse complement strand
ATTTTTGGTGAGTGTATATGCTTTTTATTTTTTTTTTTTTTTTTTTTTAATGTTTTGGGTTTTTTGTCATTTTATTCAGTAAATATTGATAGAATTTATTTTTGGCTGTAGTGTAGGAGACCTAGCTTTGAACAATGACATTCACACCTGTCTGTGATGCAACACCCTGCTGTATTGCATTGTTTGTATAGTATTGATAGTATAATATTGATATTAAAATGTGGATTAAGTCAGTCTAACATATGTGTTTAGTTCAAGGAAGTATAAACCTAGAAGTGTTTGTGTTTTATTTATTTATTTGGTGTCCTCTTGTCTTGTTCAGTTAAATCAGATTGTTTAGTTGGTTTTATTTTGAGTATAGTTATATTATACTGATGTATTTTGTAGGAACAGTGAGTATACTTTTGGCTTTGTATTTTACTCTTTTAAAAATACCTTAGCTATCTTTTTTTGTTGCTTCACTGCTTGACCCTTGAACCATTTACTATTTGTTTCTTGTCCAAATAATTTCATTGAAACACAAAACAATGGGTTAACTTTTATGTAAAACCAAGTTCTGATGAGGAAACAGGAAAGGTACGTTGAAATGTGACCTGTATTTTTGCTGTTCTTTGGCTTGTTCAGTGAATAGTAGCAGTAGAGAAACAATACTACACTATAATATTTGCTTTGAGTTGGCTTAGTTGGGTTTTTTTTTATTATTATTATTATTATTTTTTTTTTTTAGCTTTTCCCTGATATTGTTCTGGTTGTGTGGATGTGTACCATGTGACTATTGCTATAAGTGTTGTGTAACATTACAATAACAACAACACAGACGGAATAGGTTTAGAAGCTACCAATTAGAATGCACTGTTTCTTAAATGTAGTTTTTTCGGTGCAAGACTGGGATCAAAAGGTCAGTGTGTGACATTTAGAGATGAAGCTGCAGATCGCCTACTTATTTTCTGATGCGCGTGACGTACCATTGTGTGATAAATTAATAAATGTTGATGTGAGGAAATGAATGGATATCGATATGTGAGTGAAGCATATTTTGTTTTTACTATAGATATTTATCGTTGACATTACTATTAGTATTTATGAGTCCGCATCCTGACAGTGCATCTAAATTTCATTGTACGTTCTGTATAATGACAATAAAGTATCTTATCTTATATTATCGTACCTCCCTCACCTTCCCTACGGTGGCCTCAGAGCCAGTGTCTTTTGTTTGATTAGAGCTCTTGTCTACAGATGGCGAGCTTGTTTGTTAAGACCGCCATTAGCTTTTGCATTGCAACAACTATTCTTATTGGGCTCCTACCGTTTTACATGAAAACAATACAAAATATACACGCATCACAATACATTAACAGGATCCAATTCAATCCAACATTATTTGTAAAGCACTTTAAAACAACCACAGTGGATCGAATCAAAGTGCTATACAGAAAAAACAATAGGTCGGCACAAAATACAATATACTGAAACCATTATAATCAAACAGATGACACTTCTAACAACACACTATATCACACACACGTGCAAAGAAGGGTGATGTTTGTGTAATTACCACCTGCTGTAAAATAGGAGGAAGAAAAGGGAGTCTGTTTTGATCTACCCGTTATTTTTTTTTACTTTTTTCTATCTCTATCACCTAACAATTTCCTGTGATTCATTTGTTTTGCTTTTAAACACATATCTTATTTTTCATTCATGTTCATATCTGTACATGAGAACAAGTACATATGCCAGAAATAAACTTTCAAATAGAGTAACTTTGCCATGAAAATAAGAATGAATTTCAGATTTAGTGATAATGAAAGAACAGATGAAGATATGAAAATATATAAATGTTTGGTTAGGTTGTGGTTCTGGAGGTAGAGTGGGTTGTCCAATAAGTAAAGGGTTGGCAGTTTGAATCCTGCTCTGTCCTAGTCATGTACCGTTGTGTCCTTGGGCAGGACACTTCACTCTCCTAACCTCCAGTTTCACTCACACTGTTCTATGAATATTTGGTGGTGGTAAGAGGGGCTGTTTGGCGTTAATTGGCAGCCATGCTTCCATCAGGGCAGCTGTGGATATAAATGTAGTTTACCACCACTAGAGTGTGAATGTGAGAGCGAATGAATAATGAATCAATACTGTAAAGCTATTATTATTATTATTATTATATTTATTAGTAAGTCAGAGAGTATTTACTCATTAAATTACTGTCATTCAAATACAACAGTAGTATTACCATACTGTATCATATTGTAATCTTTATTTTAATCTTAATTTTGTGTATGAAAATAGCTCAATTTCAGAGTTAAAGTGACTAAAAGGCACCGTATTTTAGTTTCTTTGCTTTTTTTTTTTTTTTTTCATCTCAGAGCACCAGAGCACAGAAATATGCTTGCACAGTGTATTTCCTGCTGCACACAGACATGCATACTCTCGTACACACTTGAGGTTGCCCACCTCCCTGACTGCCTAATGGGCCATAGGCTCTAATCTGGATAGCCACTGTGCTCAGGAGAATGAGCAGAGCAAATAGAGAGAGCAGCTCATCAGGCCTGAGAGCCTGTGTGTCAGTAACCCCAGCTGTTAAAGAGACAGCCACCAATTGTTCAGAAATGACATACGACAACACAATACATTTGCGGAATTGTGGAATTTCCACATATTACATAAGATCTCCTCGTAACCATTTTTAACCTTTTTTGTATTTTCAACTATTCCGTCATCCTTCTGTAATCGGTCACCCTTTTTTCCATAATATATAAAGATAAAATAACCAGGAAAACAGTCTCCTATGAGTGACAATAGATCTCATCATCACTTAATGCATCCTTTAAGCGTTTTCCTCTATTCAGCAGTCACTTTCTAGACCTCTGTAATTACAGTCAGCGGTGATACAAGGTGGCATTCAGACACTTGACAGTTCCCGAAACCTGCCCCCCCTTCAGCCCCCCAAAAAATTTCCATCGGTAATTGACAAATGGATGGATTAATGGTGTATAAAATGACCCATCCATCATCGTGGCTAAATGGGGTAAGAGAGCACCTTTCTGCCAGACATGGCTTTTTAACGCCTGGCTCTCCTGACCTCTGCGTAACTGGATACAGCTCTGGTTTTCTTTACTTCAGCCCCTCACCAAATAACTGTCTGTCCTTCAGTCTGTATGGAGTTAGAATGTGTCTTTTAGCAAGATGTTTCCTCTTCACAAAAACACATGTGTATTCATATTTTAGAAGAAATATTAACATTTTTAATAGATCTTGAATTTGTTCTGTTCAATACACGGTCATAAGAAGTTCAAGCAACTTGTGATCATACTATCACATACTGACTTGTTGCAAAGTCACTGAAATCTCAATTCTGTGCGCGTGATAAATTTTATTTCTAGAACTTTTCAACATTTATTGAACTTTTAACAAATGTAACATTTATAATTTCAAATAATTTATTCATGATACAGAGTTTGACACCATATATGATAAACAAGGAGAAGAAAAGGGGCAATAAAAATAAGACGCGCATAAAACGATAGTCAAGACAATACATTTTGGTTAAAAAAAACAAAAACAAAAAACAGGTCAATAACAATATAACCAACTAAAATGTAGGTAAAGTTCTGGGCCAGGTAATATATTCACATATTGTATAAAAGGGTTCCATATTTTATAAAATGTATTGATAGTTATTTAGGGTGCATCTAATTCAGTGTTTCCCGTAGCACTTTGTAGCCAAGGAGGCCTCCTTAGCAAACTCACCCCACCACCTTACCAACGTTCCAGGAAAAAATATTCCATTTGAGCGAAAAACAACAAAAAAAAAACAAAAAACGAAGTAGTAATGTATTGTCAAGCGCAGGCACTAAGACAGTATTGATGAAACTAAATTGTGACACCTAGGCCAGTGGTTGGATATATTACTACACCATGTCTGTCATACTCGACGCCCAATTTTCAAACTACACTATTGGTACGCTATCCGTGCAATGCCGAAATCCAACGCCACAATGCATCGCCGCAATGCAACGCCACTATACAACGCAGCTATACAACGCACCTCCCGACTCACTACCTTGACTAAGCAATGTTCTGCGGGAAACACTGTAATTCTTTTCTAAGTTTATATTAACCGTAATGTCTCTGATACATTGATGTTGTGTTCGAAGTGATGAGTCCTTCCAATTGAAGAGAAAGGTACACCTCCGTAACATGTGCATCTTGACCCACAATATGTGAGTTGCATGTGTCGTTGCAGTATACATGTTTTCTGAGGTGCCAAGTGAGCCAAAGTGACATTAAAGGTGACATAAAATCATACAGACGGGTTGATCATGAATCGCTGCTCTGCCCAGAACATATATGTGTCAGCATCTTGCAATGTCAGACTTCAAGCCAAGCTGGTGGGAAATCTATGAAAATGTCACAGCTCCAACGTGTCAGATTTGAGTCGAAACAACCACATTCCCGTCTGAAAAAAAACTCTTCATATAATGCTTTTATTTACAAATTCTAAGTTGCACTTTTAAATTTTGCTTGTACCTCCAATATCTCAATGGTTTCACTGTGTTGCTATGACAACCGGGCATGCTAAGTTAGCGCTGTACCTGCAGTGGAAATGCACGGCACTCAATTCGGAGCTGAGTTTTGCCGATGTCGATGCTAGTTGTGCTGATACAGACGGCACTAGTCTCACGCAGATGGACTTATCGTCATACTTCGTTAGTGTCATTTTGGAAACAGGAATAAAATGGTGTTTGATGATGTTGAGTGAACAATGGAGTGAAGACGGTGAATTTGCAAAAGACTAGGGAGAGAAGTTATTTGAGTGGAAGAAGAAAAAGAAACACCACATGAAAGTGTCAAACCTGTCATATCTCAGTGTGTAGAACTCTAAGGTTGTTTTTCTTTCATGTAGTGAAGATGAGTCTCAAGGACAGTATGAGAATGACAAGCCTGGCATTGGGTGACCCAAATAGTCCAAACGAACTGAGCCAATCAAAGAAATCAAGGGAAGAAGCTGTAATAAGACAAAACTTTATTATTTTTGTGAAATTTTTCAAATTAGTTTTATTGTCATGTAGAAAATCAAGGTAATTGAAGTTACCGTATTTGGTTCCTTACTCATAAAGCAATAATTTTAAAAGAGAAAGAAAAAAAACGCATGTAATTTGGAAGGACCATGGATTTTAGAAAATTAGAACAACATAAGTTCTGGTTGAGAAAACTGTCCACATCCATATTATCCATTTGAACATCATTTATTACATTAGTACCATTACTTCATGGTACCTAACAGACCAGGTCTACTCACTGTTCATACACAGGTGGACCTTACAGACCCTGTAGAACCACATTGGACCTCAGATTGTTGACTCACTGGAACTGTTGCTGTCACTACCTGGGTTTCGATATAGAAGTATATCCCTAAAGTGTAATGGAAACACATTTTGTGCATTTCCACACATCTGTGATCGATGGTTTTACTCAGGCCAAACATCTCACCTTTGACTCTGAACTCAGAACAGGTGGTTCTAGTTTGTTTAGGACAACAGCCATGGGCTTTTGTGTAAGAACCGCTTCTCAAGGACATGAGAAGTCTGGTGCTACAGGATGTTCAATAACATCACACAGTTCATTAAACGTTACCTGGGTCATTTGGAAATTCAGATTCCACAACTCTGGTGAACGCCTGATGTACAATTCTGTCCTAAAAATCCATTCTGCGTGGCCACTGCCATAAATAAGGAGTTTGCCTTGGAACGATTATACGTTCCCTTCTTCTGTTTAATACAGTCAGTGCAATAGAAGTACATGAACCAACACTATAGTGGCAACACTGTGGAAGTTTGGCATGAAACTCAGTGCATCCATCTTCCTTAAATGAGCATTTTGCAAGAACTATCCGATGTTTTATGAGAATTACAACATATTGTGAGAATAATTTTACAAGTATCACACATCAGAAGCTAAACACTCTTCAGTGGAAACACCTACACTTTGTTGAAATTGTGGAAAATATCACTTTTATTTTGTATAAAACTGTAATGGAAACCCAGTTACTGTCCGGTAATATGTATGGAAATTACCAAAAATAGTCACTTGCCTGATATAAGATTAAAGAGTGACTTTGGAGACTATCATATTAGTATTGTTGTCTGATTCAGGGATGAATCACTTTCACCCTAATAAAAAGAAATAAAGAAAGCTTCAGTGTGATAATCTATTGGACACACTTGATCACTAGATTACCCATTGTAAGCAGTCTGCGACCTCCTGATGTACAAATTACACACTGAAATGATTTAATTCTTTAGTGGAAGGAGCTTGACCATATGGCTGTCACTGTGTGCGACAAAGCAGGAGGACTAATGTTTTATCATTCGTTTTTCTGCGTTAGTAAAATCACAAGGACAAGGGAACGGTTCAATACTTCTACATCAGCACCGTTATACAGCGATTTGATGGATTCAGAGAGAATTTCTTGTCTGTTTAAGATGCCTGTCCATTCTCATTGCATTTTTCCTTGTCTCCTTTTTTTTTTTTCTTTTTTTCTTTTTTTTTTTACTAAATTTCAATAACCCAGGGGATTACAGGGGCCTATCCAACTCAATTAAATCAATGGCGTCGGGGAGATAAACAATGACAAGGCAGAATCTCTGCCCGGTCATGGACATCTGTGTTTGTGCGCGAGTTTGTGGACACGTGTCGATGCACCTACTTGTGACAAGAGTGCCTATATTTGTACCCGGATGCATGTGTCTTTGCACTGTATATGCATGAATTCAAAGTCCCTACTGTAGTTAAGTGCTGCAGCCTGATAAATAATGTAGTGCTGATGTGTTCCTGCCTGCTTCTGCCACCATTAATGGATCCTGGGATCCATGAAGACTGTGACAAAGTTCTAACCATTACATACATGAAAACACAGTGGGGAACTCACGCTAAGTTCAACAAATATCACATACTAGAGCAGAGGTGTCAAACATGCAGCCCGAGGGCCAAAAGGGGCCCACCGAAGGGTCCAATGCGGCCCGCGGGATGAATTTGTGAATTAACTCATTTTAGTTCAGACCAATGGGATCTCAAGTAAAATAATAACATGATAATATGTAAATAATGACAAGTACTAATTTTCTTTTTGGTCTAATGTGAAAAAACAAACAAACATTGCACTATGAAAATATTTATATTTAAAACTATAATTTAACAGTAAAATGTGAATTTTTATTTAATTTTAACACTGTTCTGCCTTTTACTAAATGGTTTGTGTCTTTGTAGATCCTCTGTGACTACATTTGAACAATATTCTGCATAATTTTTATAAAATTTTCCCTTATTTTTCTTACAAAATGTAAGTTTTTTTCAAGTCATTCCATTTTTTTTTTGAACCGCTGTTTTCCACATCTTGAAAGGTCTGGATTTTGTGTGAAAGTCTTAATAAAGTCTGGGGGAATAAATGTTAAGTAAGATTTTGTAAGATAAAAAAAAAAAAAAAATACATGAGGAAAACTTGTAAAAAGCTGGACATGATTTCACTAACTGTTCAGTACTGGAATGATTCTAGCACTTTTATGATTTTCATAGGTTTTGAAAACAATTCTGTCAGTAAAACATAATTTACTGTGAATTATGCCTCATACATTTATACATACCTTGCACAACAGGTATAATCTAAGATTAAAAAAAAAAAAAAAAAAATAGCCACATGCATAGAACTGCATAAATTCAAGGTCTTGGGGAGGGAAAATTAGCAGTTTTTGCCAACATACTTTTGATTGTTTTCACAACATAACAAAATAATAAAAAATTTATTGAATAAATCGAGCAATGACACCCTGACATAAAAACATAACATTAACATAACAACATAATTCCAGTTCTTGGTTGGGGATCTGGTGAGTTATATGCTATTATAATGCATTTTATAAAATATATATATTTCTGTGATATTTGCCACTGCAGAGGGTCACTGTTTACACGTCACCAGGCATTTCCGTCACCCATGTCAGGTCTTTTCCTGTTACACAGTTGATAAAAGGATCCCAGATCTGGTGGAGTTTATGCTGTTGATGTTTGATTATATAGGTGATTTTCTCTAAAGTTAGAGTTGTAGATAGTTTGGACGACCACCTGCTTATTCTTGGTTTACTGATGTAGTCTGGAATTTTTATTTGGATAAAGAGCAAGCAGAGTGTCGTAGGGCCATAAACTCTTTTCAGATTATGGATATTGAATCCATTAAAAACAAAACCACCTCATTGGGCTATGTAACATATGTCATGAAAACAAACTTCTCTTACTGATATAATGTATGTTTCATTACTGAGAAGTAAGATCAGAAACTGAAAAGTAGAGTCTGCCGAACCACTTAAGTATACCTCTCAACAGGGAAACTAATTACACACAGTTTTCACACATTTTCTGGCTAACCTTTAAGTCCGAGCAAGTTTTAAAATAGGATCCCGGTCTTATTAAATCTTTGAGAGGGTTTGTCTTCAAAGATAAAAAAAAAAAAAAACATCCTAAAACTAAAGTTCTATTGCAATAAGAACAGGTGGCCGGTAAATGAAGTGGTGTTGTTGGAGGCGAAAAGAACAAGATTAGAGGATAACATGCCCTGCAAAGCACATCATATGTACACATGTTTTGAAAAATACTTTGTCAGGTCATTTGAGGTTTGATTTAGTTGAAGTACAAAGAAAACTCGCAGTATTTACATTGATTGACTTATTTGCAGTATTGGATTTTAATGCATGATACAAACTCATGTTGTGTCATTGTTGTCTTTTCTTACATTACTTTCCTTTTTATTATACTTTTCAATTGTTTTGGAATGTATGACACACTAATTGTTCCACTTTTGCACCTGGAATTTTCAAAAATTCTTGCTGCTTACAAAAATTTCAGGTGCTCCACATTATCTCATTCTCCTCTTTATGATGTTCAGTATTTTTCAATTTGAGGCAAATGTCACAGTTGGAACTGGTCTGAAATTGTCACAGATTTAAGGAAAAACATGTTCATTTATCAGCAGAATTTGTCTATGGTACTCAAATTGGTGCCATCCCATCAGTGGTACCTTTGCAAATATGCAGGTCAACCACATGGGCACTGATGGAGCCCCAGACCATCACAGATTCTGAGTTTACTGATACCAGTTTACAGAGTCTTATGCATATTTGGTCCAACTTTTTTAGTTTTGAAATCTAATAAAATTGCAAACATTTTCCATTCAAAACTATCTTATTCATGTTTTTTTATTTTATTTTTTTTCAGCTGATAAATATCCCAGCAAAGAAATAAACCATGGATTTGTTTTAAATTATTGGCTATTGCGTTTTGGAAAATGGTCCATCTTGTGTTTTCAATACTGAAATTACATTTCAACTTTAAATTTTGGCTGGACTTCAGTGAAGAAAACCTTATGTTTTTGTTTACACAGATGTATTTCACATGATTACTAGAAAACCTCAGAAAGAGGGACCTATAGCCTTACACTAAACTTTTCTGTAAATGTAGTGATTCTGTCTTATTTTCCCTCATTTTGTGTTTTTTTTCTTCTATTAATCACATCTTCGAGGCCTTATGAATAGAGGTTTTGTCGACCATGTTAGGTTTACAGTAAGCCTGTGTTGTACCATAAAACTGGGAGTAATTGGATAATTGGTGTAATCAGACACGACATGTCGACTTGGACTTTAGAAATGTGATAATTGATAAAACACTAGTTTACACCTTTTCAAGCCATTATTTGATTTCTTTCAGAGTACATGCTTACTGTAATTCTTCACTTCCTGTAATTTTCAAAATGCCGGCCTTGTCTTGTTGCCAATGGCAACGCCTATAGTGTCACTGTTAGCTGACGTCATGTGGGAGGAGCTACAAAATAGGTTACATGTTTCTGCTATCCATCATTTAATTGTTTGTTTACCTTTTTCTTTAGGCTCACATTGTTGCTGTGTAACTTCTGTTTGTTTTGATTATTTATTTATTTATTTTTTTTACCCATGGCCAGATGTAAAAAAAAAAAAAAAAAAAATTAAATTACAGTAACCCATATACATGCATGAAGAGATTAGACTATTAGGGAGAAATCTAGGTGTGCTAATTCTAATCCAATTTCTCATAATCAGATTACTGCCTCTATTGCCTGTCAGATTATCCTGTTTACATTGACTTCAATAATCAGAAAACTCCAGAAACGGGCTAATGATCAGAGTATTAGAGTGCATGTAACGGACCCACTGACACGTGTGTATTAAAGTGTCCACACCAGTGTGGTCACACTTTTACTCATTAAAACACTGTTTCCTCCTGACTGACAGTTCCACATTTATAATGGTTAATAAGTTCCACTACCAAGGCTCTAAAATGACTTTGTTATGCAGCGCTTGGTGAAGTTTACCATTTTACTGAGTCGGTAAGATCTCATTTAGCAACAGCTGAAGTCTGACCCTTTAACTGCCCCTTATATCCAAATATAGGTACTTACAATTCCAAAAAGCCAAGATGGTGAAAACAGATCACAAACTGTCATTTTTAAAGGAGCAGTTCAGAAACAGATGTAGTAACGGTTAGATACAGTTTTTAGCCAAAACAAAGAGAAGATGACTACAGATGTCCAGATCTGATGTAAAGATCAGTATCGGCTGCCGATTTAGTGTTTTTTAGAAGATTGGATCAGATTTAGTCAAGAGATCAGGTCGATCTAAGTGTCCACCCGTACTCGGACCTAAAGCATGTCAGTTTTACAACCCTGTTTACCCTAGAATGTAGGATGATGTATGGTGGTGTAGGATGGTGTCCAATCCTGGTCCTCCTGCATGTTTTAGATGTATGCTTACTCCAACACGCCTGATTCAAACGATAAGCCCGTCATCACGCTCCGCAGAACCTGATAATGACCATCAGGTGTGCTGGAAGAGGCAAACATCTAAAACATGCAGGATAGCGGCTCTTGAGGACCAGGGTTGGACACCCCTGATGTACAGGAAATTGGCACGCTCGACTGTGAAACCTCAAACATCTGCAGAGTCCACGCAGTTCACAGTACGTGCACAGTGCGCCTGACTGTGGGATCCTTTAGGGAATTAGTGAAGCGTCTATAAGTTTCACTTTCAGTTTGTACGGTTGCATGATATACGTGTACTCATTGTGAGGTACATACGACACAGAACGCACTGCGTCTAATCCCTGTCCGTGAACCTGTCCATAGATGCTGTAGGAGGGGTGGCAAACATACCTAACAACCAGCCTGTCAGAGGTTCTAATTTAACCCACAGTATGAATTTAGAAAGTGAAAAATTATACTCAAGCTATTAAGAGTCAAAGGTGTCATACTTGTGTTAGTTCAGGTTCCACATTTAGCCCAACTCTGATCTCAAGTAAAATAATTGTATAATAACTAGAGATGGGAATCAAGAACCAGTTCCTTTTTTAAGAACTGTATCCTACTAGCTCGGTTCCTTAGAATCGTTGACCTGCCTACTTAACTATTCTGTTAATCGATTCCACCTTTGCTGCGTATGCGTACGCTGCATTGTTTTGGTCAGAACGTAGCCAGGCAGGAATGGTCTAAAAAGATGACACCAGGTCCACTTAGAACATTTAGAACCCCCCCCCCCCTCCTTCATCCAAACCAGGCTCGACATCATCTGTTCTTATTACTTGTACAAACTGTATGTTCCATTTTCTATGTAGAGATGGAAACATAAAACACCAGTAATGCAAACGTACCTGTTTGTGTGAGGAAATAAAAGAGTTCAATGAGAATCGATAAAGAATCAGATCAATAGTGGAATCAGAATCATAAAATTCTTATGGATTTCCATCCCTAATAATAACCTATAAATATTGACTTCAAATTTAAATCAAAAATTCATATTAAAAGTATCGGTATCTGCAGAAATAATCTTAAAAAAATTGGATTGTAAACCAAAAAACCCACATCAGCACATCACTAATAACGACACTTAGTTTTCTGTGCTGCTCAGATGGATGGAGATTGATCTGAATCGAATCATACTCTTAAAACCAGCATTATACAAAAAATCCCAGCTCGTGAAGTTGTGTTGTTACTTCTAGGTGGGCCAAAACAAAACAATATTTCACTAAGAAACGACAGATTGATAACATCTTTGGATCAACACGGCACATTTATTCATTCATTTCTGCTACAGTCTCGTCTTAGTCCATTTCACAGTCTCTTTCTCTATCCCAGCCCCCCCCCCCCCCTTACTGAAAGAAGTAGAGAGTGAACAATTAGCTTGAGCTATTTTATTCATGTTGGCGTTGTAGCAGCTGACGCGGTAATTGCAGCCTTTCACTGAGAAGGAAAGTGTTCAGACAAGAGTGTGGCAACTCCACAAAAAAAACCACTTGCTTTTTTTTTTTTTTTTTTTTTTTTTAAGACCTCTTCACTTCACCTCGAGATGGGCTCTCTGCCACCAGCTGTTGCACAGAAATCACTCAACACACAGCTGTGCACACACTGACAATTAATATGCACAGACACACATGTTTACAGACACATGGATACACGTGCAAACGAATAATGGTCTCAATCACAATCTGCCTTTTCATTCCAAAGCTGATTTTTGTTGTTTTTGATGGAAGATAACACAGACGGATAATTCAGCATCTTTCCTTCCTAACCCTGTGAAACGTTCTCAAGTTTTGGAATAGATTACATGTGTAGCCTAGTGCCAAGGACAGTTGCTAAGCCCAAGGCATATTCCTATAATTAGCGCTATTATGGATAACCACAGTCTGTATTGTTCATTTCTTCACACCCTGCAGCTGTAGCGATGAAGCTGTTACTGCTTCAATTAGATCAGCGATAACACACAGCAGTTGGAGCAGACGAGCATCCTATTCAGAGTTAGTTTATGCTTTTGGAGAAACCCTACAACAGGAGCCACACGTACGCCAGATTTCTGGAGATCAGAGGACATGGTGGTATCACTTTTTTTTTTTTTTTTAATCAGTTTCGTAGCTCTAGGGATGTCCCGATCCAGGTTTTTGCACTTCCGATCCGATATTTTTTTTCACTTCTGATCCGATACTGATACTGGCCGATACCGATACTGGCCTGTACGAGCATGTATTAAAATTTAATAAAATGTTAATTTCTCGAGTGGGGAAATGGGAGATGATATGAGTTTGCGGGACACGGACGCCACGAAGCAAAGTTGTATTCATTTCGAGCCCCTGTTTCTGCCTCCAATCCCAGAAGGCATTGCGTCCTTGATATGGGCGGGGCATGATATCGAGCTCCTATCCCTCAGGCTGCAAATAAACTGTTTAAGTTGTATTGATATAGATGACTTGGACACATTCAAAGTTACATAAGTAGTCTTTACTCAAAAGCATTAGTTGATCTTTGGAGGTAAAATAACAACCCATTACTGAAACACATTTTTTTCCTCTACTTATAAAATACAGGAAGGTTACAGCCAAACTCTGTTTTTGTGTTTTCACGGAGGTGTAGTGTGTGTGCGTGTGTGTGTGTGTGTAGGCTTCTGACAGCAGATTCTTCATAGCATAATTTTGGACCAAAATTATTTCAATATTTTGACAATTTTCAAAAGCATAAACAAACACTTCTTCATTTATTTCCCTGCTTGTGGTATTTTATTTTTGCCTCTCTGTCTGTGTGTGTTATCGTGACTGAATATATTCTGATATTTAACAGTAACTCTAAAGCAAACTGGATGGTAATACTGTCAGTTTTTCTTCAATTAAAGATATTATGATATATTATTTACACTAACCCTGAAAAGTGAATCGTATGAAAAAGTAATATTCATCATGACATCCAGGCCTAAAGGAACAACATTTCACGTTGGTGTTATTACCATTAATATTAGTTTTGCTCTATTTTCTTTTATATTTACCTGCTGCAAACAGAACCTTAAATGTCGGATCATCATCATCAGTGTCTCACATGGGCAGAGTGTATGAATGAATGCACAGATGCTCTAATTAAATCTATATATAAACTTAAATATGAACCTGACTATCAGTTTGAATAAATATAGTAGTTTTATTGAAGAAAGCAGGTTCTTTTCTTCATTTTGCCCTGCAGATACTGAACAGAATTCAGTGTTTTGTTAACCATAAACTTTAGTATTAGTATTATTATTATTATTATTATTATTATTATTATTATTATTAGTAGTAGTAGTAGTAGTAGAGTCAAACCAGGGGGGATGGTGGAATTTTTCATTTATCTGCCATATTTTGTGCTGTTGACTTGTGCACCCTTTTTATTGTTGTTAAAGCACAAACATAATTAATATACTGGTATTTTACCATCCTAGAACAGGCGTTATGTTATGTTATGCTATGCTATGCTATGCTATGCTATGCTATGTTATGTTATGTTATGTTATGTTATGTTATGCTATGCTATGCTATGTTATGTTATGTTATGTTATGTTATGTTATGTTATGTTATGTTATGTTATGTTATGTT
>JAPSES010000019.1:11432906-11454674 GCA_029822895.1 Maxillicosta whitleyi | reverse complement strand
GTTTACAGGATTCTCCATCCTTCAGGCTGCGTCTTATCCCCCCTGGAATAGATTTAATTATCACAGAACACTAACGCTGCTCGCACAAACTGAATACACAGTACCTGGAACAACAGGGATCCCCCCCCACCGTAGGCCATCAGAAGTCCCACAAAACAAAGGGAAGAAGAGAAGCCAATATTCCACCTTTTTCAGACACACATAATGTGAGGCTGAGATATAACACATTCTGTAGTAAGCTCTTTCTCACTTGGCTAACCTTGAATGAAGTCTCAGATGAGAAAAAAAAAATGCTATTTTCACCTCACTCCTTGGCCAGAAGTGTCTTAGCTCTGAGCTATTTATGTGTGTGTGTGTGTGTGTGTTTTATTTTCTGCCAGATATTGCTTTTGTATGTCCAAGAAATAATAATAATAAAAAAAAGAATAAATAGATAAAAAAAAAAAAAGAGTAGTGTACACCTACTACATTCTCATGCATGCTATTGTTCTGGACACATTCAACTGTTTCTTCAGTATTTTTGCTACAAAATGCGATTTTTCTTGGCGTGTAAAGTCATCTTTTAAATAAAAATGTGTAAATAGTAGGAAAAAAAATACTTGTTTCATTCATATTTTTATAATTTAATCAAAAACACAATCTAACATAAGGATGATTTTATGAGCCCATATGTCATTTAATGTTCCTTTTACAGATTATTAATGTTTTATATTATTATTATTATTATAGTATTTTTTTTAATTTTTATATTATATTTATATTTTTTTAATTATTTTTGCATGCATGTGGAAAAAAAGATGCAAATTAATGTCCTATTTGTGAAAAGTTGCGTGAATTGAACTGAATTTGACCATGACATCATCATAGAGTCGCTCACTCAGGTTTCCATGGCAACAGTATCTAACCCCAGAACGTTCTGATGTGTGTGATGTAATCATGTTTGGTTTTCATTGGTGACTTCCTGTTTTATTTTGAAATGCAAATGTTTCTGCTCGCGTCGTTAAGATCTGCTGAACTGGGCATTTAAACCTTTGTTCTGTCAGATTAGTCGCTTTTCCATCGATGCTCAAATTGCATACATTTAACTTGACGTAATAATTTATCATGATGGGAAAAAAATGACAATTTCACCAAAACTAAAATTTTTGCGCTGGCAAGAGGTGGTTTTTCGGGCGTAGCGCAATTAGTATATCACGCAAAACTGCAATGGGAAGACCTTTTTCTACAACTACAGTCATGTGACTGAAAATAATAATAACAATTATAATGAAAATATCTGTAAATTAACCCAATATTTACATTTGTCGCCATGTTTATGGAATGACTTTTCGTTAGGGGCGAGTATCGCCACTATCCCCGCAATACGATGCATATTCCGATACCGGGGTCACAATACAATACTTATCGCGATATGTGTGCATTCCGGTACATAGTATTCAATGCGATATGCATCCCGATATTTTAGGCCTATATATATATATATATATGTATATATATATATTTACAGTTTTTACTTTTTTTTTTTTTTTACATTTTACAGAAAACAGACACATGTATACCCAAATGTTATTTTTTTTAAATTTTGCTGTAGAACAACAATTCCACTGTAGTTCATGTAAAACATTAAGGACTTGGCTGTAGTGCACAAATAAAGATGGATTTGATAAACTTAAAACATGCAAAGTCAGATTCTGTTTCCCAAACTTGATAAAATAATTATTTGTTGTATGTGAAATATCGATAACGCCTTGTTGAGCCGCATTTTGTAATAAACGTCCAAAATGTAATAACGTTTTCATTTAATTTTGTAAATAAACTGCCCCAACGCATTTTGTAATAAATTTTAATAATAAAAAAAATCTGGAATTATCTGGAAAAATCGGAACCTTTGAATACTGTACTGATAGTAATCGCTAAGTACCGCTACTATGCTAACACAGTGATACTAATAATAGGCCTAGTTTTTACAAATACTTTAAAGTAAAATAAAATACAATTAACAAACAAATAAACTATGCTTTAGAATTGTTACGTAATACACCATTTTCTAGAGAATAAAAAAGTTGCAATTTCATTTTGTAATAATCGTCTCAAAATGTAATAACTTTTTACATAATGTGACAAAATTTATTACAAAATGAGATGAAAAAGTTATTACATTTTGGACGTTTATTACAAAATGCAGCTCAACGCGCCTCCATATTGATATTTTGAACACACCCCTACTTTTCGTGTCGTCTTGTGATAATAAATAAACAAATCTATGTATTTGTGATTTAATGGAAAAATCCACAATACGCACTTTTTTTTTTTCTTTTTTTTTTACATTTAGTAAATATCAGTTAAGTTTTACGCAGATGTCCAATGGAGTCCAACATTTTTATACTGTATTCACATGTGCTGTATCTACCACTGGTGGAAAACACTATTAATATAATATATTAATAAATAATATTAGTGGGATATTCTTTTTAATTGGTCATGTAAGTGGTTTATTAGGAGTTTTGTCTTTTACAGAATTAGGTCAAATTCATTTGACTGTAGTCACTGTGATAATCCAATAATAAATTCCGTCAGTATTCTTTATGTTTTTTAATGACATAATAATAATAAACGCCGTTTTTAATAAGAAGTCGCACGTCAAAACGGTCATAAATTCTAGATTTTAACGAGTTTGTTGGCCTGTACTTGTTTGAAAACAATGAATTATGATGCATTTTATTCCCATATTAAATGCCTTATTGTAGCATGGAATCAATTAACTGCATTTTACTGTTTTCTTTGCAGAAGATCCGTTTTTTTTTTTGTTTTTTTTTCCAACAGGCAGGAAGTCTGTCCCACACGTTTGTTGCTTTTTTGTGGGATTGTTTTCTTACCCCTGTATTTGAAATAACCCTTTTTACAGCTCAACCTTTTCATTTTCTGGATGAGCTGTCCGACCTGTGAATGAGACGCCACTGGATAGTTGAAGTTTTCTGAGAAATACGGCGAGGAAATTCAATCACAGGGTATGAAAGGTTCACCTCAATGGATTCTCTTTCATCAGAGCTTATACAAATTGTGAGAAAGTCGGGTCCGTCGGCGACTGTTGGCGTCGTATTAAAGTTATAGTCGAGAACTGGGAAGTTTAACGGAAATGTGAGAAAATGATTCCAAGTAAGTTTGAATCTTTATCACGTTCGTCCAGTTAATATCGGACATAATGGTCATTTGAACGTGTGTGTGTGTTTCCTTACAAGCAAAATATGACTGAAAATTGTTTTTTAAAGTAATCTTTTACTGTAACGCATTACTTTTGTAACACATTACTTAGATAACAAGCAAAATATGACTGAAAATTGGTTTTAAAAGTAATATGTTACTGTAATACATTACTTTTGAAATACTTTTCTCAGATACCAAGTAAAATATGACTGAAAATTGGTTTTTAAAGTAATCTGTTACTGTAACACATACTTTTGTAAGACATTACTTAGATACCAAGTAAAATATAACGTACAAGTGCTTTTAAAAGTAATTTGTTACTGTAACGCATTACTTTTGTAACACATTACGTAGATACCAAGTAAAATATGACTGAAAATTGTTTTTAAAGTAATCTGTTACTGTAATGCATTACTTTTGTAATACTTTTCTTAGATACCAAGTAAAATGTAACTGAAAATTGGTTTTTAAAGTAATCTGTTACTGTAATGCATTACTTTGGTAACAGATTACATAGATACCAAGTAAAATATGACCGAAAATTAGTTTCTAAAGTAATATGTTACTGTAACGCATTATTTTTGTAACACATTTCTAAGATACCAAGTAAAATATGACTGAAAATTAGCTTCAAAAGTAATCTGTTACTATAATGCATTACTTTTGTAACACATTTCTAAGATACCAAGCAAAATATGACTGAAAATTGTTTTTTTTTTTAAAAGTAATATGTTACTGTAATGCATTACATTTGTAACACATTTCTTAGATACCAAGTAAAATATGACTGAAAATTGTTTTTTTTTAAAGTAATCTGTTAGGTAATGCGTTATTTTTGTAACACATTACTTAGATACCAAGTAAAATATGACTGAAAATCTGTTTTAAACGGTAATCTGTTACTGTAATGTATTACTTTTGCAACACATTACTCCCAGTCTACATACAAAATACAACAGTCTACATTCCAAACCAGTGGGATGCCAATTTTGCAAGTAAATTTCTCTATCCATCAAACACTCAACCCGTGCTTTTCTTTTCTTTTCGCGTCTATACATCAAACCCTCTCAGAGTCTATTACTCCGTCTCTCTCAGTGGGATTGAGGGCAGTTAACCACTTTCCCTTTGGCCTCCAACCCCTCAGGTCACATCCTCCTTGTCCCTGACCTTCAGAGTCAGTGCAGCCTTGGGAAAGTGTCTGCGGACTGATTTACCGATACAGAGGACGGTGGATCTCCAGAGGGGTCAGCGGGGGCTCGCATTGCTTCACTATCCCACGAACTAGACCTGCACTCTGGGCTGGTGGTGATTTAGTGAAGGGGTGTTCTGGATCTGAAGTGCAATGTCAAAGCGCTCTCTGAAGGGAGATGTTGAAATCGGAGAAGTGTGTTGCAACACGGTCTCTCATGTCTCTATTTGCAACTCCATCATCTAAGACAAACAGAGGATGGAAAAAGGGAAGGGCCGCGGCTCCAGTGACTTGAAAGTTTCTGTCGATGAAGCTCACATTTCTCAGTCTTATTGTACTGAAACGGAAGATTTTCCATGAAGATGAGAATTCAAGATCCTTCCTATGTAATGTATTTGCAGACTAAGGTAACACGATCTCTCAATCTCTGCTCTCTGAATAAACATCAACCTGCTTTTCTTCTGTCTTACACAGTTTTGCGTGAGATTTAACATTTTACAGAAAAAAATAATAGTAATTCGGACATTAACCCATAAAGACCCAGTGCTGTTGTTGTGGTAGAAAGAAAGAAAGAAAGAGAGGAAGGAAGGAAGGAAGGAAAGAAAGAAAGCCTTACACTCATGTTGCTATGCCCAGAATTGACATGGGTTACCTAGCAACAGATAAACAATAGGGCCACGTTGCCATGGTGTCATATTTCGTGTCAGCTTAGAGGTTATTCAACTGAAAATACCAGTGGAATTTACCAAGAAAATAAAGGAATGAACTGGATCAGAGGATCTAGAACCAGTATGGACTCTTAAAGATTATTTAACACAAAAGCCCAATAGAAACCTTAACCTTTCTTGAGTGATTTTGTCATTATTTATCGTTATTATTATTTATATACATTTTTTTTTCACTTAAAATCACATATTTTCCTACATTTATTATGTACTTTAATAAACATGCTGAGGTTACATTTGAAAGTCCTGTAGTCCAACGGTATATTTTTAAAGACGGTCATTGGCATGTGTTTGACCTTTCAAAGTAAAACATCATGGAACCAAATTAAAGCCCATATATGACGTCCTATCTATTGAAAATAGTAATTAAATCTGTATCTGTTGTGACATTATAGCTTTTTTTTTTATAGCAAATTTGTATAAGCCAATGGGAATTTCTTTTAAATTTCAGAAATGATAAAACATCCTAAAGTCAATATTTCTCCGTTCTTTGACCAAACTTGGTAGAACTTACCCCAAAGATGTTCCACAACCAATATCGAATGTTTATGACTGACGACTCGGGCGAAGAAGTTTCTTGAAAAATTGTTTAGGGACGACTGACAGATGCCAATTGATAAAAAGAATCTATCTGACGTTTTGGACGGTGGAACTAAAAACAGAGAAAATCAGAGAATAAATGACTTTTTCATTCAAATCTATTATTAATATTCACCGTCATTGGTCAAAGTCCTTGGGTTTTACTGGTGAATCAATGTTGTAGAAGATGACAGTGTTTCCATGGTAACTACGGAGCCTCTGAACGTCCAAATGGATCACATGTGATGACCATGAAAAGACGACAAACTGTATTTTTACACCAATTATTTGTTTATTTAACCAAACAAATATCCCATTGAGCAGCAAATACAATGCACAGTTACAGGATTACACAATTAAAACACATAAAACAGACACATTTAACAATAAAAAGTAACATTTACAAGCAGATTAAGAAAAACCAGTGCAAGTTCGAGAAAGAGTCGGCCTCAAGAACCGTCAGTTTGGACTTTAAAATAATAATAAAAAAAAAAGACCTGAGTTTGTTTCCAGTCTGTTATTTACACGTGTTGACAGGATTAGTGGCTCTACGGTTTTCAGGTCAGTTGGTGCTTTTGGTCACTGGTGTTTATTTGGGTTTTTATGGGTTAATACAGGAGAGCGCAGATAGAGGGAGTCCTGGATTTAGATAACAGCCAGTCTTGGTGGATTAACCCAGACGTTCTGCATTCACTCTTGTGCAGTTTCAATTGTTTGTTTATTTGGCAGCCGGGATTAAACACATTGCGTGCCAATGTAACCGTGTATCCTCGCCATCAACTCATTCCTCTTAGATTTCTTTAGCGCCAATTAGTGTCAACCATCTGCCATTATATTCTGGGATGCAAAGCGTCGTGTAAATCACTCACTCAGTAATACACAATAAATGAGACTTGTATGATGTGTAACACAACATGGTGAATATTGTTGGAGTTTGGGTGACATTGTTTATATTATGTGCATTTCCATTAATCTGTTTTTTTTTTTTTGTTCAATTTGTGCATAAAGAACAGAAACAGAGATTATGATAATGTGAAAATACAGAATATTATGCAAAAAAATTGTTCACGCATAGGAAAGCTGAATAAATGCATGTTTAAGTTTTAGATTTATAAAGAGGCTGCTGTTTTTATTCTGAATTAATAAAGAAAAACAGGCACAACAAACCTCATTTCTTGCGCTTTATTTTGGCATCTATCCAGCTGATGTCATCAATGTCGATGTGTGTGTCGTCAGCGTATCAACTGCCTCTATATATGTGCCAAAATTTAAGCTAATTCAAACAAAATTACATATGAAATGTCGCCAGTTATAAGTAAATGTGAAGAAAAAAGGATTTAAACAATTCATTAAAAATGTTGTCTTTGACCTACTTTTCCCAGAATGTAATCACATCTTTTCTAGGTCACTGGTTATGTATAAACCCAATTTTGTACGAATTCTATCAATGGTTTTGCTTCTACAGACGTGTGAATTTCCACTCATTGTATGTAAATGGTGAGAAAAAAACTTCATAAAAAATGTTACCTTTGACCTACTGTTTCCAAAATGTAATGAGGTCTCTTCTGGGTCACTAGTAATCTATAAACCAAATTGGGTATGAATTCAATAAATAGTTTTGCTGCTACAGTGTTAACAAACAAACAAACAAACCAAACTAAAAAAAAAACCCTATTTCGTGACGACACGAACACCACTTCCCGTAACCATTTTAAAACATTAGTGACATATTATCACTTCAACAGGGTCAATCTGGACTGGTCAGACCACATGATCTTTTTTCATTGAAATACAATTCGATCTTTACGCTTCCTACAAACTGGTGGTTCTTTAAAGGTGGGGTAGATGATGTTTTTCTGGATCATTTTTTTAATGATATGGCTTATGTTGGAGGAGTAGGAATGAGGTACGTGTCAGTGATTCCTGCAGAAAGTTGCTTAGTCAAGGCAGGTAGCGGTGCGGCACGGTGTTGCATGGATAGCGTACCGGTAGCATAGTTTGAAAATTGTGTCTCGAGGATGATAGACACGGCGTAGTGATATATCCAACCACTAGGTGTCACAATTGGCATGGATGGACTACTTTTTTAATATCGATACAGTATTGTGAAATTAAATATCGCGATATATTGGAGATATTTTTTTGATATTTTCTTACCCTCCTATGACTGACTGTATTAGTTATGGTTAAAGAACATGTTTTCAACAGAAACTCAGATAATTAATATGGTTATTCATAATGAACAGTGGCCAAATGTTACTCATCTATCTAATAAATCCACGACTACTTTAGCCATAATCCCGAACTTTACTGTATGATTTCACTGTCAACAAAAAATGACCAAAAACCGCTGATTATTTGCGCCGCCCGCAGCCTCTCCATCACGGTGGTCCTTCATTTATTGCCTCCATTAATCATATGGCAGTCATTAATTCAGCCGGCTTTAAGAATCACACAAATTTGTCCCATAACAAACTTGAGCCATTTCTGACATGTTTAGAAACAATGTCAAATCACCTAATGACAGCTCGCGCTAAACACGCAGCTCGGAGCATGACACGGGCCCGGTTCTGTGCATGTTTAGGGCTTTACTCAAACAAACATCATCAATTTTATTCCACTGATGCTTTGCTTTTTTTTTTTTTTTTGGCTTTTTTTTCCCCGTGCGAGGGAGGGGGGGCTCAAACACCACATTTTAAAGGGTTCCTTTGAAAACGTGAACTGCACTATTTACATAAACTGGCACTCATAGAATGAAACGTTGCTCAGAGTGAGAGCTAATTATTCATTCATTCATCGACAGTTACCGCCTCGCACTGAGAGCGGCATCCAGACTGTTCCTTTCAAAGCCACCTCTCAAGCTTATAGAGCCTTTGAGACGAAAAAAAACCCCAACGCTCTGTAGTTTACCCTTCGAAATTAGTGACTGACATCAGTTTAAGAGGGAGAATATGGCATAAAATAATGAATACGTTCCATGAAATAATAGAGCATAAACACATTTTGTGCAGAATGAGCCGAGAGCTGATTAGATAAAGAATTAATAGTAATTTTGCTGTATTAAAAAATTAATTCACAGCTCAAGAATGTAAGTATTGTTTTTTGTTTTTTTTTATTATTGCATTACATTTTCAGATGAGTATAAACCTCTCGTTTGTTATCTATGAAAGTATATAATTGAATATTACATGGGCGAGGGGGTGGTGTGAAAAATCAATGCACGGATTAGTGACGAAATGTATAATTTGCAATGTTTCCCTTGTATTTCATAATAAAATCCTGCAAAAATAAATACCCGGACATCCACTGACAACTAAATATGTACTGATCTAAAATGTTTAATTAGTTAATCCACTAATCCTATCAATACATATAAATAATTGGTGTAAAATACAGTTTTTCTTCTTTTCATGGTCATCAGATATGACCCATTTAGATGTTCAGAGGCTCCAGAGGTAAATTCTTGGAAATAATTGTAAATAATAGTGCTGTTTTAGAGTGTGCTGCATGTTTTGTTTTTTTCACTGTTTTTCATTGTATTTTCCAGTTTGTACATGAATATGCACGCAGAATAATCTAGACGTTTGACCAGATGTTAGACAGTTGAAAGTTTATATCTATAATCTCTTTTACAGTTGTTTTTCATAGTAAATATGCTAAAAATGTAAGTCTTTTTTGTCACTGTAACACACTGTTTTAAACATTTATTACATATAATAATGATAATTAATGGACAGATTTTGAAAGTTAAATTATTCCTGAAAAATGGTGCAAAATAAGTGAAGAAAAAAAAACATTTTCTGACACTTTTATTGCAAAAATGACAAAAAAATCTAGGCGTCTTGTCATAATGGTGGTCATTAAAGTGTTCGTTTTAATTTCTTCTATTAAAGAAAGAAAACAACAACTGTAGCTGCACAAAGCCGCAGCTATAATCGTCCAAAACAGCTCGGTAAATCCCTTATGAAACCCCATCAGACCGGTTCTTCGCACATAAGAGCGACAGACATCATGCCAGCCGCATCAGCCACCGCAGTGTGTAATAGCTTTATAGCCTACATTAAAAAGTACAGTATAAACAGCCTCATCCATACAGCAGAGCCTCTGAAATGCAACAGTTGCTTTTGACTGATCTGTAATAAGCATAGTCAGGCCGGAGGCACGCATTAAACATTAACACTAGGTCTGTATAGGCCTGTAATCCAGCGCTCTATTCCTTCATGCGAGCCAAGAGGACGGTTCATCCAACCCAAACACAGAATTAAGCAACGCATTGTATTCCTCCAACTCCAGAAAGGACAAGTTCAGCTGAGGAAGTGCATCTGTCGCTTTGACGAAACTATTTTATTAAAAAAAAAATGTTCCGCATGTGGCAAAGAGGATGTCAAAATTCTCATTCTGTTCAGATTTAACAATGTTTGCGTTGCTAAAGTTCCAACGCTTTCAGTAAATGTGCAGATCTATCCCTGTTTTTTTGTGTTTTACATTAATTTTGGTTAAAATCCCGCCCGAAATTAATATCTCTGATTGATGGGGTGAGTTCTAGTGTTGTAGATACATGGGGAAAAAATTATTAGACCACCCTTGTTTTGTCAATTTCTTGTTCATTTTAATAATTACCTCCGCCAAAGAGGTTTTGTTTTTGCCAGGGTTTGTTTGTTAGTTAGCAAGATAACTCAAAAAGTTATAAAGAAATTTTAATGCAATTTTTTAGGAAATGTTCGCTCTGAGACAAGGAACAGATGATTAAATTTTGGAGGCGATCCGGATCACTGTCTGGATCCAGGAATTTTTTAAAGGATTTCATTATTATTATTATTATTGACTTTGTTGTAGTACTAACAAATGTCCACCAGATGGCAGTGGAACTAATGTTTTTTCATATAGTGGCTTTAAATGTGTAACCTGAACTGTGGTGCTTGGTGGAGGTTTGCGCTCTCTGAGTATTTTTCTAGTTAATCTTTTGTTTGGACAAATAGTTAAAAATTTCAATAGTGAAAAAATAGTTCATAACAGTTTAATTTCAGATCTGATATTCACCCATTTAACATGTTTTCTTGATTAAAAAAAAAAAGCAAAATCATTTCAGTTCTTGCAACAATATCTATGTCATTGTACTGATAAAAACTGCTTTTTTTCTGTCTGTTTTAGTCACATGACACACTACATTACTTTATTGCACAACCATTGTTTTGGGCGACTTCTGATGGTCTAATTTTTTTTTTCTGACTGTATTTATAGTATAGAATATAGAGTATTAGATTAGACTTTATTGATTTAACAACAGGAAATTCTTTTGTCAAAGCAGTAAAAGAATAAAAAAAATGTATGTGCATAAAGACGAACAATATATAACAATAATGATGGTAGTAATAAAACTCTATTGACTATATACATATTTACAACAATGGAACTGCATCAGAATAAAGGGTTTAATGCAGAGTTCTGCTAAAGATACCACTGTACTGGATTCTAGAGAGATGGACTTCATTTATGTACACTGGGCTGTAATAATGAGATATGATACAATGAGAACCATGAAGAAACAACTTTTAGAGTCAAATAAAGTGATAAAATCCTAAAAGTTAGAATCACTGTTGTTGTTTTTCTAAGAAAAGAAGGGATTTTGATCCTGAAATGACAGCGTTTCTTCTACGCAGGTGATTTTTGATTATGAGACTTATGAAGGTAAAAAGTTATTATGGGATGTTACTGTCTTTGCTGAGTCAGTCCACGGTTCAGACTAAACTGTGACAGTTCTGACCTTGTTCGCTCAATTCTAAATAGATCTTTAGTGGATGGACACACTTAGTTTATGTTCATTTAATGATAGATTTGACAGAAGAAGTTACTTTTTCATCGTTTTTCTCAGTTTCTGATCAAATAAACTTTGAATTTACTGTGAGTTTTTATGGAAATCTACATGATCAGTGAGTTAAATACTGGGGAAAATATCTGATTTGCACTTAAAAATGCAAAATACATACATGCTAATATAAGCATAAACAACACAAACCGTACTGAAAACAGGTGATGTGTGGTTTTACTGTGGCTATTTTCTGTCTAAGCTAACAGAGCTAAGCTAACAGAGCTGTAATGTAAACTATCAGCTCATGTCAGTACTCTGTCTTGTCTCACCTCATTCAGCAGCGTAAGTTTGGTTTATTCTTTGCAGTTCACTTATAAAATATCCTACATTATTGGATATTGTCCCAGTTTGTCCATCTTCACTCCAGTTTTTTTTTTTTTCTAACTTTACTCAGCTCACCTGACATGAAGGTCAGGACTTACTTCCATTACTGTCTGTCTTTGGCGGCTTTTTTCATATTATTTTCCACTTATCTTTGTTGTCTTCCTTTTCTTTTTATTTCTATTGATGTACCTCTTTCACTCAAAGACGCAGATATTGAGTCTGGACAATGACTTACAATAAGTGTGAGTAAATGTAGAAGTGGATCGTGCTTCAGAAATGGTCTGAGACGTTTTGGAATCCACCGTTAAGTGCAGTAAATCCACATTGAACACAAATGACGACCGAGGGAGCAAGGAAGGGTGAGCGCTGTGGTGCGATACTCAAAAGGGAGAGTTTTGATACAATAATGATTTAAAGCATCGTAGATGATGTAAGGCGTCATCCGGTTCATCCACGTCAACTGTAAAAATGTAGAGAACATCCCGAAAAACAACATTGTTTTAAAGCTGAAGGAAACAAAATATGTTTTATAAGGAAGAAGTCTGTAAACCATATATAAACACACACATATTTAAGAAAAAAAATAAATAAATAAAAGTCCATTTTATTGCACTTTCATTCACATTTATTCCTTGTGCGTCGCATGAAGAGTAATTTAAAATCACTTGGAGCTGACACGCCTGCAAAAATGCTTTTTATCGAGAAAATTTATGGCGCTGGATGCTGCTGAGATCATGGAATTAATCAGTCTAACCACACTCCCCCTCCCTCCGTAAAACAGGAAACCATTGACATGTAAACCTCCTTTTTCAAAGCTTCCAGGAAATAGAGGATAATTAGCCTACTGTTCTGAGTGTTTGTGTACATCTATCCGTCTAAGTGTGTCTGTGCTGTTAAATGTTGCACCCATATTCAGGATATATTTCCTCTCATAGTGCACAGTCGACAGTATCGCACAAAAAAAAAAAAAAAAACACCCTTCATTGAACCTTTCCATGGAAATGCACAGACACACACACAAGGCCTGGTCCTACTTAAAGGAAGGAATTAGCTTTCACCGCTCAGTGGTTTGCAGTTGAACTCTGGTATTAATTGAATGCGGGATAATCCGCTCCATCAGAAGCAGACTGCACAGTTCAGGTGATGTCAGCTTTCTTTCATACGCTTCCAAATTGGCCTTTGTATAACTGTGTACCAAGAACACAGGATGTTGTCATGACTTTTGATTTTCGCTACCACAGGCAGTAAATCCGTAGTTTTCCTGGCTTTAAGTGCGCTCAGATTTCCCATCGGACTTCTGTGAGAAGTTTATTTGTCCTATGGAGAGTCGACTCTGTGATTCCCAAAGCTCCTTACTGCCGTGTTTTTTTTATAGCCGACGTTTTTACAAAACACCCAAACTTTTTCGTGTTTTTGCGACTAAACTTCACTACGCTGATCGATACATTCCCAAATGCGGTCGTGTACTTTTATAACCTGAATCCTATTAAAATACCACATTTTGCTTTCAATTTAACGCTCATGTATAACAATACCAGCGCAACTGCTTACACATTTCACCCTCGGGCCAATGTCAAACTTTAGACAGTCACTCTGAAAGGAACCAGACATGCTACTGCAGCTGGTTAACGCTGCGTAAGGTTCAAGTTCAATAATGGAAAAGGCCAACTTTTCTGTTGCTTTTTGAGTAGAATAATAATTCAGTGCTCTTCGGGGTTTTTACATGTTCCACTGACAGTGACTAAAGAGGTATGCAGACAGTCTGGGACACAAAGTGGACATAGCATGTTTTTATTTATTGCCTCAAAACCTCAAAATGTAGATAAATGGGCAGAAGATGACAAGTTTAGACGGAGAGGTTCATACTGGAGTGATGTTAAACTACTACAAATGACATATTACGTTTGCTTAACACAGTGGAGCCCCTTATGAAAATAAACCGAGAACTGAATTTGTCATGAATTCCTGTATAGATACATTAAGCAGACTTTAAATTCTTTTAATAGCCTCCGGAAGAAGTTGTTCTTGGTGTTTATGTGGCATTCCACGTTCCATTCACTTATATTTTGTTTCATTTACATATTTATCTTATTCTATTTAAGCTAACGGGGCTATAATGTAAACTATCAGCTCATGTAGTAAAATATGTCATAATTATAAGGCTGTCAAAATAAAAAAAAATTGTTGAAATAACCAAAATAACTATGATTGTAATCTAATATAAAATTAGCACCGTAGCGCTAGCGATTAGCACCTCCTCTGTTGCCTCCATTTTAACCGTTTCCCATTAAAAACCCTTTTGTTCATTGCTGAGCACATCCGTACCTCACACAACAGTGAGCAACAGCATTAAGTTTAATTAAATTAATGCGTAATGTTCACTAATGTCAACAAATGATCGAATCTGACCACACCATACGCTCCAACACAAACTTCAAACACAACAAAAATGTTTTTTTAAATGATAAATAGACTATAAATGTATTTCATTATTAAATATGCATTACATTTTTATTTTAGTTTAGACCTAAACATCAGTGAACGTATCTTTTAACTAATGAATCCGATCAATACATGGAAATAATTCAGGTAAAATACAGTTTCTCAGTTTTTGTCATTAGTTTTGTTCCATTTCCGTTTCCAGTTAATGATGTACTTCACTTTTTCGTTGGGATATAATAATATTTTTTATGAACAATTACATTATTTAAAAAACAAAAAAAGGAAAATACCTGATTTTCACAGAAAAAAAATGTAAATGTAGAGGATAATCTTATAATAAATAACGATAAATAATTGCAGGTGTTAAAGGATGACAAGTTTGTGTTAACGAAAATTATATTTGTTTAACCGTAAGTTAAGTTCATAAACTAATTAATAAAAGTGTAGATAGAGGTCTTGCAGCTCTGAGTTTCTTATTTATATTAAGTTAAGCCGACATAGCAAACTTTAAGGTAATAAGCTTTAATTACAACTTTACATGCTAATATATATTTGCATCATTTGCATATGATATGATATGATGAAGCTTTTAGCGACAATAGGCACAGCTAGAAATTATACCTCCCAAGTGACCGGTTAATTTTCTAAACCCAACCTGAAATCTATCCGGCCGACGAGGGAAAGTGGCGGATCATAAACGTCTGCGTCTGATTGGGATTCAGGCCCACATTACGTGTGATATATTGGGAGACCAAATATGCTTGATGGCATAGTAATTAGGAGCCATATATTTTCCTGAGCAATGTGACGCCAGAATCATTACCGCCTATCGCTGTGATGAATGTTTCATGAGACTTATGAATATATTTGTTCACATTTTGTATGTACATATTAAAATTATGGAAAGTTCCACACAGAGATGGAAGCTTGGAAACATCGCTGTCCAGACGCTGATAACGGCTACAGCTGGGACGCGGCCAAAACAAACAAATATGGAAAGAAATGACTCTGAATGTTTTGTTTAATGTTTTTTTTTGTTTGTTTTTTTTTACCAAAAATATTCTGTTTGCTGTATGATTTCTGGTTATTAATTATGTCGTTGCGTTTTCAGTGAGGTGCAGTAGTTTTAGTTTAAAACCCAAACCGTCAAAAAACAACAAACCACATAAAATGATTAACAACTTTTTAGACGCTAATCCCGTCAATACATGGAAATAAGGCCGGTTTGGACGTCCAGAGGCTCCGTAGTTACCGTGGAAACACCGTCATCTTCTACAACATTGATTCACCAGTAAAACCAACGGACTTGGATCAATGACGGTGGTTCAAAACACTTGTTTGTATGTTCAGTTATTGAGATATTTTTGCTGAAAGAGACAATTTTCTTTGTTTTGATTTAATAACCGTTGAAATTCGACTGAGCTTTTATGAAAATCTACATGATCATTAAATTAAATAAAGGAAAATACTGGATTTTCACAGCAAAATGGAAAAAAGATAGATAGATAGATAGATAGATAGATAGATAGAATAGCCTTATTCTCATGTTGCTATGCCCCGAATTGACATGGGTTACCTAGCAACAGATAAACAATAGAGCCACGTTGCCATGGTGTCATATTTCGTGTCAGCTGAGAGGTTATTCAACTGAAAATACCAGTGGAATGAAGGAATGAACGGTTTATCACAGGCCAATGCTCCAGCTGTTGTTATTATTATTATTATTTGGGTAAAATTCAACATCTCTGCCTGGAGACAGTCAGAAAAACACAAGAAAATATGCAACAGGAAATAAGAAATGAACAGTAAAATCATTTAAGGGGAGTATGTGGAGAAAAGGTAAAGGATGAAGTCACCACAGAACCAGCTGTACGGTCTTCAAGGTCTGTTTTTGCGCCGGTCGTCTGATCACCCCAGTGTTTGCGTGGCCGTATATCGGTCTGTATCACTCACAGGATCGGTCGGTGCGTTTGTGGAAGCCGCATGTTTAGGCGTGGGCGAGAGGAAATTTCAAGTACCATAATTCCCATGCAGCAGATGTAAACCGAGCATGAAGATATGTAAACACACGGACTCAGTGTTTCCAAAAAAGCCATTTATCTCACACACAAATGCGCCCGTGCTGCCTTTTTCCCGGTGACATGTGCTGGCATATGTACGTCTGTTTCACACAGCCGGGCACAAACACTGGTGCAGGTGCGGCTCTTTTGACTGATGAGTCCTTAAGTGTTTCCAAAGTGAGAGCTGCTCTGTGACAGCTGTCTTTACATACACTGCACACATGAAACTCTCCATCCCACTCTCGCTTCTCTTTGTTCTTTCACCCTTCCTTCTATCCCACTTTTGATTTCAGTTCCCTCCCTCCCTCTCTCTCTCTCTCTCTCTCTCTCTCTCGCTCGCTCGCTCGCTCTCAGCGGAGCCACGCTGGAGTCGATCTTTCATCCTGAGTAGTAAAGTGCCAACTCTCAAGGTACAGTAACAAGAATAAAAGTCCAAGTCATCTAAAAAAGAACCCCACTCTGCTGCGTAGTCCACTATGGCAGAGTGAAAAGCAATCTGCGGTGGTTTAAGGGTCCAGACCAGAAAGGGGAAGCAGCTGCAGCTTCACCAGTGCCAGGATTGCATTTCTATCTCAACACATTGACAGAAAGTTCAACAATTACCCCAGAGCCAGCCTCAAAATATGATTAGCATGGACCCAGATGATAATGGCTTTTACATGCAATTACACCAAAGGGGGAATTACCCGGTGTATGGGAATAATGTAGCTGGGGAATGAGACAATTGCTTGCTAATGTCTGTTGTTGTTGGCAGACCCAACTGGAAATTTGTTTATGATAAAGTCTTACACTGAGACAGGCTTACGTCTACAGTAAATCATGTGACGCGCGTACATACACGGTGTATACACGTCGTTCAATTAATATCGCCAGACGGTAGAAACGCAGATGAGAAATGATCTGCAGAGACGCAAGTGGTCGGATGAATCCTCGGGTAACTTTCTCTCCAGCGTTGACAGATGGGTGAGAACCAAGAGGAAGCGGAGAAGTTGTGAGAATGAGTGGGATTATAGTGTTTTATTTGAAACGGTTGGAAGATGTAACAGCAAGTTAAGTCTGATTACGTCTGTGCTGTAAATGATTACGCGCCAGTATAGTGTTAACTCGATTATTTCAGAAGTTTTATATGTGTTTTAACTCCACGGTCACAGAAAAAAAAAATGATCAGACCGTCAAAAGTCATCAAAAACAATGGTTACGCAATCAAAGCCTAACTCTTGTGCGTGTCATGCGACTAAAACAGACAGAAAAGAAAACGTGGAATGAATAAAAGCACTGTTTTTGTCAGTACAGTGACATGGATATTGACGTAAGAACTGGAGTGATTTAGGTTTTTATAAAGAAAATATGGAAAATGTCTCGATATCAGCTCCGAAATTAAACTAATATGAGCTATTTTTGTTGTTATCATTATATTTGTCCAAATAAATTGACCTTTAGTTGGACCAGGCATTAAAATGAACAAGAAATTGTCTTTTCTGATGAAGACAAATATGAGCGGAAAAAAAGTTAGATGAAAATAAAACTGTTGTAGACCACTTGGATATGTACAAAGTGGCCACTATATTAGGTACATCTGGCGAGCCCCTTCTTAATCCAAATATCTGTGCAACTCTGTGAATTTAGGCACGTAAACATATTCAGGATGAGCTGCAGAAGTTCTAACTGAGTATCATTATGAGTAAGAAAGGTGAATTAAGTAACTTTGACAATGGCATGTACTGGTGCCAGACAGGCTGGTCTGAGTATTTCAAAGCCTGCTAATGCACTTTTCTTTTTGTTGTTTTTAAACATTTTTCATCCACAACTACCTCTAGGGTTTATAGAGAATGGTCCAAAAAATAAAAAATAAATAAAGGAGAGAAATCATCCAGTGAGCTGCAGTTCTCTGGGTGAAAATGTCTTGTTGATGCCAGAGGTCAGAGGAGAATGGCCAGCCTGCTTTGAGCTGATACAAAGGTAACTGTAACTGAAATAACCACTGGTTATAACCGCGGTATGCAGAGGGGTATCTCTGAATGCACAACATGTCAGACCCTGAAGCACACTGGATACAATAGTATATCCACTCACTGGCCACTATATTAGGTACACCCAGTAACAGAATGGTGTACCTAATAAACTGGCCAGAAGTATCCTTTACATACTTTACTAATGTTTATGTGAGATATTTTATTGACTATTAGGAAGTGTCATTATTGATACTATATGTTTTTTAGGTTTTGTTATGTGTATAATATAAATAAATGAAACAGTTGCCAGTGAATTGTAACTGGAGAAAATCATGGTGCAGTCATTACACCGGGTCAAAGGTTAAGTTTGTTTATATAGCGCATTTAAAACTACCCATAGCGTCCCGAGTTCTGTACAGATATATAGGAAAAAATACATGATATGATGAATCTAGTCAAAATATATAAGATGTACTAAATATTACACTATATTACACTATAATAGGAAAAATAGCTTTTAAAAACACAACTGGAAGATAAAACGAATAAAAATCACACACTTATATTAAAATCTGGTGCAAATATGTGCATATTTGACTGTTTTTTTGGTCAAACAACAGTCAGTAGAGTACAGGGTTCATCGATGTAACTGTAAAAATAATATAAAATAACCCTGAGCGGACAAAACAAACAAAACAAAACATGAATCTTGGTGTGGCGACCAAAAAAGGAATCTGCTGAAGCTAAAAGTATCAACATTTATTACATCAAGCAAAAGGAAAAACAATGAAAATACAAAACAAGAAAGAAATATATTTTTTTCTTGTTTTTTTACATTATTGTCATTATATCATACTTAGAAATTTTCTCTAAATCTTTTTATTGTCTGATCTTTAAACATTTTTTTAATCCTTGAATTGAACTACATATTCTTAATCCCACAAATGTACAGTTTTCATAGAAATACAGTTTTGTTTTCTATTTGTTCTTGCCCTTTTCTTTTTAAACATATCTGTTTTCCTAAGTTCATAAATACTCTCTTGAACATCATCATGAACCTTAAACAGAAGAGGTGATTAAAAACAACAGGTGAATACTGATGTGTATAAATAGGAATAAAATAGAGGAATGGGCCTAAAATGACGCCAAACTTTATGGACAACGCTGTCAAATAAAAATGTTTTTGTTGCATTTCACTAAAACAAAATCTACTCATCAAATATATAAGAATTTAAAAGTCCGAGCCAATACAAAACAAAGCACATGCAGATAATCCAAGGCAAAAATAATAGAAATAATAGAAAAAGTTTCTTCTGAGTTTGACAGAAGCTGGCAGGGCCTTAAGAGAAACCCTGTCTTTTTGGACAGTGCCCTCCAAGAACATCTGTCTTCGTGACTTAACTTGATTTCCAGGATGTCCTGAAGCACCTCTGGGTGAGAACCGACAACAAAGAGGACCATCGTTCTTCTTCTGCAGCATAAATGTTGCACTGTGATGATGTTTCCAGCTGAGCGGAGAGCGTTACAGTATCAGATCTGTTCAGGCATCCGTCTGTACAACAAAAAAAAATACTTAAATAACAGATTTTTATGTCATTACTGATGTTTAATAAGTAAAAGGATCTCACCTTCATGTTCCACGATGGTTTATAATGAATACGTCTGTTCTTATGAGTCATTAATGAACAATTATGATCAATATTTCACCTGCAAAAGTTGTCACTAATGAGAATTGATAGGACAAACTATGGAAAAAACTGTGATTTATAATAAGGTAATCATTATTGCGACCATTTAATGTCGTTACAATGTGTTAGATCGCATAATTAATAGGGGTGGGTATCGCCATCAATCTCGCAATACGATACATATCCCGATACAGGGGTCACAATACGATACATATCGCGATATATGTGCATTCGGGTACATGGTATTCAATGCGATATACATCCTGATATTTTAGGCCTATTTTATTTTATTTTTTTACAGTTTTTACTTTTTTTTTTTTTTTTTAACATTTTACAGAAAACAGACACATGTATACCCAAATTTTATTTTTTATATTACTGTAGAGCAACAATTCCACTGTAGTTCATGTAAAACACTGCATTAGAACTTGGCTGTAGAGCACAAATAAAGATGGCTTTTGATAAACTTTAAACATGCAAAGTCAGATATCAGTTTCAGAAACTTGATAAACCTATTATTTGTTGCATGTGAAATATCGATACTGACACGTTTGTATCGATACGCGTATCGTGGAGAGGCCCCGCGGCGATATATCCCTGTATCGATATTTTGAAAACACCCCTAATACTTATGAAAATCTTGTTTTATTTATTAATTTATTAATTTATTTTTTGGGTGGGGGTGTTGGCTTTATTTGTATTTTCTTATATTATTTATCGCTTTTATCTCTTCACACTTTCCTTTTTATTTTTTGCGTTGTTATGCAACAGAGCTATTGCGTCCGAGCTACTTTCCGTGTGGATCCATAAAGTTTGTGTAAGTCTGAGTTTTCTCCCACGTGGTTCAAACTGTCGGACTTTGATAACTAAACTGCCTCGTATCCGCTATGCACGATGTGGAAAATACAAGCTTTGTGTAGATTTTATTTCTGCAGCTAATTCACATCAGCCTCGCTCGCTCGCCCCCCCCTCTCTCTCTCTCCATTTCATTGTTTAGACTATCTGTGGATAAAACGCGTATAAAGCGCTGCGGCTGCGTCCCCACAGCCTGCCCGCTCAGCTGCCCGGCCGCTCGGTGTTGGGTGACTCCTCCAGAGCTGTGTGGCCTGTCCTGGTGTAAACAGATGGTCCGGCCTCTGATGACTGGTTTCTGATCTCACCCAGATACAGATCCACGGTGCCAGATGAGATTTACAAGCTCTGCGGAGGTGAGACAAGTGAAGCACTTTGAAATATGGAGAATGTAAATAAAGGCTTAGCTTTGATTTCATGGGGAGAAATGTCATGTAATCACATCCAAACAATGATGAGGTTTAAAGTTAAGAATCGCTGGATTTGTCCCGTGTGCACCCATGCACTGTAGATACACGTACGTCTATATTTAACAGCTTTAATTCATTTGTTCAGGCAGTAGTTTAATTTGTTTAACCAATACATGACTGGCTTTGATATGGAGCGAGAAATACCAGAATGATCTCGTGAAATTGAGTTGTACAGTATGTCACGCTAGGTCATATGGTATTTGGCGTGTTGTACGTGTTGTTTCTCATGTTATTCAACGCCATTTGGTCACATGTCAATTTATGTTACATATCCATAACCACTAACCCAAAACCTAAACCCAACCTTAAAGGGACAGTTGTGTGTTTTTGACATGAATCTGTATTCCATCCCATCATCAGTGTAGTACATCCACACTGACTTACCCCCGACACTGTCCTGTGAGCCCAGTTCTG
>JAPSES010000019.1:11371343-11387926 GCA_029822895.1 Maxillicosta whitleyi | reverse complement strand
AAACACACACACACACACACACATTCACACACACACACACACACACACACACACACATTCACACACACATGCACACATACACATGCACACACATGCACACATATACACTTACACACACACACCTTCACACACACACACACACACCTTCACACACACACACACCTTCACACACACACACACACACACACCTTCACACACACACACACACACACAGAAATGATCCCTGTTACAGTTTTAGGGCCCCGGCAGGTCAGCTGTCAAAGTGTGACATCTTTATTTCTGTGGAGGATCTGGTTGTAAATCCACACTGCCTGCTATCATCTGCAGATGATCAGACTAAGGCCAACACCGGGTTTATTACCGAGCAAAAGGCAAAAAAAAAAAAAGGGCTTTTTTGGAACCTTTAAATCAGTGATTGTTAAACGAACAGCGTCCGTGTCAGGACTTATTTGCGTCCCAGACGGCTTTGTTCTTCCTGCTTCTCTCTTCAGTTGCCACCAGCCTTATGCCTGCTTCTCTCTTTTATTCTGATTAATGTGCCCTTCCCACTCCTCCCCCTGCCCTCGTTTATTCCTGACCTACCTTTACTCTATCATTCCTGCCTCTTTTCCACCGGCAGCCAAGTCCTCCCTTCCCCATATATTTTCTTGCATGTATTAATAAAAACCCTCCCTATATGTGCTCAGATGAAGATGATCTTTCAGGAATGTAAGGGAGGGAGGGAATAAAAAGAGTTGTCTTAAAAAACGAATGAAGTTTCTTACTTTAATTTAATCGATAATGACGTGATTTAAGTCAATACTTTTAATTAAATTAGCGCAGATTTGTGCAAAAACAGATCTGGCTTGCGTTACTGTTACCAAAGTGTAAATCAATCTCTAAAATCAACATCCTTTTTTTTCTTTTCTTTTCTTTCTTTGTGCATAGAGGTAGCTGTAATTAGTCCAGATGGAAGGAGCGCCCGAGATAAATGAGGTGTAAAGCTTGAAAATAAACAGCGCACTTCCAGGTTGTGATCTCTGTAAAAACCAATTTAAACCAATACTTTTCTCCTTAAATGTTCCACATATTACATTTATTCTAATTCTAATTAAGTTTGTCGCTGTGACTGAAAATGGACGTTACAACCTAAATTGGATGATGGCTGTTTTTTTTATTTTTTTTACTTTATTGATAGAACATTTTAGGCAGACGGAGCGATGTACAGTATCAAAAGTGAAATGACTCATTAGATGTGAATTTACAAGCAAAATTCCAAATAATACCCTCCCCCCCAAAAAAAAAAAAAAAAAAATTGGGCTTGTTTTGTTATAAATATAGCTTAAATTAGTTGTAATATTTAAGCCGGGTCTCTCAAAATTAAAACACTTGGAAAAAGTAAAATAATCTTTATGAGATTAAGTGTCAATATGCAAATAAATAAATAATAATAAAAAAAAAAACTTTTGAGATAAATATTCCAAATTCAAGTCAGTTTATCTCCATGTATCTACATATTATTATTTATTTTATTTTTTTTCCCAGTGTAATTAAGTGGCTGGATAGTTTAGTGGTTAACACCGTAGGCTTTGGTGCGGAAGGTTGCCAGTGCGAATCCAGGGCGGGCCCTTGGGCAAGGCCTTTTATGCTATACATGCCTATATATACCTTGTAAGTCGCTTTGGATAAAAGATGTAATGTAATATAATATATAATACAGTTACCATGGAAACAGTCATCTTCTACAGCATTGATTCACCAGTAAAACCCATGGAGTTGGATCAATGACAGCGGATGGAAACACTGGGTTTATGTTCAAATAATGATACATTTGACCTTAAAAGTCACGTTTTCTTCAGTTTTTGGTTTTTAATATAATAAACCTCAACTTTACTCTGAGCTTTTATGAACCGATGAACACAATCAGTAAATTAAATGTAGGAAAACATATAATTTACACAGAAAAGTGCAAAATACAAGCGATAATATTGTAACGAATGGTGATAGATTGCTTAATCAAGGTTAAATATACAGAAAAATATGTATTTGGGAACTGCCACAAAAGAAACACTGGGGCTTTAGGGGTTAAAATGATTTTTAAAAAAATGGGTTTGTTTAACAATATGTCTCTGAACATCATGGATTGTCAAACATAATTGAAGCACTTTCTATAATAATCATTCCAACGTGAAATCTATCATCATCAAAACACTGATACCGTTAAATACACCCACAATCCCCATCCCTAAAAGGCTGTGATGGATCACTCCATTTACCATCGGACGGCTATTATAGTAACAGACAGGAACACACACCCGGTCCTCCCTCCTGTCCTCCACTCCCTTCCCTTATCCTCTCTATTCTCAACATTGGCAGTGAGAAAAAGGCCCCAAAGCGCCTTTGTTCATTGAACACAACTGCGAGTGTACGTGTGGAAGTGTGTGTTGGGAAGCACGGAAAAGAATATGTGTGTATATGTGTGTGTGTGTGTGTGTGTGTGTGCTTGCAAATATGCAGCCTTTGGACCGGCCAAAAGCAGCAGCAAGGTAAATGGGGTGTGAAAGTCTCAGGATTATTAAGAATTAACAGGAGCAGCTTAATAAATCACCCTCCAGCAGTGTGTGTGTGTGTGTGTGTGTGTGTGTGTGTGTGTGTGTGTGTGTGTGTGTGTGTGTGTGTGTGTGTGTGTGTGAGAAAGCAAAAATCCCAACAACGGATAATGTCCTAAAACTATTCCCAGCATTTGTCTGCAGACGCTTGTTTAGGGTATTCCTCATTTACACAGATATTTAACCTTAAACTGGAGACATGTAGTATTTATACTTTAAAACAGGGGTGTCAAACATGCGGCCCAGGGGCCAAAACCGACCCGCCAAAAGGTCCAATCTGGTCCGCGGGATGAATTAGTAAAATATTAACCATCAAAAATGTTCAAATATTTTCAGGTCAGACCAATAAAACACTATCATAATAAACTATAAATAACGAAAAACGCATTTTTTTCTCTTCATTTTATTGTAAAAAAAAAAAAGACTAGCCTTTTACAAAAAATGTGAACAATCTGAACAAGAGAATTAAGTGTAATTGTACAAATATTCTTGCTGTTATTAAATATTTTGTGTATTTGTAGATCCACTGTGATCTGTACATTATAATGAACGTGTGAAAATGAGCAACTGAGAATAATGGCATAAATTGTGAAAAAAAAAAGAACTTTTTTCTTAATAAATTTCTTTTTGTTCATGGTTCATGTTTTTAAAGGTAGATATAAACATTTTAATAATACAATTTTTACTTTTTCATGCTAAGTAATGCCTTAGCTAAGCTAACAGAGCTATAATGTAAACTATCGGCAGATGCAAAACACTGTTATTTTAACCGACTGTCAAAGTAAACATACATGCGTTTTAAGTTGAAAAACAAAACTTGCTCATAACATCACAAACATGTGTGGAAACAATGACTTTTATATTTAATTCAATGCGTTTTACAGCCTGTGGATACAAAGTGTTGTTTCATCGGTGTGTTTGGGTGCATGATTTCCCTAAATGTCCACTTTTAAACAACTTTTATACTCTGGACAAACACAATATAAGAAACAGCTAATATGAATATCATTTTTTTTGCAGATGTTTGGTCATATTGAACAATTCCACAGTGGCACAAAAGTAAAACTTGATGGATGATAAAAATCTGACACTTAGGCATTAGTCATTATTCAACATTATGTGGTTAAACTGTCCTGTATATTTATATTAAACTGTCCTGTATATTTATATTTATTTATATTAAACTGTCCTGTATATTTATATTTATTTATATTAAACTGTCCTGTATATTTATATTTATTTATATTAAACTTTCCTGTATATGTGCAGTTTATAAAGCACAGACATTACAAAAGACAAGAGCACACTATGAAAAGTAGAGCAAATGAAAGTAAAAAGGATCCAAAAATCAAGGGCTATTAAGTGTGAGGAAGTTCTGCAGGTATTTTATTCCAGTCTTTAGAATAACCGTAGTGGCAGAACTACTTAACAAGCCCAGAGCCGCGGGGAGATATAGAGTCTGGCCCGTTTTTCAGCGACAAAGTTCAGACTCATTATTTCCCTTCTTCTGCAGTCGTTCCTTTTTAAGGAGGCCTTCTGTGTGCTAATGATCTTATAAAGAGGCCCAGAGGGGAGCAAGTCAGAGATATGGATTTATGGATTTATGCCTGCTTTGGACACAGGCTTTGATCAGAGCACATTGATCTGCAGAGATTTACACCACGGCGACTCAATAAAACTCCTGCACACTTTCACAGAAGTGTCGGCCACTTTAGAGCCATTTGTCAAAGACAATTGCAAATCCGGAATCGGTAAAAAAATGATTCTCTGGAGAGGTTGGGTCTGTGAAATATGAATGCAAATCATGCACGATCTGTTCTTTGTTATTCTATTTTTATGCATTACTGTATTTAACGTCAAATCGTACATGTTATTATCAAGTATCTTACACAAAATACAGCTGTGGAAAAAAAATATTAGACCATCAAAAGTCATCAGAAACAATGGTTATGCTAGCAAGTTATCGCCTGTGTGTGTCATGTGACTAAAACAGACAGAAAAGAAAACATGGAATGAATAAAAGCACTGTTTTTGTCATAGATATTGATGTAAGAACTGAAGCGATTTTGGTTTTTATCAAGAAAACGTGGAAAAATGTACAGATATCAGCTCTGAAATTAAACTATTATGAGCTATTTTTGTTGTTATCATTATATTTATCCAAACAAATGTACCTTTAGTTGAACCAGGCATTAAAATGAATAAGAAACTAAAGAAAACAAGGGGTGGTCTAATAATTTTTTCCATGACTGTAAGTATAACTAAGTTCTAGATCCTGTGATCTTTTAGTTCCACCATCATTTTCAGTTGAATAACCTCTCAGCTGACACCGCATATGAAATTTGACACCGTGGGAAAGTGGCCCTGTCAGTTATCTGTTGCTAGGTAACCCACTTCAATGACAATTCTATGATTCTGGGCATTGGGAGGTCATTGTATTCCAAAAATCTCCAAAAAATTATTGGTCCTTTCAACTTATCGTTTTCACTCGTCTGTTCCTTGACCAAAGATACATAAGTATATCAAACTGCAGCAGTCAGCTCTTTCGGGATTTTGTGTGATGCCTGAGACACGCAGACATAGTCCACTTCCCTTTAATAATACATGTTAATTAATAGGGGGGGAAAAGCAGAGATGACCTGTAAGCAAAAAGTTATTATTAAAGCACTAATTGGTCCTTCAGTTTGCCTTTGAGACATTAGTCATGCATGCGTGGACTTACTGCGCGTTACCACTCCCTCCAGCCTGATGATGTTGGGGTGGTCGAACTGTCCCATAATTGATGCTTCTGCGAGGAAGTCCCGCCTCTGTTTGTCCGTGTATCCGCCTTTCAGGGTCTTGATGGCCACACAGATCTCTTTTTTACTGGGCAACTTCAGGCGACCGCTGCACACCTCGCCAAACTCTCCTAAAAACAAAGACGAGACAAGGAAACAAATGAGCGACATGAGTATTTTCTGCGGTTTTAACCGTGAGAGAACGCAGGTTACAAAGCTCTGCCTTTACAGAATGAATGTAGAGAAGTTATTTTAGGTGAAACATTCAAGACCGAACTGTTCTTTCCGCCGTATTAAAGTCAGAATGACTCAACACCCACTTTAGTCAGTGTGCATTCTGTTTATTTCAGTCCATGCTTAGGGGGGGTTTGTGTGTGTACAAGGTACTTTCAGTTTTGTGGGTGAATCATACACTGAAGCAGCAAAACACAAGTGGAATGTGTTTATTATTGTCTATACAGTGACAAATTACGAGAAAACCTGATGGGAGTGGTCTCTTCTAGGATGATATTTCAAAATAAGGGTTTGATATGAATGAAAACGGTATGAATCACACGCAAACTTCAGCAAAAATATGAATAGCGGTCAATGACGAGAGAATCTTTTCACACATACAATCCAATTTAAAAGATTATTTGTGTCAAGAAAGTCACAGTTTATGGTAAAAATAACGCAGTAATATCTATTTTTGTGTGAAATAGTTCAATGGATGCCAACTCTTGTAACACATGTTTCAATATCGCTGCTTATTTCACCTTAATCTGTATTAAAAGAGGTGAAAATTGAAGCTGCAGAGATGTTGTCAGAGACTCTGAACAAATTGTGGACAGCGACAGTTACGATAACATCAACTCCATGGCTTGTAGGTAAGTTGTCTTCATTCATTCATTCATGTTCCAAACAGTTTAGTCCTTGACAAGGTTGCGGGCAGGTCATCACAAAGATGATATATACAGTGATACAACCATTCGCTCTCACATTCACACCTACAACCAATTAACCTGAATGTCTTGGACGGTGGGGACTCCAACCCACGCACAACTCAACACTGAAAGCTGCTGTGAGGTGACGGTGCTAACCACTTTGCCGCCTGTGAAATCATTATATTTAGGCGTTTTCACAATCGAACACAGTTCAACAACAGACTTCAACCTTCTGGTCGTCTAAAATGATCTTTTAAATAGACATAAACATGTGTAAATGATGTATAATTCAAAGGAGGAGGTGAGAAAATTCTGCAATAAAATGTTGGTTTTTTTTTTAAATAAGGTCCCATCGGATACAACTGGAAGGGGCGGAGCTTCAGCTCTATGGTGATCACAGTCGGCACACTTCATCCGGAATAAATCAGGAATTCTGGACTAACATCTTCAACTCCACTCTTCACTTCACCATCATCGAAACACCCAACGAGGTGATATCTTTGTGAATATTAACCTTCACATATATGTAAAATCATAGTAAAAGGTGCTTTGAAGCCGTTCTGGGTGCATGCAGAGGTCCAACACGTTACTCGTGCTGCATTCCAGAGTGCTGGGAAATGGGAAGTTTCCGATGTCCGACTCGGTAAAATGCATCAGAATTCCAGTCAAAACCGGAAGTCCTTGTTTCAAAGTGGAGCCAAATAGAAGTACCCCGACCCCACTGCGAACTACAATGTGACGTCAGCACAAAAATGACAGTGTACAGTGTGTAAGTTTGCAATGAAAAAAACAAAAAAAAACTTCATAATGTATAATTAGCTCATCGGTCATTTCGCTTCTTCCATCTCGTTCACGTATACGAGAACACTGTACTGTTGGCAGTCCAAATGCCTCTTCAGTAACTAAACAAATAGGGGCTTAAATCTGTGATCTCCATGTTTGTTGTTTAGTTCAAGATGGATCACCTGGAATACTTTGCGGTGGGATATAGTTAGTGAGATAAACTCTACCTCCCACTCATGAATGCAGCTTAAGGCTACGTTCAGACAGAAGGTCTTAATGCGGAATTCAGTTTTTTTGGTGAAATCTTTGTATGTGCTAGTTTACGATGGTGATTTCTTTCGGCTTTTTCCCTTCCAGGGTCGCCACAGCAAATCACTACCGCATGTCGATTTGGTAGATGTTTTTATATCGGATGCCCTTCCTGACACAACCGGGCTTGGCTTGCGCCCCCTTATGGCCACATTGAGATGTACAGCGTAAAGAACCTTTCCCAAGGGATCACCTGGGTTTTGAACCGGCCATCTTCCACACCATTAACCACTATGTACTCAGTTGTATGTGCTTGTTCATATTATACATTAAATGCGACTTCTATCAGTTTTGAGTATGAACTGAACGACCCTGAAGTGACCCGTATCCGAAAAATAGGTCCTGACGTAATACGTGACCGTGCAGGCACGTACTATGTTTATGGAAATAAATATGTTTTTCCTGCTGTTCCTCCTCCTGGGATGCATAAAAGTGACGTTTGTCACATATCACTGATGTAAAGGTCAAATAAATACAACCCGGCCGTTCATACTGAAGTCGCGTTGCAAAATATCACATATGTATTTTATTTTGGACCACATATGAAAGTGTGCGGGGTCAGATTTGAAAAAAAATTTAATTAGTGCTGTTCAAACTGTTGTTAACAGATCAGATAATGGTCACATATGGGCAAAAAAAATCAGATTTGGGACCCATTTGTCTGCAGTCTGAAGGTAGCCACAGACACTTTCTGCTGTTTTTTTTCCTTTAATTTGTCACCTGTCTGTACGTGCACATTCAGCCTGAACAAAGTGTGACGTCAGGGCGAAGACATGTGCGAGTCCTGTGCAGTCATTTCCCATAGCAGCTCTGGATCAGAGAGCATGGGTCATACCCTGCACTAGAAGCAACGGGGTCTGGAACAAGTTAAGCCACAATAATTACAACCTGTATAAATACCAAAAGCATGCCTGTTCTTTCCTTCTCTGGCCCTCAGCAGTGGACAGACGAGCCAGGCCAAAGCACCTTTTCATGTGGTCACTTGGAGAAAGAAGATCTCAGTGTAATAAGGCTTGATTAAGGACACCCATGCCTTTCCTGTTCTGTGTGTGGAGGTAGGTATTCCACTTTGATGTTCCAGTTTGACCCATGTAAGCAAAGTCGAGTGTGTGTTCTGTCTTTTAACACACAATCACCAATTGGCAACAGGATCAAAGTCTTAAAGTGAACATGTTTAATGAAGACAGATGGGGATAGAGGCAGGGATGGAGAAAGAAAAGTATGCCGTATATTGTTCAGACACTTTTAAACAGCTTCATAAAACTCACACATGGGTGGTGCGTTGTGAGCTGACATATAAAACTGTTTACATCACGGCTTAAGATCGGAGTCGTTATGTGTGCTGCATCGCATGCTGATCCTCAAAGGTGCTGTTGTTGTCCTCACTTGCCATGAATTTACCCTTAGGGGGGGACCAAATGTTTGATCGATTGAGTGACATAATGTTCTCCTCTGTGTATGAGCTCATGTGCTCGCATCTTTCCTCGCTGATTCACCAGGATCTGCAGCTATATTTGCATAATTCAACAAACGTGCCTCGACACTCATCTTCAAACAGGCTGTAGCTTCTGAATTAAAACATGATTGTTTAGGTTGTGCAAACCTTTAACTGTTATTCTTATGACTATTAAAAGACGGTTTCATGTTAACCCATAAAGCCCCAAATATATCTATTGATGTATAAGATATAATATATAATATGTTTAAGACCTGTTGAGCCACTAAACCTATTAATACATGTAAATAAATGGTGTGAAATGCAGTTTTTCATCTTTTCCTGGTCATCAGATATGACCCAGTTGGACGTTTAGAGGCTCTGTAGTTACCATGGAAACGCCGTCATGTTCTACAACAGTGATTCACCAGTAAAACCCATGTAGTACAGGACCTGAGGACAGTAGTTTTTATACTCAGTTACATTACATTTGGCTGACGCAAGGTATATACGGCCACCTGGGGCCCAACTTGCCCAAGGGCACACCTGGGATTCAAACTACCAACCTTCTGCACCAAAGTCTGCGGTGTTAACCACTAAGCCATCCAGTCGCTGTATATGGTAGTTATTGATACAGTTCAGTTTATTGTTCCTGATCAAATAACCCTCAACTTTGATGAACATCTGCATGATCAGTGAATTCGATGTAGAAAAACGCCTGATTTTTGCAAAAAATAAATAAATAAATAAATAATAATAATAATATAATTAATGGTTATAAATCAATCAAGAAACTTCATTTGTAAACTGCCACAAAAGTATCATTAGGTTGTATTTGAGAAAAGTAAACTATTTGTTAGTAAGTAAGATATATTGTTTACTGTGTAAAAATTGTTTAAGACTGCCTTTCCCACGGATAAATATAGACTTACTGCACAGAGTCTCGCTGGAGAATGAAGACATACTAAAAAAATATACACTTTATCTCAGCTATGCATTAAAAATGAATAGTATTCTGTTCTGTAACTCTCTATAGTGTGTACTCAACTGTGTGTGAAGGTATTAGAGTTCAGTTATTGGGTTTTGACGGACGATATTGATATCATTCTACTGAACAGCCAATAATAATACGACATTATTAATAAGGTTTGATTGATTATAGGGTGTAAAGCTTAATATAATAAAATAAAACACGATATTCCCACAGAAAGCCTTGTTGGTATTGATACATTTCCCAGTGAAATAACATGTCTATCTAATTTTGAAGAATAATCGATGTGTTACTGCAACGTTGTAGAGATAAATATGCTTTATCTGTGCTATTGTAGTATGAAATATGCATTGTGGTGTGTAGCGTGGAGTCAGGTATTAGACTCCCAGGCTGTTCTGACAGCTTTACAGTGTAGAGGCTGGAGGGACTCTGGAGACCAGGCTGCAGTTATGGGCTGTGTGCTTTAGTCTCCATCTACTCTGTCTGCACTCCACATGAATCACAATGCATTACCCTCCCGTCTGCACTCCTGCTCAAGTTATCAGAGGAGAGGAGAGGAGAGGAGGGGAGGAGGTGGGAAACAAGGAGGGGAGCAGCAAGGAAAGGAGAAATGAGGAGATGAGTAGTCAAGAAAGGAGAAAAAAAGAGGAAAGACGTGAGGAGAAATGAAGAGAAACAAGGAAAGGAGCAGCGAGGAAAGGAGGAGTGATGAGAAAAAATGAGGCAAGAGGTAAGGAGGACAGTGAAGAGGATAAATGAGGAGATGAGTAGTCAAGACAGGAGAAATGAGGAGAAACAAGGAAGGGAGAACTGAGGAGAGGAAGAATTAAGAGGAAAAGAGAGGAGGAAAAAAGAGAAGGAGAGGATCAGCAAGGAAAGGAGAAGTGAGGAGGAAACAAAGAGCCGAGAGGAGTGGGAGAGGGAGGAGAGGGTAAATGAGGAGACACAAAGAGAGGAGTTGTGAGGAAAGGAGAAATGAGGAGAACCAAGGAGATGAGTAATCAAAAAAAGAGAAAAAGAGGAAAGAGGTGAGGATAAATAAAGAGAAACAAGGAAAGGAGCAGCGAGGAAAGGAGGAGTGATCAGAAAAAATGAGACAGAATGGAAGGAGGACAGTGAAGAAGAAATGAGGAGATGAGTAGTCAAGACAGGAGAAATGAGGAGAAACAAGGAAAGGGGCACTGAGGAAAGGAGGAGTTAAGAGGAAAAGAGAGGGGAGGAGGAAAAAGAGGATGAGGAGAAATGAGGAGAGGATCAGCAAGGAAAGGAGAAGTGAGGAGGAAACAAAGAGGAAAGAGGAGTGGAAGAGGGAGGAGAGGGTAAATGAGGAGACACAAAGAGAGGAGTAGTGAGGAAAGGAGGAATGTGGAGAAACAAGGAAAGGAGGAGTGAGAAAAGGAAGAATTAAGAACAAAAGAGAGGAGGAGAGGAGAAGAAAACAGGATGAGGAGAAATGAGGGGAGAATCAGCAAGGAAAGGAGAAGTGAGGAGGAAACAAAGAGGAAAGAGGAGTGGAAGAGGGAGGAGAGGGTAAATGAGGTGACACAGAGAGGAGTAGTGAGGAAAGGAGGAATGTGGAGAAACAAGGAAAGGAGGAGTGAGGAAAGGAGGCACAAAGAGGAAGGAGGAGGAGCGTGGCCTCTATGTGTTTAATGATCCTCAGCTTCAGGGACTTAAACATAGGATGAATTTTCCAATAAGTTCATAATTATTACATGTATTATTACTATAATACCAGCACTAATTAAACCTTCAGTTCTGTGCATCGTTACCATATTTATTACACATCAGGTCGATACAGTGCAGTTCTGCGTCTGTTTCCCTTAAACTAGATCTCACACAGCAGACATGAATAAAATACATTATTTATCAATAACACGTCTGCAGACAGATTTAATCATTTTTCTGAATTCCAGATAATATCGATTAAAAACGTAAAATGGCAAAAGAAAGAAGGGAGTGAAGAAGAAGGAAAGAAACTAAATGAAGGAGAAAGAGAAAAAGTTGACTTTCATTTTTTCATCACTGAGGTGTTTTGGGGCGAAGGGACCTCAAGCTGGGGCATTAAATGCTTTCTGACTTCCAGCTGTGCCTTATATGGCACACAGTCAAATTGGCACTCTGCTATGAAAATGCCAATATAGGGCACTGCTTTATGTTTGGAACCCGGTGTGTGTTTTCCATTCAAATAGTGTGAAAGAGCGAGCACGTAAAAAAGGAAAGTGTTAACGCGAGAATGGGAAAGACGAGGGAGGGCCGAAGAACAAACCAAAAACCTTTTAGGTAAATGGAGACTGATGTTGGTGGTGTTTTTTTTTTTTTTTTCACGGCAGCTGTTGCTTTTGTTTATGTTTAAAACTGTATTTGTGTTATGGCGTCGATATGTGCAGTTCAGCGTTTAACCCATGGGGGGGGGGGAGTTCTAAGGGGGCCGGACCAGTAAAATAATAACAGTGATAAAATTTTCATGAAATTATGATGTTGACGTCTATAATGTTTCCTTAAAACTTGAAATGTGTTTCAAAAAATCTACTACTTTTCTTTCGTCTTTTCACTTCAGGGGGTCGCCACAGGGAATCAAATTTGCATATTGATTCGGCAAATTTATTTATTTATTTTTTTTACGTCGGATGCCCTTCCTGACACAACCCTCTGTATTTATCCAGGCTTGGGACCAGAACAACGAGACACTGCCCCCTTGTGGCTACAGGTATAGGGATGTACAGCGTAAAGGGCCTTCCCAAAGGGCCCGCCTGGGACTCGAACCGACCTTCTTCCGCACCAAAGCCAGTGGTTACCCTTCGCAAAGGTTCTTTATGCTGTATATCCCAATGTGGCCACAAGGGGGAGCAATCTAGGTTGTGTCAGGAAGGGCATCCAACACAAAAACCTGTGCCAAATCAACCCCGGAAGGGAAAAAGCCGAAAGAAATCATCATCATTTATATTTTTTTATGGAATGTCCTTTGCAGTGGACAACATTTTTAAAGTAAAACCATAAAACTTTTGTCCCCCACAGAGGACAAAAATGTATTGCTGTGTGTCAGGAGGATATGCAGCTCTGAAGGTGTAAGTCTATGTTATATCTAAAATAGTGTTGCCTCTTTTTCCTGCTGTCATCCAGCCGTCTCCCACTGGGATGGAAGCTCTGAAGCCTCCTCTTAACTCCTTAAACCTACCAGAGTTGTCTGACTTTGGTGTCTTGCTGTTATTCCAACCTGACGTTAAACTGCGTTGATCAAAGCGGGACTTTAACCCCCGTCAGAGTTCAACGATTCTGCATATTCTGATATAATACCATGAGTTTCACCCACCAGTAAAGACAGACTCACATCTGATTCATTTAATGTCATGAAGTAAAGTATGGACTATAATGGACTATGGGTTTTTTTTGGCACTAGAGTGACCATATTTGGACAAAACTGGCAGAACTATGGGATTGAAAAGGGTAAGAGATGAGCTAATGCTAAGTGCTATTTTTATGAATTGGTGAAACTGTAAACTTCATCAAGGCTGTGAAACAAAGTTATTTTATAGCTTTGGTGGAGAAACCTACTGATCATAAATACCTTGGACTTGTCTGTCAGGAAAATGTGTGTTTTATGAAGCAAGTCCAAGTTGGCAGGTAAGTGAGCTGTAATACAAACCTACCGTGATCACATTAATGCAATAAAAAGAAGAAGAAAAAAAAAAGAATAAAACTAAAACAATGGCCCACTGGACACTTATTAGAGTCCAAATACACAGATGACACCAGAATGACTGAGAAAAACACTGTATTTTTATAGAGAAGTTCAATGTAAGTCTATGGGCTTTTTTTGGAAGCACCCCCAGTGGCCGTCGGTGGAATTACAACTTTAATACAACTGCGCACTGACATCTGTTTTGAACAAAGATCCTGACTACTCAAATGGCTCTGCATCAGCATCAAGATGGCAATTCAAGACAATTTCAGAGTGCAAAGTGGTGTGTTGTCTGTTTTCACCCATAAAAATCTAAATCTGTTCTAATACAGTCGCAGAAAAAATTATTAGACTTCAGTTTCTTGTTCATTTTAATGCCTGGTACAACTAAAGGTACATGTGTTCGATAATGATAACAACAAAAATAGCTCATAATAGTTTAATTTCAGAGCTGATATCTATCCATTTAAAATGTTTTCTTGATTAAAAACCAAAATCACTTCAGTTCTTACATCAATATCTATGTCGTTGCACTGATAAAACACAATGCTTTAAGGCACTGATTGTTTTCTTTTACCTGTTTTAGTCACATGATACACACAGGAGTGAGTACTGGATTACATAACTATTGATTTTGATGATTTTTGTTGGTCTAATAATTTATTCCGTGTCTGTATATAACCAGCACTTAAGTCACATTCCAATGCACAGCTCAAAAACATGCTTTGTGTGTAGAATCTCTTTACATATTTGATGATTTTTTTCCCTTCCCACCTTCACACGTTGATTTGGCAGAGGTTTTTACGTCGGATGCCCTTCCTGACACAACTGGGCTTGGAATAACGGGACTTGCGCCCCTTTGTAGCCACAAAGGATATCAGGATATATAGTGTAAAGAACCTTCCCCAAGGGATCAACTGGGTCTCGAACCAACTACTTTCTGCACCAAAGTCAGTGGCTTTAACCACTGAGCTACCATCAGATTACATATTTATTTTGTTGATTCTTACCTGCCCCCACAACTTTATCAATGGCGATACATGAGGCATCCAGCTCCTTTGCAAACTCATGCACAGCCTGGCTGGGATCCTCATATGTGTGCGGGTCTACGTAGGTTCTGATACCAGGCAGACGCACTGCAACAACAGAGTTAATAAGCATTAAAAACTCGCTGCTGTAGCCTCCAACAATAATCTGTGCAGAGCAATGTAAGAGAGTGAATTATTTAAGTAAATTCAGAGAAATGGTGGCTCCAGGGCTAATTCGAAACACTATGGAACTCAAATAATATAGGCAACAACATAAAGCTGCATGACATAATAAATCTTAATTAACAAGTAGTAAAGTTTTACTTTGTAACTATGCTGCATGGAAATTTATGCTTTGCATCTGACCCATCCTAGCTATTCATGGAGAAATGTGCAACCACCGGGGAGTTCTGGGATCAATGCCTGGGGCAAGGTTAAAGGTGGCAGTATTCCTAATAAATTACACTGTGTGTGAATAAAAAAGAAGCAACATAAGGTCAGTCACCTGGTTATAAATTTAAAAAAGTACTTTTTTTTTTAGTCGTCTGCTCTTGTGCTCCTGGTGTTTTTGACATTTAATATATAAAGCTTCAGGTTAAGATTAAGTAGTGAGAGAGATGTTTTCATCTGCGATCTGAAATCTACCCGTGGAAAACACTTTCCACTTGAGCAAAATGCACAATGAAAAATTGTTAAAGCTTAAGGCTCGGTACTTGCCTTAGTCGTCTGGAAGAGGCCTCAGACCCTGTCGCTGTTAAAGCCTCCAGGATTGGTTTGCAAATGGGCCGCGAAACCTCGTTCTTAACATGGTCTTGGTCTGATTACTGTCTTCTCATATGACCAAATGAACCAAAGCAAAGGGAAAACCACTTCATCCTTGGATGTAACTGCTATAATATGACAGCCACTGATTAAGACGTGTTAAAATACCCCAAGAAAGTCACAGCTAGTAACTACCTAGCTTCCTATAATCCAGCTGCCCAGTTGAATTTTTTTTTTTTTTTAACATGGGGAGTAGTAAAGTGGAAAGAAGATGGATCAAACTAGGCCCGTGGAAACACAGACCGGTACTTACAGTGACCATTGCCAAAGTGCAGCCTTTTCTCATCAGGATGTTTGGATTTGCTGTGGCAACAAAACCTGCCAATCCAAACAGAAAAGGGTCAGAAGTAGTGCCACATATTCCAATACGACTTCACCCTTTGGCCCGGGATGGAGGCAAGAGCTACGACTGTGTGTGTGTGTGTGTGTGTGTGTGTAATCCCAGTTCTTATAAGCCAAGAGAGGATCAGTAAGTCTTATAATGAGCCATGGATTTATACTCGCTCTGAACAGCCCTGACTGCCAACTTCAACCACACACAGGAATGCAACCACATATACATACACAGTCTCAAACACACACACACTCACCTAAATACAGCCCTGACGTTACCTTTTACAGTAATAACAGATGGGACATATCTGGGTGCAACGTGGAAATTCAAAGTAAATGATCACTGTTTAAATCAATAATCAGACGAGACATTAAGTAGAAGGAATGTACGTTCGGAAGAGACGGCATTAAAACTGATTGTACAACGTAATAATAATTGTTGGACAAACCTGCCAATCAGGACGTAAAGCAGAACCGTGAGCAGGATGATGGCCACGGCCGAGGAAATGGCGATCAGAACAACTTGGCTGTTCTCACTGGAAATAGAGAAGGCTGCTGTAAAACAAAAGAGCAACAGGTAGTAAGCAGCAGTCCAGTTTGTTTTGGTTTCAGTACTCTAATAAGCATATTTTTTTATAGTTATTAATGCATACACGACCCATTGTTCTGTCAAAGTTAATCAATTTAATATTAAATATAGTTTTGATAACCTAAACAGGAAGTGTTGATAAAAAGTAAACAGGAAGTAGCATGTTTCCTGCTGGTGAGACAGATGCCTGTACGTCTGTTCACTGATGCTAAACAGGGGCGGAGCAAGTACTGAAGTTTAGTACTGAAGTAAAAGTACCAATACCCTACAAAATATTTACTCAAGTAAAAGTAGAAGTACTACATCAAGAATCTTACTTAAGT
>JAPSES010000019.1:11343147-11355214 GCA_029822895.1 Maxillicosta whitleyi | reverse complement strand
CTTTGTTAGCAGCATGTAATTCACATTTCTGTGGGTATGTTTCCAGTGTCAAGAATCTAATAAAATAGATAAAAAACGTATGTAGGAGTAATGTCAGTCACAATATGTGGGGGAACTGTGCTGCTTGGTGCTTTTCTAGTTTAACACTAGTATCGGATCAGTATTCTGTATCAGCTCAGACCCAAAACCGAGGAATCAGAATCTGGTTCGGATCTCTAAATGCAAATTTCCAGAATATATATATATATTTTTAATCATACAATCACACCTACTCTGTGTTTTGTGGGTTATCCTCTCTATATTCTGAGATTAAATAAAAGTAATAACACTATTTTCCGATGGGCAGATGAATTGTTTTGTGGCGCGTTACTGCAGAGAAACTACAAAACTATTGATTTTATGTCAACGAAGGAGCGCACGGTTCAAGGAAGCGTATGTAATATTTACCAAAAAGACTGAAGGATGCAAAGGGAAATGAAACAACAAACAGAGGGAACAAAGATAGTTATTCCAATTCCATATCCATCTTTCAGCGTCAAGTGCATGTGCGAAAAGGAGAGGGAGAGGTTTTTCTTTTTTTGTTTTTGGGGAGAGGGCAACAGAGCAGTTTTATTGACCAGCGCCAGCGAGGACATGCTCTGTACTTTAAGGGAAAATAGGTCATCTACAATGCTGCCGGACACACACACACACACACACACAAACACAATGACGGTGACCCACTTCACTCAATGTGCTCAGTCGGCAAGACTTAAAGAAAGTGATGTTAGGCGCTCGCCTACACGTACACACTGATGAGAGATAGCAAACGCAAGCAACTACGCTCAATATTTTAGACCTCTGACTTGATATTATCCATCATACGAGCAGGAATTATTCAATACATATTAATATAATTTTTTTTCCCGTAAGGGTTAAAAATAATTCCCGTTTTAACTCCAGTTTGTTGCGCCTCGTCCCTGCAGCAGTTATTGTAATTGAGATGAATAGCCGTGCATATGGTCGGGGACGCTGGGGCTCATTTGGGGAGACGCTGTCCGGGAGAAGTGTTGTAAAGCCCACCAGGGAGGACCACTTTGACTGCCGGAGCACCCGAGGACAGCTGAAGGACACATACACACATGAACACACACGGGTGTATACGCATACGTTGACAGGCACAGACAACACCCACGTCTCAGTATGCATCCGACGCCATATGCTAAAGAGCCCCCGGGCTCACCTCGCCTCAGACGACACGACATCTTTAACCATAAAAACCCAGACAACCGTGACCACCTACTGCTATAAAATACACAATAACTTCTGAACCTTTAATTCTGTCAATCCACGTCAATAATCGGTGTAAAATATAGTTTTCATAGGCATCGCGGACGTTCACAGGCTCCGTAGTTACCGCGGAAACACCGTCATCTTCTACAACATTGATTCGGTCACTCAAACCAGTGGAGTCGGATTAATGACAGTGGATGGAAACGCCGGGTTTATGTTCAGTTCATGAGAGATTTGGCAAAAAACGTCACTTTTTCTTCCGTTTTCTCTGGTTTTTTTTTTTGTTTTTTTTGTCAACTTTAGCTTTTACGAACTCTTAACACGATCAGTGAATTCAACATAGAAAAATACATGATTTTCACTAAAAAAACATGCAAAATAAGGATAATAATATTACGATACATGGTGATAAATCACTTAAGAAAGGTTAAATGTAGTGAAAAATTAATTTGGGAACTGACACAAAAGTACTTTTAGGTAAGTTTTTAATATGTTCTGTTTTTGATGTAATAATCCTCAACTTTAATTTGAGCTTTAATGAATACCTACATGATTAGTAAATTAAATGTTGGAGAAAAAAAAACTTGATTTTCACTGGAAAAATGACAAAATACAGAGGATAATTGTGTAATAACTTGTATTAAACCAATTAAGGACAATTAAATATAGAGAAAACATTGTGTTCACCCACTGTGATCAACACTAGATAATATAAAGACATTTAGACAATAAATAGTGTTGAATGGAGATGGATTCATGCTCTTCATCTGCATTAATGCTTTTATGAATACTGTTAACGCACACTTTTAGTTTATTCTGAAGGTGAACATTCTGCTTTACTTCCAAAGACATTTAGTGAGGACTTTTTTTTCCAACTCCAACTCCTTTTTCAAAGTCTTCCAAAGGTGACAGTGTGCTGTAACACAAAATAAACCACAGCGTACTCCGATGAGCAGTTTAGCGGAAATAAGAAGTGGAAATGGAAACGCATCACCGTCGTTTCCGAGCTACTGTACAGTAAAAGAACACACGCTATTTTATCTCATTAAATCAAACCAAACCGAATATTCCACATGAATCTCATTAGTTTTCACCTTGAAAGTCAACATCGCACTATGAATCTCTGACAGATGTGAGAAGGTCAGAGTCTATTTGTTAAGGTCTGAGAATTCCTCTGTGTAGATCATGCCTGAGGTGGCTAATAGGATTCTCCCGCGTGCTGCGGGGGGATAAAACCAGAGGCAATTTGATCAAGGGTTTGTATAACAAAATAATAATCACATCCACTTGTCCACGCCATTGTTGAAGCCCTGCTCGCTCGTACTGTTGTGAATTCAAATTAGCTACATCTCATTTGATTTGTTTCGTTCCCCAGTGATGCTCCTGACCTGCGAGATTCTTCTGAGAGAGAGAAAACAAATAAATTAAAATGTATTTGCTATAGATTTAGAGTTAGAATAAATCTACTCCCTGGTAAAATGGACAAAATGAGCCTTTGGGAGTAATAATCTCACACTTTTAGTATAAAGGGGCCATGAGTTGTTTTATGTTGTAATGAAAATCGTTAAACTGAATTCTTTTCCTTAAAATATAGAGCGTGACTGTGAATACAACCTTTGACAAATGGGCTGAAATTGGCTCATAATATCAGCTTCTTTTTTTAAATTTTATTACGTGTTTGTTTGGGTTTCAGCGCGGATGTGTGTGTGTGTGCGGTGGTAAACTATGCGTTTCCTTTCCGCCCATCTGAGAAAATTCAGGAATTCATAACTGAAACTCGTGATCCGCCATAGCTCGGTATGCACGTGCGCGCCGGCGAGCGTGCGTGCGCATCCGCGTCCATAGGTTTAGACGTACGCGCCTGTGTGTTTATGTGTGTGAGCGGTAGGATTCCTGGGGCAGGTGTCTCAGCGGTAGTCGGGGCAGAGCGGTCCTAAATCACTCCTCAACTGACACACCTCACCGCGGGGTGTCTCGCCATGTGTTACTGCTGTGAGAGAGAGAGAGAGAGAGAGAAAGGCCGAGATACAGAGAGCCAGGGGTAGTGGGTCACAAAGAGAGATCAACCTCTCTATAAATCTGCCTCTTGAAAAAAAAATAAAAAAATACCGCGTCAGTGTATGCGTATGTTCATTGCCCTTGGAGTGCGTTTCATGCGAGGCGGTGTATGCATGCGTACAGCCGCTCCTGCCAACGCATTTGTACGTGACAGACCGGCGCAGGTGAGCTACAGACAGGCCCAGACATCCTGGCATGATCCAAGCACGCATCAAGCCTCTCACCTTTCTCACCCTGGCCTCCACGACTCTCCTCTAACCTCTTCATTCTTCCTCAGCTGTTGCACTGTGACGAACACTCTGTTTACATATCACACAAGTATTTTCATTTCCCAAACCAGAGTCATACGCCCGTAAAAAACGTGCATCTGCCACAAACAAATCACACCCATTTCAACGTATACATCCGAGGTATTTGCACTTTATCCGTATAAAAAGGACAGATTTTTGTCAAAACTTGACTTTATGTGCTATTACGCTGCTGTGGTTACTGTCGTGTGTCGCGGAAAAGTTCTTTTTAACCTGTAAAGACCCAGTGGTGCTAGTGGAAAAGTCGCTGAATGATTTTTTTTCTCAATATTTAACCCTTGTCTAGAGATTTATCACCATTTATTATGACATAATCCTCGGTATTTTATGATTTTTTTTCGACTCAACATCAGGTATTTTCTTATATTTAATTCACTGATTATGTAGATTTTCATAAAAGCTACCATTAAAGTTGAGGATTATTGTCAAAAGAGAGAAAACTGAAGCGAGTTTTTCAGTAAAATACGACATTAATTGGAAATAAACCAAGTGTGTCCATCTTCTGTTATGATCCAACTCCATGGGTTTTACTGGTGAATTAACGTTGTAGAAGATGACAGTGTTTCTATGGTAACTATGGTAACGTCTAAATGGGTCATATCTGATGACCGTGAAAAGATAACTCACTGTATTTTACACTAATTATTTACATGTATTGATAGGATTAGTGGATCATTAGTTATTAATCATTTTAGGTCAGTGGATGCTTGTGTTCATCTGTGACTGTTTGAGTCTTTATGGGCGAAAAAAACAAATGTATGAATGCGTAATTCGGAGTAAATTACGTTTTACTGACAGAAACGTTTGCAAAACATGTGAAAATCACAAAAGTGCATAAAAGCGGGACAGACAGTTGGAAGAGGTGATGAAGAAGAAAACGCTTATTCACACACCTTCATCATGGAAAACACACGAACAAATGCACATGTATAAACACTGAAGAAGAGGAGTTCAATGGCTTCAGTGGCAGGAGGAAGATGGAGACAGAGATCGATGAGTTTAATGTTTATTTTAACCAGACGTTTTACTGCTGTTGTTTGTGAAAAAAAAAAAAGCAGTGAAGAGATGGAAATAAATATGTAAATAATCTTTCTGCGTAAATATCTCATGTCACAACGTGGACACCTGCGGCTTATAGTCAGGTGCGTCTTATAGCCCAGAAAACACGGTCCATATAACAGGCATTAAGGGAAGTGTACTCAGGGTCGGGCTGTTCTGGCTCCTGTTGTAGACATGGCTCTTTTCCCAGCTCATGTCTCTGGAGCATGAAACACACTGGTACAAGTACATGAACATTATTACAATAGTGGCGCAGACGTATTGGAGTCACTATATGACATTGTTGGAATTCTTATACATCAGGTATTGATAAGACGTTGTGTACATAGTGTGAGTAAACTGACTGTTATCACTAATGACACAAGCAGGGTTTAAGATAAACAAACACACATTGATCACACACACACACACACACACACACACATACACCCAATGATGCTTTGTTGATTCATAAGAGCCCTGCGAGATACCACCCCAGAGACCAATTAAGGAAAAGAAGAAATCGGGGAGAAAAAAAAAGAAAATTATAAATGTGAAGACTTCATAAGACATGATTTGTTTATAGATATAAAAGAGAATCTGAGATGTAAAAATAGCCAAATATACTGGCAGGAGGTAAACTCCAAGGGACGAGGCAGCTCCGCAAAGGAGAGCAGAGATTAGGACATGGATTTTCTTGAATTAAAAAAAAAAAAAAGAAAAACACCGCAATACAGGGATATTGTTGCCTTAGAGGAATGACAGATAACATATGTGACATAAAACATGAAATGAGGGTGTGAAAAAGTAACAAAATCTAGTTTATGTGGAGCGACATGACAAACAAATCAATGTAAAATGCAAAAAAAAAAAAAAAAAATCTAAAGTACAAACTAAAAACAAATGCGTAACAAATAGATTATTTCCTTTGCTTAGGACTGACTTTCTAAACTTTCATTCCTGTGACTTTGTGCCCTGGGGGATGCGAGGTGGAGGATGTTTCACAGCGGTGGGGTTGAGACACTTGCAAAAGTGCAGCTTCAGCAGAAGTGTATTTCCAGAGAAGCTACACGCAGAGCTAGCGTTAGCGGGAGTCTGTGGAGCCCCGGCTCATCGCAGTGGGATGGGAAAGTTAGATAACCAGATTCCAGTCATTGTCCTCCCAAAGTAATGCTTACAGGTTTATAAAGTTGCTGCTGTGTGCAAATACGCTCTATTCTGCACTCGGCCTCAGATCACGCATCCCTGTGTGCCCAAACTGCTCCAAAATACAAACACATTGAGAACTCCACTCACCTCACACGTCACCTCGTTCTATTCTTATCATTGTTGGATCTTGCAAAGCAGTGTAGAGCAGTGGGATGAGTAAACTAATACAACCCACGCTGCTCTTACATCAGCCGAACACAGAAAAGTGGAAACTACGTGTCAAGACGATACTGGCCTTTTAATAAAAATCAGATACTGGCTAGTGTGTGTCATCCTCCGTTTCCTCCCTGACCACAGCTTGTGAAATCTAACTCAGCAGTGTGTAAAACCTGCAATGAAACCCACCTCACCCCTCTTAAACAGCCAGGGTTCTAATGTTCAGTGATGGACTTGACACATTTTTCAATCCCAAGAGGAGTTTTCTAGTTTTGAGAAACTCCGACATTGTATTAATGCATAATTTCATGCTACCTGGTTTGGGCCGGTTCTATGTAGTATTGATATTCGAAACTCTCAACGGCAGAGGGAAGTCATGTACCAGAACACAATTAGTTCTACCACAACAAACCAAGGAATCAATGCGACGTTATCCATCGGTCACTGAATAAAGGATAAAGCTCATTGTTTGTATTATTGTGTCATCACTTTTTATTCATAGCTGGTTATTCTGACAGCCAGTCAGATGATCTTCATGTGCTGCATCAGCTGATAGTTTACGTTATAGCTCTGTTAGCTTAGCTCTGTTTTTAGAGCAAAAAACAGCCACAATAAAAGCACAAATCATCTGTTTTCTGTACAGTTTATGTGGTCAGGAACTGAACTAAAGATGGTAAATGGTTGGTACTCATACAATAACATACAATAACACTGTGTCAGTTGATCCTCATGTGCTGCATCAGCTGATAGTTCACGTTACAGCTCTGTTAGCTTAGCTTTGTTAGCTTAGCTCTGTTTTTAGACCAAAAACAGCCACAATAAAAGCACAAATCACCTGTTTTCTGTACAGTTTTTGTTGTCAGTAGCTGAACTAAAGATGGTAAATGGTTGGTACTCAAATAGTGCTTTTCCACATGTTTACGGTGCCCAAAGTGTTTTACAAAGCCTCACATTCACTAACAATCATACACTGGTAGGATGCTACCACCATGCATGGCCAAAGACACATTGGCATGTGGACAGTTACAGGCAGGATTCAAACCACCAACCCTTTGATCATTGGTTGACGCTCTCTACCAACCTCTGATGTGTTTGAAAGATCTATGTGGAACCATCCAAACAAGTTCCGAACGGTCACAGTTTAGTCTGAACCTTGGATCAACAAACAGCAACTCAGCAAAGATAATAACATCAGATAATAACTTTATACCTTCACAAAGTTTATAATCAAACTCATATATGTAGAACAAACGCTGACCTTTTAGCATCAAACTCAATTCTTTTCATTTTGAGCTTTGGAAGAACTTCAGAGCTCTTTATTCCAAACACTTTAACCCTTAAAGATCCAAACATCCACTGGCGACCAAATACATCAACTGATATAAACAGTTTAATACATGTTAATCCACTAATCCTATCAATACATGTAATAATTGGTGTAAAATACAGTTTATCATCTTTTTATGGTCATCAGATATGACCCATTTGGACGTTCAGAGGCTCTGTAGTTACCGTGGAAACACCGTCATCTTCTACAACATTGATTCACCAGTAAAACCCATGGAGTTGGATCAATGACAGTGGATGGACACCCTGGATTTATGTTCAAATAATGATATATTTCACCGAAAAAGTCAATTTTTCTTCAGTTTTCTCTGTTTTTTTATATAATTGACAACTTTAATATGAGCTTTTACGAACGCTTCACATGGTCAGTGAATTAAACACAGAAAAATACATGATTTATACTGAAAAAACTGCAAAATAAGGATAATAATATTACAATCCATGGTGATAAATCACTTAAGGTTAAATGTAGAGAAAAAAATCATTTGGGAACTGACACAAAAGTAACACTGTGAGTTAATGACACTTTTAGGTAACTTAAGTAGAAATAAAAAAAATAATAATAATCAAATCCAATTCTATTGGTCGTCCTGAATTCCAGAGAAAAGGACAGCGGCAAAATCAATGACTCCCATCTTGCTTCTTTCGTTTTTTTAACATCATTATCGTAGGGTTAATGTGATGAGGAATGACTAGAGCACGAAAGTTTCTCACCGCTTTCATTTGTCAAAGGAGAACGTGGACATTCATCATAGGGTTGCTAAAGAACCTTGTAAAGAATGGGGTGTCATGGCCCATTTAAGTTCAAACCTCTATTCAAATGCCTCTGTGTATTGTTTTAGTATTAAGCCCCGTTATTAAGGGGCCGAGCGCGTTGTTTTTCTGTACTTACGAAATTATTTGCAATTAGCGTAATGATGAATATTTGGAAAGAAACATAAGGGGATACATAGCCTCATTGTCTCAAACTTATGAACACACAAGCGTACGTATGTACTGGTTTCCCTCTTAGCGCTGGGGCCAGTGACAGGCTGAAAAGCGAGAGTGATGGATGGGCAGGGCTTAATCACCTTTAATCAGTTCCGTCCTTGAATAATGATGAACAGCCCCTTTTAGACGCGGAGAATGCAGAGAAAGAGGGAAACAGAAAGACGCTTTGAGAAAGGATGTGTGTTGCGTGGTCTTTGTTTGAATTCATACGCAGCAGATGCTGTCCCGCCTCCTCTGCTTTCCTTCTATACATTCACTTAGTCAATTCAGTGGATTTACTTTCTATAAGGAACCGGCTACTGTGTTGTGTTGCTCTGCCTCCTCCATTGGGCTTTTAAGCGAGTTCAGGAACTGCCAGCAGGATGAATTCTTTTTTTGTTATGGGACCGTCACATTACTACCGGCGTTTCCTTGGACGGCGCGCTCATAAGTACACGGGGATGTTAATGCCAGGTGTAGTAATGCTTTAAACATGCACTGACAGATCCAGATGTGAAAAGCATGTTTGCAAACCATAAGTGCGCATCATTTCATGGTTCAATGTGACTCACTAGGTCTGTCCTCTTCATAAACAGGGAGTTGATGATAAAAAAGTATCGTAGCATTTCAGTTTAATACGTTGGTTTATAGGAAACAAGAGATTTTATTCTAAATGTCCAAATAATTTTTTACTTAGTGGTTTATCAGCTTTTATTCTAATATAATACCGTATGCATTTTGGATTTTTTTTTTTTCAGTGAAAAGCAGGTATTTTCCTACATTTCCCATAACTTTGAAGATTATTATATCAGAGCAGAGAAAAAGAAAAAGTGAATTGTTTTCCAGCAAAATATATCATTACCTGAACATAAGAACAATATTGTGTAGAAGAGACGATACAACGTTTTATTTTCTAGTGGTGTAATTAAGTATGACAGTATATTATTATATTTACAGTTACATTTTGCTGACACTTTAATTTTTATCCAAACTGACTTACAAAGTATAGCTTGTAACATGTACTTACACATAGGTCTTGCCCAAAGGCCCACCTGGGATTAGAACTGGCAACCTTCCACACTGAAGTCAGCAGTGTAAACCACTAAACCATCAGTTCCTGTTTAGTATTTAGTTCAATAAACATAAAATTTGAAGGATTCCTAAAAGTAAATAATCTATTGACACAGACAAATTAAACGGGAAAGTGGAGTTCGGTTTGAATCCTGTTAGAATTTGTCAAAAATATATGTGATTCATTGATAAGTCAATTTAGAATTTCCATATTTAATATCCATCTGAAACTATTGAAAAGCTGACAAACTGCATGAGTTATTCCCATGTATTGATAGAACTACTGGTTAAAACATTCCTATATCAACAGTTGATTTTGGACGCCATTGGTTGTTTAGATTTCCATGATAATTTTCCGACACTGTCATTTTGAAATGACACGAAGGCAGCGTCAAACCCCGGCTCTGGCCTCATCCTTGTGACCCTCCCACTCGCCCATCAACCAGCAGAGGCCTGGTGTGGTTGACAGGCAGCTGAAGGCAGTGCTGTCAGGGAGGCCAAAGGCTGAAGCGTGGGGGGCCTGGCGGGCCGGCTGAGCCCCAGGACAATGCCATTACAGTGGGGTTGAGTACTGCATGAATGACCTGAGGAAATCATGGGGCCAGGAGGAATGTTCTCCTGCTGGGTGCACACATGGTATTTCACTCTGGAGCAGGGTGATAACCCCCACTCTCCCCAATAACAGCCACCCAGAGCAGTTCATCATTATTAAAAAAAAAAAAAAAGTGCAGATGCAGAATGTGGCGTGGTTACATGTAGGCAAACACATGGACGCTTCACAGTCGACAGCCTTCACAGTCTCTCGGCCCCTGCTTTAATTCGAGATGGCTGACCTTTCCCGTATTCGCTGTTCTCTTTGTCTTGATGATGCTCTTGGGTTTCCGTGGAAAAATTTTTTCATCGGGGCAAAAACATTTCCCTCCTCGTCATCTCAAACGCACACAGACACATGTACGGACAGGCAGTAGCCAACCTTCCAACGCACTGACAACGGTTAAGTGTTCGTGGCCTCCCGTTACGGAGGACCGAGGGCTTCGTGCAGTTTCATGTGGCTTCATGTTTTAAGCCTCAAAGGAGCCAGCGGGAGCGCGATAGAACCCCATACAGGGCAGCCCATAGTGTGTGTTACATACTTTTCACTGACACAAGCCACAGGTTGCTATAGTTCACTGGCTGACACTGCCTGACAAGAGTCTTGCGGTCTAAACTCTTTGAACCGCAAACACTCTGAAGAAGTAGGAACCATCCATTAGGCAACGGACTGTGGAGACCAATAGTCCTCGTCACTCACAGGAAGGTTATGAGTAGAGAGCCATTTATGTGCTGTTGAACTATATAACTATCAACAGCCATGTTCGCTTTCCTCTTAACACAGAATTAACCAAAGCTCCAAATGTTCCTCTGTGTTCTCTGCCCTTTTTTTTTTTTTTTTTTTGGATGAAAAAGACTGGAATAACCATTGGCACCACCTGACCTTGGCCTTGGTTTTCAGTGAATGGAGTGATGTGTTCTATCATGAACGGGTAAACGGATGAATGAATGGAAGGAAAACCAATGAGAGAAGAATTTATGTAGGAATGAGTGTTCTACTAAGTTTCTGAGGTGGAGTAATCTGGGTAATTTAAGTAGAAGAGGAGAAAGAAGAAGAAGAAGAAGATGAAGAAGAGAAAGACGAGGAGGAGAAAGAAGAAAAGGAAGAAGATGAAGAAAAGGAGAAAGAGGAGGAAGAAGAAATGACAACAAAAGAATAGGTGAACCCCAACGAATGTCATTCAATTTTAATCCCCTTTTCAAACTTTACGTCACATATTTCACGTAAAAACTCCATTTGAGTAAAAAGAAAAATCATAATCCAGCTCATTTTATTGTTAATTCCTGCTTTAGTCTCTTATTTACAAGGAAAACTAAACCACAGATGATCAGAAACAATGTCTCTCAACATTAGTTCTGCATCTCTATCAACTGGAGCGTGAATCCTCATCCCAATTACATCCCAAAATTAGTCAAATCTTCAAAAAGTCATTTTGGATGCATTTGATTCGTTTATTATCGAAAATTATCAGCCTGTGGTTTGTGTCGTTGGTTCCATGGACGTAATAAAACACAGTTATGCAGAAGAATGCATCAAGTTGGATCATTTTTTGATTATTCCTTTCCTTCCTTCCATCCTTTCTTTCTTCCTTCATTCCTTACTTTCTTCCTCCCTTCTGTCCTACCTTACTTCCATCCTTCTTTTCCTTATTCCCTTCTGTCCTACCTTACTTCCATCCTTCTTTTCTTTCTTCCTTCCTTCTGTCCTTCCATCCTTCCTTTCCTTCTTCCTTCCTTCCTTTCTTCTGTCCTTTCTTTTTCTTGCTTCCTTCTGTCCTTCCTTCCGTCCTTTCTTTCTTCATCCTTTCTGTCATACCTTACTTCCATCCTTCTTTTCTTCCTTCCTTCCTTCCTTCCATCCTTTGTTTCTTTCTTTTTTCCTTCCTTCCTTCCTTCCTTCCTTCCTTCCTTCCTTCCTTCCTTCCTTCATTTCTGCCTTCCTTCTGTCCTTTCTTCCTTCCTTCCTTCTGTCTTTTGTTTTTCTTCCTTCCTTCCTTCCTTCCTTCCTTCCTTCCTTCCATCCTTTCTTTCTTTCTTTTTTCCTTCCT
>JAPSES010000019.1:11290419-11300901 GCA_029822895.1 Maxillicosta whitleyi | reverse complement strand
ATGGTACTAATGTAATGATGAAGTAATGGTACTAATGTAATGATGAAGTAATAGTACTAATGTAATGATGAAGTAATAGTACTAATGTAATGAAATAATGGTACTAATGTAATGATGAAGTAATGGTACTAATGTAATGATGAAGTAATAGTACTAATGTAATGAAATAATGGTACTAATGTAATGATGAAGTAATAGTACTAATGTAATGAAATAATGGTACTAATGTAATGATGAAGTTATGGTACTAATGTAATGAAATAATGGTACTAATGTAATGAACGATGTTCAAAGGGATCATCACTTATGTTGGTCTAATTTATAAAATATATGTTCCTTTCACGTTACATGTTTCTTCTATTTCTTCTATTAGTGTCATATATACATGTATGTGTGTCACTTGAATAAAACATTCATTCATTTGTATGGCCAAGAAACCGAATATGGTAAATTAATTGACCTTTATTTTATACATAACATTAAAAAAAAAAAAAAAAAAAAACACAATTAAACCCTTGTTATGTCCTTCAATAGCACACCAATATTGAAAACGTGACCTTCAGAGCGTGTCGGCGCACCCTGTAAAGGGTTAATTTTAATGATGGAACATGAAAAAGTCGCAGGTTGATCTGTGAACGCGAGCTGTTCAAAGCTCGACTCGTCTGTGACAAGTCTCAGTGTTATTCTTTGCACTGTATTAATAAAAGCGTTGCATGGTGTTGCAGCAACCCCCGCCAAAGAACTGATTGAAATAATGAGCTGAAATTAACGCAAGTGTTGTTCTTTCTGTAACGGGATCCTGTTCTAATACAAGAACACGTCCGTCACCAAATCAGCTCTCATCAATCTTTAGAGAGCAGCGTCTTAACCTCCAACTCGGTCCCTCTGTTGCTGCTTCTGCCAGTATTGTCTTGGATACTATCCCTCGTCCATCTGCTATAGGATTAGATTCATGCGCGCGTGCACACACACACACACACACACACACACACTAACTCAGGTTTGAGGATTGTGTCTTCCAAATCAAACCCTGGCATGACTGCAACTGATTTCTATAAATGACACAAATGTAGGTTTGAGCATTAACCCTTTATTGGCCAAGTGACCATTTTTGGTAATTTTCACAAACATTAACTAAGGTGGCCTCAGTGAGGTCAGGAAGCATGATTTTTATTTTAATAAATTTGATTCAGAGAGATTTTACAGCCATTTTGAAGCTGTAAATATTGAATAGGAGTGATTTTTTTTGTTAACTTTGACTTTTTAGCAAATGTCTGTGAAAGGTTCATATTTATATAAACCCACTTTTATTAGTCTGTGGTTCATTTATTTGTGTATTTGAACTCTAATAGTTCATAAAATTTTAATTGGAACCCTCCAGCAAAGCTATATTTATTTAAATTTTGCCAAAAAATCCAGTGGATTTTTACAACCCGTTTCAATTCTGGCTTAATTTGGCGCATCAGTAACTAGTTACATCACAACATTTACACATTTAAGGTCAAGACTTCTGATGAACATTTCTCTGAGCTCGACATAATTGTTTATCAGCAGCAGCGGTTGGAGTAAAAACTGAAAATGTATCCAAACTTCGAGCCGGTTACCTAAAATGTTCAGTTGTTGGTTGAACGGGACAGACAACAATCTGGAGGGGGTGGGGCCTGAAGTGGCTCAAGTGCATTTAACCCTGTAAAGCCTGAACCATTAAACCATTAATAGAAAATTCCAGTTCTTTTTATTGGTCCTTCTGAACAACCCAAAAACTTTTTTTTTTTGTTTGAATATCAATTACCACGTATGGATTAACATGTGTATCATATTTGATACACCAGGTCTCAATGCCCAAATATAATATTTTAACAAAAAAATAAATAAATAAATAAGATAACACGAATATGTCTAAAAAAATTGTTAATTCCTTTTGAAATTGAGAAACTTCTGCCTCCTTCCTCATTAAGGATAATATTATAGTATCACTGGAAAGGTCTCTGATGAACAAATTCAATCCCCCCTGGCGGATTATCTGTGTATTGCATGTATTTAATCGTACACATCAGGTTTTTCTAGAAAAACAAATATCACACTGATCAAGTACTGGGGTTCAAAACTCATGTGTCAAATATGATACGTTTGGTCTTATAGGGTTAAAGGGCCAGCACTCAAAACCACCTTCCTAGTGTCATTACTCTGAATTAGTGTTGAAGACGGACCTGTGGAGATGAATTATTGAAGAATTCAGACCCAATCAGATCATTTACAGTTTATGTAGACCACAGGGAAATGTTTGAAAATGCATAAATCCATTAAAAAAAAGTAATAATAATAACAAGATATCACTACTTTAAGGCAAAAGGAGGTAGATGACGACAGCCAATAACAAACTAAGATTGAAATTTTGAATAATAGAGTATTTCAATTGGTGCCAAACGCAAAATAAAATCTAAAACGCCACTGTTTCTCTATAAAATGCACATTTTCATTTTGAGTCAATATACGTAGAAATCATCAAAAAAATATGCTTTCTGTATTCAAGTCTGTTGCTGTGCTGTTGCAGAGACATCCAACTAAAATATTCAGGAGAAAAGCACCTTAATTATACAGATGATGGAATACAAGCCCTCAAGTTGTGTGTATGTGTGTGTATGTATGTGTGTTACTATTACACAACCTCTATAATAGCATATAATTGGCCTATGCTCTGTAGATCTCGTCCTCTCATTGGGCGCAGTGGTGTTGTCTAGGCTGTTCGCCGTCACTGCACCTTTTCCTGCAGAAAACACACGCATGCACGGACGTATGGAAAACACCGACACATAGAAAAGTGATGCACGCGCCGTGAGTCACTGCTGGGATGCAGATAAAATGCGTATTGTGTCAGACTTTTGTGTTTACGTCTAGTGCTGCAGGACAGGATGACACAAACACAACGCACACGCATAAACTCTCACTTGTTGCCTGCCAAAGTTACTAAAAAAACGTGTTCCTTTTTCATTAATCAAGGCTGTTGTTACAGTTACCGGAGCGACACACACTCAAACACACGCGCAAAAAAAGCAGCAGAAGCATTGAGTGACGCTAAACAGCCTCGTGTATTGACTAATGATATTACATTAATATGATTATTTCAACACCTACTCATTAAACTACTCACGGATTACGTTCAGGGTATATATCCTGAATACGCTTTATTTATTTATCGAGGAGAGTTCCTATAAAACAGAGTCGTGCTGTGGATACGGAACAACATTAGGATTAACGTGTTAAAAAGCCAGATGATATGAAACAAGTGGAGCTTTGAGACGTTTAAGGTAAAGCTACAACAGAACATGATCTAATGCACCGGCCTTAATAGTGATGTCTTTGTTTTTAGCAGTGTAAGCCACCTCTGTGTGGAATTCCGGGTTTCTGTCATCTGCTTCTAGTCCGGAAAAGCTAGGAACAATTTGGCAAGCCTGGTGAAAACCAAAGCTCTGGGTGTGGTGCACATCTACACATTTAATCCCAACTCCATTTGTAAGATCTTGTATTGTAACTTAAGAACGTCCTGGCTAAATCCTCGCTGGAAAACCTCAGTGGAATGCCATTTTGTTTGTGGCGACACTCAAAGCCGGCTGCGATGCATATTATGCAGATTACAAGACCATTGGAAACATAACTAAACATTTCTTACAATATAGCTATTCATTAGTCAAACATCACAAGACAAAACATGGAACCACAAGGCGTTTCAGACTACTGTGAACAGTGCACTATTAGAGAAAGTAATGTTTTAATATCTTTCCTATAAACAGGGTGTTTGCTCTTTATCCAAATAAAAATTCCAGACTTTTTCAAAACTGCTATTTTTTCCCCCCAGATTTGTATGTACTTTTATACTCGTGTTCCTACTGTTTTGACTGAGATTGTACCCGTTGCGTGTAGTTGAAGAGTTCGTTTTTATAAATGTATGAATGAATGAATGTATAATTTGTAGTAAATTACATTTTACCGACAGAAATGTTTTCAAAACATATAAAAATCACAAAAGCGCATGGATATTATTAAGTTTCACCACAATCATCCCAGTACAGATCGGTTACTGAAATCATATCAAGTTTTTTTAATACTTTTTCCTTCTATACATGCACTTCTTATCTTACAAGGCTCTATACTACCAAACCCCCCCCCCCAAAAAAAAAAAAAAAATTGACAGTGCAACTTTTAACCCGGTGCGACTTATATGTGGACAGAGTTCCTAAATGTGTAAAAATGTTGTGATTTTAGAAAGCTCTCATCAATACATACACATATAATACGTACACTACGTTCACCGGCAGCAATAAACCAATTAGAGAACATTACGTAAAGCTATGTATAGTACGTACGCTTACCTTACGTACCACACCTCCAGTAGGTAGGTATACTGCACTATCGGTATACTGCGAAACAACATTTACTAAGACGGGGAGGCAGCGCCACATGTGAATGGACTGTGGATGCCCGGGCTAACGTATCTGCATTGACTGTCTGAGTTTTTGCGAAAGCCGGCATCATTGCTGAACAGCCACCCGGCAACGAGACTGACTCCGACAATGGTGAGAGCGAACCAGGTGTGTTTGATGGCGAAACTGCCCAGCTGTTCAATTCAGATACAGAAGATGAGGACTTGAATGGATTTATGTCAAAAAGATTGATCAAAAAGTAATATAAGTATATAATTAAGTACGTAGTAGAATAAAGTTCAACCAAACTTGTTGTTTTGCTTCCATAACCTTGTTTTATTTAGCATAGCTCAGTGGTTAACGCCACTGACTTTGGTGCGGAAGATGGCCGGTTCAAAACCCAGGTGATCCCTTGGGAAAGGTTCTTTACGCTGTGGCTACCAGGGGGCATTAGCCTCATTGTGCCGGACCCAAGCTCGGTTGTGTCAAGAAGGGCATCGGATGTAAAAACCTGTGCCAAATCAACATGCGAAGATTGCGAATAAGTGCACCTTAAGCACGGAAATAGACCTTGTAAATGAGTCTGCGCCTAATGGTGCGGAAAATACGGTACGTTCATTTACAACAGGACAAACTTTCAAAGTACAGGTGAATCCCACACCGAAAAGCCAAACTGTCAGAACCCTCAAAGGTGAAATCTTCAGCAAAGTGTTACTAAAATTGCTGATGTGAGCGAGTGAACAATTATGTGTGCTTCTTGAACTGGGAATGATTATGTTTGCTCAGTTGAAAATAATCACATCAACTCATAATGAGAGGTTGTCACATTAGAGATTATACATTGCTGACGATGCTCAAATCGCTTGCTCATCAAATAAAACTTGCAGACCAAGACAAAAACCACCATGTATGAAAAATAAGATATTCTCAAACTTTCTTAAAATAAAGTTTTCCCAAGAGCCGAAGCTCTTGTTGGGTGAGTCTTGAGTCTGTCCGCGTATTGCTCATCTTAACCGACCCCGTTCCCGTAAAAAACGCCAAACAGCACTTCATCATGGATCAGGTATGTTGGCATCCGTTATTCCATTATTTGTCAGTGCACTTTAAGTATGTATATCCTCTGGAACACATGGTTACCATCAGCATGACTCTGACCACAAAACCACAGTGTTAGTCTAATCTCTAAATACCGTGTGTAATGGGCCCCATGTCATTATGTTGCTTCGCTTTATGACACACACACACAGTCCTCAAAACAGCAAAGAGATGAGTGTGTTTGTACCACATCCAACTGAAACGCTGTAATAATGAACGGCAAAACCCTCGTCAGTCGTCACAGTGGCTGTCTTTCATGTAAAGAGAGTCTGATGCTCTTCCCGTTTTGTTTCAGACCTTTCATACGCGCCGCGGCGAGGACGGAACACGCTGTCGACACGGAAACTAAACACAGCCAGGTTTAGAGCTGACTTTCATTGTGTTAATCAATGCCCCGAAACGTGTAAATACAACCAGAAGTCTCTATTTACAGTATTGTACAGGGAGCACTTTTAGAGTAACCGTTTAGCAAATGTCTTTTACTTTGTTGGTTTTAGATGGTGCGTGTTGTTTTTTTTATATTATTTATTATATAATGCACTTTAAGGACCGCACTTTCAATTTTGATGTTCTGCACTGGACAATGATAATAAAGACTGGGTATAGTGACTGGATAGCTTAGTGGTTTACACCACTGACTTTGGTGCGGAAGGTTGCCAGTTTGAATCCCAGGTGGACCCTTAGGAAAGGCCTTTTACGCTATAGATGCCTATAACTTGTAAGTCGATTTAGATAAAAGCGTCAGCCAAATGTAATGTAAAAAAAAAAAAGTATAATAAAGACTGGGTTAATACAGACAGTGACTGAATAGCTCAGTGGTTTACTCCACTGTCTTTGGTATGGAAGGTTGCTGGTTTGAATCCCAGGTGGGCCCTTGGGCAAGGCCCTTTACGCTATACATGCCCGCAAGTTTCTTTTCGATTAAAGCATCAGCCAAATGTAATGTAATAATAAGAGACATTTCATTTTAGAACAAATATACTAACCTTCATGGAGCCATGGCCCTTGGTAGCACACAGCTTTACTATTTTCATCCAAATATGGTCACTTCTTTCTCAAAATAAATCACCTCCAAAAACTAAAACAACATGGTAATACCCTAATAAATACAAATCTGGCTTTAAAAACAAAACAAACAATGGCTGACACCACAGTTTGTTCTTCTGTTAATTGTATTAAACAATATGAGGCGAAATAGTAGAAAAATAAAAATATACAGAGACTAGAAATGAAAATATCGAAGACCTGGATGATGCAAACGTCAAAATCCTCTTCTTTTTAAAAAAAAAAAAAAATATTCAGACTATATTTCAGAGCTTATACTTTTGTCACTGAGCAAGTCTGTTTCCGTAAAGAAAATGAGCAATTTTGTTGGTCGTCAAGATGGAGATTTGGCGTAGCATGTCAATAAATAAATAAATAAATAAATAAATCAGTGGACTTGGGAAAACTTTATCCCCCCCCGTCTGTCTTTATCCATCCCTATATCTCTTTAGTTGCTTCTCCGGTTCTTTTGGTGCTGGTAGTCAGAACAAGTAGATTACCTCCATTTGTCTTCATTAGCATATTAGCTAACAGGGGCTTCGCCGGAGCCCGTGGGAAACTGCTGTAATTGCTCAGATATCTGTGGACTAAACCACTGAAGGAACCTATGGAGCTGTACATATGTGTGTTGGACTAATGATGGGTCGTAGAGAGGAACTTCACCTTGACAGTCATATCTCTGTATTGCTTTATATCCGTGTGTGTGTTTGTTGTGTGTGTGTTGTGTGTCAGAGAGAGCGGAAAGCATCGAGGAAACAACAGCCCAGAAAATTACTCTGAGCAGCCAGCTGTTTCTGAATCTCATCATAGGAATTTATCAGCCAGCATTATTCTGCCAAGACCTCCTCTAGTGCTACAAACATTTCATGAAAAGAACCATCACACAAGTTTCCCATCTTCACTTGTGAGTGCTGGCTGTTTAAGAGGGGTATTTTTGAGTTCCCAATTCATTTGAATGAATGCAGGAGTGAATTATCATCGCATATCTGAACTACCGGGAGGAGAAGGATGTTTGATCCATTCTAATATATGGATGATTGCAAGACACTGTGATTCAAATTATGAGGCGTGCACTCATCCTCAAAAACATCCTATACAGTCCAACTGGCACGCTGAAACACTTCTAATTGCACGGCACAAACAAACACAAAAATTACAGCAACTGAACCCAATTAGAAGATATTTTTTGCATTGCTTTCTGGGGTTCTGTGAGTGATTAGCTGCCTGTTCAGGTGAGTAGTCTGTATGGAGAGCGTCTGATGTTTGGAGAGCTCAGGTCAGAGGTTTGGCACGGAATTAGAATTAATGGGAGTATGTATTTATTAACCCTTAACGACCTAGGAACAGCTTTTGTGCAGTATGTTTTCTATTCTGTTTTATTCTATTCTATTATTACTACAGCTATTATTATTATTATTATTACCAATACTACCACTTCTATTACTATTTCTACTACTACTATTGTTATTACTATTATTACCACCATTACTACTACAGCTATTGTTATTATTATGATTATTATTACCACTTCTATTACTATTACACCTGCTACTGCTACGACAACAACAATTGTTATTACTACTATTGTTATTATTATTATCATTATTATTACCACTACTACCACTTCTTCTATTACTATTGCTACTACTACTATTGTTATTATTATTAATATCATTATTACCACCATTACTACTACAACTATTGTTATTATTATTATTGTTATTATTATTACCACTTCGTCTCTTCCTATTACTGCTGCTACTGCTACAACAACAACAAATGTTATTACTATTATTATTATTATTATTATTATCATTATTATTACCACTACTACCACGTCTTTCTACTGCTACTACTACTAGTAGTACTACTGAGGCTATTACTACTAGTACCACTACTACCACCACTTCTATTACTTCTACTACTTCTACGATTATTATTTTGCCCCAGAAAAACAAAACAGATTCACCAAATATTCATGCGTTTGACATTTCATGCTGGCATATGCATCTTATTCATGTTATTTTTTAATGTGAACTCATATTATTAATCCCTAAATCCCTAGTACTGTTTTGCAGTGACTTACAAATGGATTTTTTTTTTAACCCTTTCATGCAAAAATTATGAGGGTTTTCGTTCCTCCACAGGCATGAAAAAAACAAAGCAATTGAATTTTTTTTTATTAACCTATTTTTCCTGGCGTTACAAAAACGTCCACTCAGCTGGACACAGTGCATTTCATTTTTGAAGCAAAGAAACGTGCATTTAAAACCCAAAATTAGAATGTGATGTACTGTGTGAATACTATTGAATAAAACATTTTACATTCAGCTAATCTGATGGTCTCATTTTAATGGATATATAATATGTAAAAATAAATAAATAAAGAAAATACTGTTAATTACAGTAATGAAATTTTGAACTTTTGTACAGGTGCAACAGATTTTTGGACACTGAGGCTGGTTTGGGTCAATTTTAGATGAAAAAATAAATCCCATGTGACTTAAAACAGGACATGATACTGCGTGATAATAGATGTTATTCTACAAAAAAAAGTGTTGCAAAACTTAAAAAAAAATATGCTCTTCTTGCTCTCTGAAACATTATATTTATATATGATATATATTTATTAATGTGGGACAGTTTATTTAGACTTTCTAAATAAATCTGTAGTTCAACATTTGGTTTAGTCACTTACTTTGACCCGAAACAAAGCATGAAGGTTTAAGAAATGAACAGTTTGTAAAGGGTTAACGAGGATGGAAAACAATGTAAACAACAAATAATCATCTTACAGTGTCCATAGGTTGTTTTAGTCCACATACAGTATGTTGTTTCCAAAGGCGTAAAATTGCATCATTGTTAAAAAAAAAAAAAGTGGACAAATACAAACACAGAAGCTCTCCCAATCCCATGTAATTATTATGCATATGTGAGCACACAATGGACTGAAATGGCCCGAGGTGGCATGGATTGCGTGCACAGTCCAACCAACATACACATGCTTGTTGGATAATCTGAAGCGTTGTGACACGGGCCCAGTGGCACAATTTCAGTGACACGCATGCTTAGTGTCACGCCATCCCCTACCTCCAAATGACTATTTATTTTTTTCCCGGAGCTCACTGTTACAGCAGACGGCGGCGCGTTACGCACTTGGGTAATCTCCTGTCGTCCAGTCAAGTGAAGTGCTTTAAAAACACAGCGTGATTCATACCTCCAAAACAGACTTCATTTATTTTAAGTTCTGCCGTCACAAACGTGGCCGCGAGCCCAACACAGCGACTCGTCTACACCGTCGGTAGAACGATGCAGAAAACTATTGTAGGCTTTCTCAAATGATTATCTCAGGTCAGTGGAGTGTCTAAGACGGGATGGCGTTCACACATAAAGACACTTAGAGTTTTGTTCATTTCAGTTGATCCGTCACAGCAGAAAAACACACGATACGGCTGCCACAACGACATGGAGTGGATTAAATACTCTCATGATACTGTCAGGTCACAGAACGATGCACCAAAGCTTGATTGGAATTAATATTTCTACACTGTGAGAGTTCAGGCTTGAATGAAGGTTATCAGGTAATAATAGTCATAGGAATTACAATGAGAGAAATTAAAAGCGCAGTTGTGTTTTTTTCTCCACTGTTTTTTTTTTTTTTAATTATTATTATTATTATTATTGTTTTTACCTGAGCCAAGGAGGTTATGTTTTTGCTGGCGTTTGTTTGTTTGTCTGTTTGTGTGCAACATAACTCAAAAAGTTATGAACGGATTTTGATGAAATTTTCTGGATTTGTTGGCAATGGCACAAGGAAGAAATGATTAACTTTTGGGGTGATCCGGAAGAAATCCTGGATTCTGGATCACTTTGAAATTTTTGTTAACATTAGGGTCAATGGGGCCAAAAATTTTGTTTCTCA
>JAPSES010000019.1:11251698-11261967 GCA_029822895.1 Maxillicosta whitleyi | reverse complement strand
TGTGTGTGTGTGTGTGTGTGTGTGTGTGTGTGTGTGTGTGTGTGTGTGTGTGTGTGTGTGTGTGCATGCGTGTGTGTTACAGTTTCAGGGGAGGACATCCCTCTACTTATGCAGTTCAGTGTCAGTAAATTTGAAATCCAGCATCAGCATTGTGACACAGAGCTGCACCCACACACATACACACACACACACATGCACACACACACACACACACACACACACACACACACACACACACACACACAGACAAGCAGTCTGAGAAACTTGTACTTGAGGTGATGTAGTGTCTTGTAGTTTCCATGGTAACATCTAGGGAACGAATCAAGGAGGAGGGCCAACAAAAGAGAACACTGCCCCCCCACGACTAGTGAGGGGAGAAGAGTGGGAAGAGATGAAGGGAAACAAGAGGAGATAGTGTGTCAAAATGGAACTGTAAATAATAGAATGACGTTTCATCACTCTCTGTCCCTGATGACGACCCCAGACTATAATAACACACTATAACCTTGACTGCATAGATACTGTTATGTGCGACCGCGTTCCGATCAATGCCTTTTGTTCAGTGCCTGCTGGAATACTAGTAAACTCCTGTTGCTTAGTGGAAAATCCCTCCCCACAGTATGTCTAGCCTCATGATCTTTGTCTATAGCCTGCTGCTACAGGCAACACACCAGTCGATGACTCGGCTGTACATTACACTTGTGTTTTTACCTCATAGATTTTCTGTAATTGCTGATTAAACTATTATAATGATATACAAAAACAGACAGTACTATAGAGGTTCCTCCTGCACGATACATACGTTAAATGTTTTATGGAAAAAGAAAGTCACAACAGGACTTTTTATTCAGTCACAGAAAAAAATATTAGACCACCCCTGTTCATTTTATTGGTACATTTGTTTGGAAAAATATAATGATAGCAACAAAAATAGGTCATTATAGTTTAATTTCAGAGCTGATATCTATATATTTTCCATGTTTTCTTGATAAAAACCAAAATCATTTCAGATCTTACATCAATATCTATGTCGTTGTACTGACACAAACTGTGCTTTTAGACATTCCATGTTTGCTTTTTGTCTGTTTAAGTCACATGACACACACAGGTGTTAGTACCTGATTGCATAACCATTGTTTTTGATGACTTTTGATGGTCTGTTATTACTTTCCGCTACTGTAGTTAGTTTAATTTATTTGTACTTTAAACATGTACTCCATTATTCATAGCAAAGCTAAAATTATAAAAGTTTTATTTTACCTTAACATGTTTTGGTGCTTACCTCTGCTGTTGATTATCTTACACCTTACACTTTGTGTGTGTAAAAAAAAAAAAAAGAAGTTATTATAGTGTATTGCAGTGTATTAAAATAAGACACATCTAATCAACCTACACTTCATTTTCCATGTTAATTACACTAACAGCAGGAATGTGTGGAAATCTGGAGGCTTTGTGTAAAACTGAAAATAGAACCTGACAAAATAAATATACAATTCATGATCAAGTATATATAGAAAAAGGGGGGAAAGTGTAGCTTGGCAAAAAAAAAAAAAAAAAAAATAACACTTGAGAGTAACGCCTTTGAAAAAAAGAAGAAAAAGAAAAGAAAAACAAGGAAGCACATTTCAAGTGTGAAAGTGTGAAAGATGGATGATGTTGTTAGTGAAGGGCCATATGTTGTGTTTAGGTCAGGTTCCACCTGTTACTGAAGGTGTTAAACATTGCTCTCTCTCTTTTTTTCCACTAACATTTACCTTAAAATATTGTGCAATTACTAGGAATGCAAAGAATAATTAAATACATCCATATCCGCTACAACCGATACTATTTTTTTCCAGACTGACTACAAGTACTTGCCAATAATGAGTATTGATATGAGTACTTAGTATTACATTACATTTGGCTGACGCTTTTATCCAAAGACACTTACAAGGTATATAAGCATGTACAGCGTAAAGGGGCTTTCCCAAGGGCCCCCCTGGGATTCAAACAGCAATCTTCCACACTAAAGTCTGCAGTGTTAACCACTAAACTATCAAGTCACACTTAGTTAGTTACTTAGTTAGTCGCGCTGACCATTATAGTTTGTAGTTCCTTTTGAACATGTGCCTTATTGTTATCATTGGTCTGACTGGAACAAAGTGCTGCTACTGACATTTAATGCATTGGAATGAGCGTCTCCCAATCAACCAAACTGGACAAATACCATGAAGAAAAGTAAAGTTTTATCAGAAGAAGAAGAAAGTAAAAGAAACATGGAGACGACAGAGGTAACACTAATGTGGATACTAACGTAGCAGCGTTTCCACTGGTCAGGTTTTAAAAGTGAAGCTTCAGGAGATGAGGACAAAATAAATGAGTTTTAAGTTTCATTTTCACTCCTGTGGGTGCTGGTCCACACCGCTCCTTACCCCCATAATATTATTAGTAGAACATAAACCAGCCCAGCCCTGGGTATTTGTGTTAAATATGTCAGTAGTTTGTCTCTAAGACCCTTCTGTCTGTCCTCTGTGTCTGCAGTTCTGTCCATTTTCCAGGCAGCGTCTGTGTTTTTAACGTTACTTCCAGCCAGCGTTACTTTTATCACCATCATTTATTTTGAAAAATCTCCACCATGCTGACATTACTCCCCAGTACCTGCTGCACTTAAGTGTGAATGTTACGCTGCCATAAGTTTTTACGAGTACAAGTACACATGCTCAGTATCAGACTGATACTATAATCGATACTGTTATCAGCTTTGGTGCATCACTAGCAATTACATAATATATTCAATATATTAAAAGCATTTATTGTTGACCACTGATTTGCCATTTCCTGCTCATATTAATCCACCACTGAACAAAATTGTCTACTGATGTAAACTGTTTAATAACTGTTCATCCACTGTTAATCCTATCAATACATGTAAATAGTTTGTGTAAAATGCAGTTTGTCATCTTTTCATGGTCATTAGATATGACCCATTTGGATGTTCAGAGGCTCTGTAGTTACCATGGAAACACTATCATCTTCTACAACATTGCTTCACCAGTAAAACCCATGGAGTTTGGTAGATGAGAGTGGATGGTAAAAGTGGTTTTTGTTCAGTTAATGATAGATTTTGATGAAAAATACACTTTTTCTTATGTTTTCTTTGTTTATGATATAATAACCCTCAACTGGACTCTGAGCTTTCATGAACATAATCAGTGAATTAAATACAGGAAAATACATGATTTATTCTGAAAAAGTTAAATGACAAAGGATAATAGTAAAATAAGTGGTGATAAATCACTTAAGAAAGGTTAAATATAAAAAAAAAAAATCATCATTTTGGAACTGACATAAAAGTAGTGCTGGGTCATTATGGGTTAATTAATTTTTTTTTTTTTTTTTTTGAGTAAGTAGGTTTTAAATTGTTGAAATAGTCCCCCTTGGTCTGCCATATATTCACATGCTAACATTCTTATGCACACATACACACAGTCTTTGATACAAACGCATGTGCGATGTTGCAGAACCGGCTAATTGAAGTGGACATGAGAAAAGCAAAAGCTGTCGCAGTTAATTGAGACAAATGAAGCTGGTGGTGATCAAGGGATAAGCAGCCTGTTTCAATGTCACTCCAACAAAGAGAAAGGGGAGCCGGACAGGGAGCGCATCATGGAAATGGAACATATTACACATGACCCACGCACTGAGTCTCAATGTCACCAAACCTACATTTACACTTTGACATGTACTTTGATTTGTCTAATTGGCACAAGGGATATTGTAATTTTAGCGTGCAAAAAAAAAAAACAAAAAAAACAAATGACAATGAAATTCAAAGAGATCAAATAAACACCATAAATATTGAGTGATGAGCTTTTGTGCTCTTGAGATCCATGTACAAAACTCACTAAATGGATCAATAATACTAGTGCCAGAGTCATTGGAAGGTGAATGAAAATAAATTCTTCATTGTTATAAATGAGGCAGATTGCACAATATTAGTTTAGCTTCTATGGTAAAAAATCTATTTGTAGCCTCTTGAGCCCCTGGGGTTGGTGTTATATTTTTGTTACCATGGTAATGCTATGTGATGCTTCTAACAACATGCACATGCTACACATCCATGTAACCAGAAGAACGTCTGCTAAAAGCTCAATGAAAGAATCGGAACACTAGTCAAACGGCATGTAATTAAATAGGTAAAAATCAAAATAAGTGAACAGTCAGACACCATATGATGAACTAGTCAATAAAACAGAGCAGTGCTACAAACTCTGCACTGCTAATTTAACACTAAGCAGATCCAACAGCACAAGTATTATTTGTCTAAAACTCACTGAATGAGACAAAGAACAGGAAAAATAAGTCAGATTATGAAGTGATGTTTACAAATTCTTTATCTACTTTATGGTTATATCTTGGTTTTATATGAATGGAGCTTCTGCTATTGGCTAATTCACTATTTTGTGATTCACGGAAATGATTCAGACTAAAAACAAACGGCCAAGGCCTGGGCAGAATCCTTATCCCTTTCATGTGGTCACTGCAATGGACAGCTATTCAGAGCTGTTATCTTATATATTCATGTTTTATTATTGTTTGCATTGTTGCACATCAGCCAACACAATGGACACTTATGCATTATCCCATTATCACCATTACTGTAACAAAATGACCGCAATGACATGTTTTTATTACAAATCAACAAGCAAACCTGTTTTTTTTTTTTTGTTTTTTTTTCACATTATCTCCATGAAGTGAATAATCACTAGTGTTAGAGTATGTTCAAATTATGGTAAACATCTGATTAGCAGCATTAGAAATTAGAATTATTTTTTTTTTTTTTAATGTTTTTATTGCATAGTTTTCCAGATCACTTTCTGATATTAGGTTTTAAATACAGTGGACCCCCACCATATGACATTAATCCATTTCGGAGTTAGGATCATAAGGCGAAATCGTCGTATGATGGACAATAGAAACCTATGGTAATTAGCTAATGCGTGCAAAACCCCAGATAACCTCCAGCTTCGATTCCATAGTAACCATCTTCTTACTTCTTCCTTTAACATCACTAGCAATCTTGGGACCCATGGCTACGAGATCACACCAGATCAAGTCTTTACGAAACACACGCGAGATTCTGAACTGAGCGAGCGATAAACAAAGAGAGAGAGAGAGGCAGCATCTCTCTCAGGCATTGTGGGAGGGATTTCAGCCAATAGCATATCAGCATCTTAGTGACGCCGACCAATAGCAGACCAGCATCTTAGTATGAGCGTGGTGTGAGGTGAGTGACTCGCACAGTCATACGGACGCACCCGGACCGCCAAGTTTGAATTTTGGAATTTTTTAGCCATGCGAGAAATTTTTGTTGATGCCGTAAAGTGGGAAAAATGCTGCAACAAAGGAACGAAAAAACGTCGTATTCCACTTAGTAATGTGAAAAAAGCTATGGACGCCGTAACCCGGTGTATTTATCTGTAGCAGGTTAGACTACTGTAACGGCCGTCTGATTGGACTCAAACCAGCTGTAAGAACGTTACAGAACATCCAGAACGCTGCTGCTGCTCGGGTCCAGACTAGAACCAGGAAGTACCACCATATTAGTCTAGAGAAAAGACTTTAAAACAGTTCTGCTGGTGTAGAAGTCCGTCCACGGTCTAACACCAACGTACATCTGTGACATGGTGGTCCCACGCGAACCAACCCGGACCCTCAGAACCTCAGGGTCTGGTCTTTTGCTGGTGTCCAGAGTTGGGACTAAACACGGTGAAGCTGCGTTTCAATCCCCTGGACGCTAAAGTCTGGAACGGTCTTCAGACGGACCAGTTTAAGTCCAGCTCTGTTCGACTGTTCTTTTACTTCATTTTAATAGAATAGGATAGAATGCCTTTATTTTTATTACACATATATACAATGAAATTAACAGACAGCTTTCTTGTGATGTGTAGTGTAAAACCGTTTAATAGAAAAAGTGTAAATGTATATATATATATTACAGAATAAAAGAACCAAACATGTCAACCAACCAAGAACCAGCACAGATAAATGTATAGAACACTTGTCCTGACTGGACATTGAGGATATGAGGTACGTATACGTCATTATATAAGTTTAGTTCCCGTATTGCACTGCAGTAACATGTGCTGCTGAATCTGAAGGTGTGGGTCTAATAATTGATTTTTATTCATGTTTATTATTTATGTTTCATTGATTATGTTTTAATTGTAATTGTGTGTTTCTTTTTTTTGTACGAATTGTTATACAAATAAATTTCCCTTTCCTTGCCTTTACATCTGATCTTGTGGGAAGGTACAGTAGAAGATGGAGTGGATGACTTGCTCATTTCCTTTTCCTGTTATTTTTTTTTCCTCAGGTGTACTGTATGTGTGTAAGTGTGTCACACTTTGTCACAGTGCGAGCCTGGGAAGTGGTCATTAGCAACGAAGGGCGTTATTGAGAGGCTCAGAAGTGATTTTTCTTGCTAATACCAGCATTTACCTTCTGAGCCTTTAATTTCCAGTCCTTAGCCAAACACACACACACACACAGAGAGAGAGAGAGAGAGAGAGAGAGAGAGAGAGAGAGAGAACCACTCATAAGGAACTGGAGCCACATCTTTTTTTTTTGTTAATCTCACAGAAAATTGAGTAAATATGCAACATGAAGCACCAGAGCGTTACACAGAATGTGCTGAAGTTAATCATTATTACTACTAAGCATTATTACCTTATTTTAATACGTATCAGTAAAAAAAAAAAAAAAAAAGCCTTTAAACATGGCTGAGCAAAAAGTGACAGAAATTACTACCATGCAATTACTAATCATGAGCACCTCAGTCCTCAGAAATGAAAAAAGAAAATCCACTTTTGCATCTCTTTGTAATTTGTCACTGATAAATTGTCTACTTTTTGTCGCATTTCATCAATGAGTAGGAGGTAATTGGGAAGGATGGTGGATAGAAACTGAATGAAATTAAATTAAAGCTGCAGGAGTCAAAATCAGGGGGATCCAAAGAATTAGAAAATATATGCCTTTATTCTGGAGCTTTCTCCTCTTCATCCAAGACAAAAAGACCAAAAGATCATTCCTGACTACGAATACAGCTGCCGATCACATGTTCAACCTCCTACGTATATGAAAATGTGATTTAAAGTAGACAGTTTAGAGTCTGAGAACACAGGGTAGGAGTGGACACACAGGTCTCCGGGCCCCTTAGACCACTTTGAATTAAAGTAGCAGCTCTTTGGGTTCGGTTAAGAAAATAATGTGGTTTACAAATTGTGCGAGTACCCTGACCCTTTGGGGAACCACGGGTTCTAGATCCTCTGATCCAGTTCATTCCTTCACTTTCTCGGTAAATTCCACTGGTATTTTCAGTTGAATAACCTCTCAGCTGGCATGTCTGTTTCTGAGCATTACATTTAACACTGTGGCAACATGGCCCTGTTGTTTATCTGTTGCTAGGTAACCCACTTTAATGATGATTCTATGATTTTGGGCATTGCGATGTGAGTGTAAGGCTCCAGAATTACTAAGATCTCTCAAAATATTGGTCCGATCAACTTGCCGTTTTTGCTAACATCTTGTTTGACCAAAAATACATAAGTATGTCATACTGCAGCAGTCAGCTCTTTCTAGATTTTGTGTGATGTCCAAGACACACACACAGTCTACTTCCCTTTTATTATATATAGTGTGTGTCATATCACTGTGGAATTTATTTATGTATTTATTTTAAACCACTATAGACATTACTATAATCAACAGATTGTTGGTTTTAATCACAGATTGTATAAAGTTAGAGGAACCATGCTTACTGGAGGTGGAGATGACCAAATTTGGACCAAAAGGGCAGGGCTGCTGGAGTACAAGGCGTGTTGGATGAGTTTACTGACTCTGTAAAACTTCATTAACCATTTTGTTACTAATGCTATGTTTACATTGGAGGTAAATATGGCACAAATTTGATTCTTTGCCATTATGGGACTCATGTCTGATTTTTATATCTATATATATATATATTTTTTTTTTTTCTATGCTCTGAACAGAACAAATCCTTTTTTTTTTCCACTCAGATCCAGACCACTTTCGTACATGGTCCTATATCAGATATGTATTTGATGCAATGCGACTTCACTCTGAACGGTCATATCGCATTTTATCCGACTTAAATCACAGAAATGAGACAGACGTCACAGTTCTGTACTGGAGGAGGTGGAGCTACAAAAACATATACAGGTAGTCCTCGAGTTTAGTACCCCTGAACACCCCCTACATCTCTAAATAACTACCCTATAACTACCCTTTATTTTATTAATATGAAGTATAATACATGTAGTATTATACTTCATATTAATAAAATAAAGTAAAAAATAAGATACTGTACGTACAGTATACAGTACGTATGTACCGGCGTCGTAAAGTCAAAATAATACAAATTGGGTATATCGTAACCCGCCGTACCTGTATATACATTTTATAGTGTTATTATAACTTATAAACCACTACTAGATAATTTCCATGTTCATAATTTCCTACTTTGACACAAAACACAACTGTTGGAAGTTTAAAACACCTATTTGATTTTATATTTAAAAAAAAAAAAAAAATGGAATAGGTTCTACGTTAGCTATACATTAAAAAAAAAAAACCCACACATTTTGACACTTTTTCTGTCTCAGGGCAGTTGGAACTTCAAATGACCAAAATCAGACCTGGATAAGATCAAGGTACTTCTACATGAGGTGATGTTTGGCACCTGATTCTGACTGACATTAAAACTGAACTAAAACTAAATGCGTAGTACTGGTCAGGTACCGCAGAAAGCAATGTAGGTGTGTGGGGGTTAAATACTCTGTAAAAAGGGGGTTAGAGCAGCATAGATGTAAAGTCCGTGGCTCCAGAATCCAGGGGTCAGCCTCATCCGAACCCCCCTTACACAAAGCACAAACCTAAACTCCATTAGCCATGCAAATCGTATCTGTGAGTGCTGATTGTCTAAAGGAGGCTGGAAGTCTTCACCAGGATCCAGTTCAGGCCTCACCCTTTCTTTCCCTCTCTCTCTCTCTCCTCTCCCTCACTGTCACCCTTTATTGCTCATCTCCTGCACTTTGCATGTCTTTGTGCATGTCTCCCCTCACTGTAGCCCGCTTTAACTGAACACATTGTCCTGGCTTCTTAAGTAATTTCTCTCCCTGCCACTGTCACACAATGCCCCCGTACCAACAACTGTGTTACGGCTGCTCAACTGTACAGCGGCTGCTATGCCAGCGCAGATTGAAACCATGCTACAGGAATTAGGCACACACACACACACTCAAATACACAACAACCAGTGCCACATGCATGCACGCACACACAAAAGATGCACACATATACACACAAAGAAAAGCACACTCTCACTGCCAAGTGAATCGTCGGATTTGCATCTCATTTTACCGGTGTGTGTGCATTAGTTTTAGTGTGTGTGATTTTTTTTTTTTTTTTATAGCTCTTTGAATACCTTGGTGGTGCACAAAGGCTCTCTCTCTCTCTGGAAGGGCCTGTACCATGGCAATAGGGAACAGATTTAGATGCGCAGTGACAGCTTAATAAACTGGATGTCTTTGGATGCCTCCATCTGTAGGGGGAGGTGTCTGGGTGGCTGGGGTAACTGCTCAGGATGCATCAATAGGAGGAGGATCTTTCTCTGGTGGCGCTAAGGCCTGCACAAAGCCCACAGTGGCTGACCTACAAAATGGTGGTCAAGATGGGGCTTTATGTTTAGGGCTTGAAAGGGAGGAGAGGTCTGATTAGTAGGTTAGAGAGAGTTCAGTGGCTCTGTAAGGCCCTGGAAGACCTGCTGACTATGGCTTGAATAGGCCTGGTGGCATGGTAAACAGGCTGAATAGGAGTCCAAGGCAGAGGGAGTGGAGCAATATCGCTAGGTGGGAGGGGAAACTCTTGTCTGGGTTCAGGGAACCTTCACAGGAGCTGTGTAGAGGGCACCGGCCCCATCTAGGACTCATTAAGGCTGGTGCTCTGTGGAAATGGGGTCCATGGCATGGTGTTAAACCAATCTCACTCCACAGCTAACTTCCCATTCATTCATCATCAAAGCCAGGAAAGAGCGAGTGATCGTAAGCGCCTTGGAGATATTATTTTATTAGTATGAAGCGCTTGAAAAATCCACCGTATCAAACCAGAACACCTTTTTTTTTTTTAATCAGTCTGTTGGATTTCTCACTGTATCCTGCATGAGCTTACAGGGTTAACTCTGTACAAATGGGGGGGGGGGGGGGGGGGGGG
>JAPSES010000019.1:11240558-11250689 GCA_029822895.1 Maxillicosta whitleyi | reverse complement strand
CCCCCCCCCCCCCCCCCCCCCCCCCCCCCCCCCCCCCCCTCAACCAAAGCCATCGGTATTTGGCTTTTATCAACGTGTAACTTGCGAAGCAGTTGCCAAATTCTTCTTGGTTAGATCATCTTTACTTTCCGACACACTATCATACTCCTCTGTTTCTTCATCAGCTTGCATTTCATTCGTATTGTACATTGTATCTCAACTTTTTTTCCCTCCCATTGTCCGACAGAAATTGGTTTGGGACTCTCTTGGGTTCTATCTTGGTCGTCTGCAGTGTAGTGTTTTCTCCTCTTTCATTAAATTCAAAATAGGGCTCATCCCAGGAGGAGAGGAGGAGGGTAAAAGAACGGAGAGAGGGCAACTTCCAACCATTGTGCTGCAAAATATATGTAAGTTGAGATCACTCTCTTTTTTCCTCCTTTTCTCTCCGTCAAGTATTTTGATACAGGGAGGGTCAGAGTTATTGTAAAGCCTCTTTGTGTGAAGCTAACATTTGGCCACTGTACCACTGCCCTATTCATTTGCCGTCTTTAATTGCAGAATAGACTATCTCTTCCTGAGATACTCCATCCACGCATCGATGCCAGTTCTTTCTGTACACCCCCAACTCCCCAAAACTGCCCTGCCAGATCAATCCATCCTCCTCCCACATCCCAAAGTGATTCTTGGAGTTCAGCACCGGTCCTCCCATCTCAATCAGAGTGAATTAGGTGAGCTGGAATGAGGATTGCTCACTACCTTCTGCTGTGCTCCGGTGTCCAGCAATTATGCTAATGCTAAGCGGTGGCCCTGTATGCATAGCCTAGGGCAGCAGCCAGTGGACCACTCCCTATTCAGGCGCTTAACCCCAATCTAATGCTCCATTAGTGCCACAATACTATAGCTCTCAGTTTGAATGCTAACTGGCTGCTTTTCTGCACACAAGGCAGGAGCACACACACAGAAGTCTGCAAGTAATCCTCTCTCTTGGTCTTAACATGTGGTTTTTGAATGGATTTCCATAAGGTGAAAGAACAATTCTCTACTGGTATCTATTCAGATCAGATTTTTTTTTTTTATGCAAAGGCAAAGAACACGCTATGATAACGCCAGATTTGGGGCTGAATGAACAGCTTTATTTTTCCGAAAAGTACTAAACAAACAATCTTACAAACAAAGGATTGACAAACTCATTTTTACCCATATCCATTTGGTACTTTGCATTGCTTTGGTTATCTAAATACATTTGTTTGTTTGGTGAGAATTAACCTTCAAAGACCCAACCAGCAGCTGGCAACCCAAACCATCTCAGTTAAGCTGACATTATATTAACCCTCAAAGGCTTAAACAGCTGCCGGCGTCCGAGCGCATCTACGGATCTAAAATGTTTAATAACTTTTGAACCACTAATCCTATCACTACATGCAAATAATTCAGGCAAAATGCAGTTTCTACACTTTTCATGGTTATCAGATATAACCCATTTGGATGCCCAGACGCTCCAAAGTGAACGAGGAAACACCGCCATCTTCTGCAACATTGATTCATGAGTAAAATTAATGTAGTTTGACAAATGACAGTGGTTGGACACATTGGTTTATATGTTAAATTATTTCAATCTTAGGTAAAATAATAATAATAATACCTTTTTTGGTAACTTTATAATAAGTACACACTATCAAGCATTACTTAAGCATGAACAAATACTGAATTCATCATTTATAAAGCATATTAATGACATGAATACTCATTAGTAGGTGGTTTATAAGCACAGTTTTATATGATTTATTAATTCATAAAGTCAAAGTCAGTTTTATTTGTCATTTTTTTCAAATGTACTTGACAAAGGAATTTAAATTACATTTCACACTGTCCTATGCATAGACATTGACAACAATAAAGTGCAGATGCACAACAAGAACAGTCCTAAACACTAAGGTAATATTAATTTTTTTTTTTTTTTTTTTAAAAAGTGCAAGTACTGACATACAGGATATACCAAGACAACGTCAAATAAAACTGACTTTGACTTTATGAAGGCTTAGTAAATCATATATAACTGCTTATAAACATCTACTAATTGGTATTAATGTCATAAACATGCTTTATAAATGATGAATTCAGTATTTGTTAATGCTTAAGTAATGCTTGATAGTGTGTACTTTTTTTTATGTAATAAGCCTCAACTTTATTCGGAGCATTTATGAAAATCTATATGATCAATTGATTAAATATATAGGAAAATACCTGATTTTCACTTAAAACAATACAAAACAGAGATTAATATTAGAATAAATGGTGATAAATCATTTAAAGGTAGGGTAGGAGATGTTTTCCTGGAGCGGTTTTTAGTATACTATTTAATATCACCTTCACACCTCGACTGAAACCAATTAATTAAATACTCTAACACACAAAAATAAATAAATAATTCATCATTTGTGGAAAGGATAGAACTGAAAAAGCACCATTCTATCATTTTAACTGGACCATGGAAATGATTGACTGGTGATTTATCTACCATCAAACTCAACTGTCATATGTCCCTCCCCCATCTGCGAGTACAATCTGGAGGCGTGGCTTCGGTGGGAAATCTGAACAAAGGGGTTTGGATTTTTGAATAGTGTATTTTCCAAATGTAGCTTACTCAAACTATTTTTCCAAGAAGAAAGGTGAAATTGAGAGAAAAGTTGATTCAGGAGCTGCTGCAAAAGTAGCATTCTTTATGGGATAAACGCTTCCCCCTACAGTTTTTTTTTTTTTTATTGTTGTTCAGAGCAACAGGGGTAACTCCTGGATCTTTACTGGAACCACTGAATCAGTCAAAGCTCAACTGTCAGAAAAAAAACAACAACTCTCAGATCCTCTCAATACAGAACATCCATTATTCAAGTGAAATCTTAGCCACAGCGCCGGTGTATTAGCATTGTCATGAATCCTCTATCTCAGCCTGTGTGGACATCTCCTAATGAGTCTGCCTGGGTCTGTTTTCCCATAATATCCTTGGATGCTACCTAACACTGTGACAACACCAGTCTGGAGTCTTTGCTTTTTTCATTTTTTTTTTTTTCCCCCTCTCTACAGAACGAGACAGAGTGGAAACCTTTATTAAATTCCAACCGAGATTCTCATTCCGAGCCAGACTTTGCTCATTAAATTAAAATGACGAGGATCTTTGTTTGCTGCAACAACAGAAGAGGCTGCTAATTGCCTTTTTGATATGAGGAGCTCTCGACTCCAAAATAAATCAATCCAACTTTTTAAATAAGCCACGGGGGCTGAGAGACACTGATGGCGAACGCTGTATGTGAAGTAGATGAGTGAATCGATTGTAGATGTTCGCTTTTAAAAAAAATAACCCCGCGCTGTTCGTCTGGCTCTGTGAGATGTTCATGCGAAAAGTTCTCACCAGTCGAGGATTTATGCTGACCAGGAAATAAAGGTTATGGCTTCCACGATTGACGGAGATAACGCTTGATATTACACCGACACTATGTGTAAGTCTGATCAAGCCTGTTAAATGCTCCATATCTGCATGGACTTCCTCATTTGTTTTGGATGTACCAGAGTTCACTGTGGTTAAGCTGAACCCGCTAGCCCACATCTCTTGGCTCGCAGTGTGTGTGTGTGTGTGTGTGTGCGTGCCAACAGGATTTATCTAGCATGTCGTACACAGGGCTGTGGTGACTGGCAATCTGGATGACCACAGTGGGAAACTAAGCCTCACAATATAGAGTAGACTCCCTCTTTTTCTCTCTTATACACACTCTCTGCCTCTCTCTCCACGCACACAAACACACACACACACGGTAAATGAAAAAAGTGAGAGAAAGATGCTAGAAAATCCTGTTTGCTTTGTGTTTGGACATGGTATCTCAGAACCGCACACAAAAAAGCTGCTAAAAAACACTACGACACTGCCTTTTTTTTATACACACACACACACACACACACACACACACACACACACACACACACACACACACTGCACTGGTCATGTTCAACAGATTTGTTGTATTTAAACTCCAACCCCCCCCACCCTCCGATAATAACAGGATGTACGGAGTTGATGCTATGCAGATAAGGTGTGCACGTGTGCCTTTGTTTGTGTCATTGTAACATTATGAGAAAATGTAAATATGTGTTGATTATTTTTTTAATAATCATTAGTCCTCTTGTCGTGCCCGTATCAGTGACAGGAAAAGACAAACAACACAGGTCGTACTGAAACGCTACATACAGTATCTGCGGGGGTGTTCCCATCTGCTAGGACCTGAATATGTCAAGGTGTTACATATTCATTTGTTCAGATATTAACTCCTATGCATGGCCAACAACACAACAGTGTGAAATATGCTCATGATAAATAGGTTAAAGGTTAAGCTTCATTATCCGCATAAGGAACTTAGGTCTCTGCAATTTACCCATCCTAATACAAACACAACCTAGCATTAGCAGTTAGCATTAGCACATCGGTACCATTATACTGCACTCAAATCCATTGGTTTTGTCCACATTGTTTATTTTATATTTTGCAACGTTTTATAGTCCACTATACCTCCGTCTTACTTGTTTATTTATTATTTTTAGTGCATGCTTCACACTTACACTGAAGAACCAGGTTGTGACCGAATGGATCACCGGTTCGATTCTGCAGACAGGCAGGAAAAATTGTTGGCTGATGTGCCCTTGAGTAAGGCACTGTGTTGTATTCCTGCACCTTCAGTGGGTTAAAAGCAGAAGTTTAAAGACAACATGTCTTTTCTTAAACTTTCTTTGAGAGGTACTGACAAAGTTTTCCATAAATGGCAACAGGCGGGGGGGGGGGTGCAATTTGTCCATTTCTTTATACATTTATCTATTTATTTGCACTCTAGAGTCCTCTTTCATATGTTATTTTTTGTATGTCTGTAAATATGTGGCTATATGCAAATGTGTTTATACTTTAAAAAAAGAATTGAGAAGGTAAATTGTAATTCTGTCATTGGAAGTTGTCTGTTATTCTTTAATAAAAAAAATATTGGGGGAAAAAAAGCAGAAGTTAAATTTCAGTGTGTGGTGCATGTTTACAGTATACTGACAATAAAGAATCTCAATCTAATCTAATGTTCTATTTATGCACCAAACCAAGCAAGCAAATTCCTAGTAACGTGAACCCTGTTTACATGATACAGATTCAGAGTTGTGAGCTGCCATTAAAAGCATGTGGTCAAAGGCACTGGAAGGAGAATTAAACTATATGTACCTGTTTGTAATATAATCCAGTTTTATATGATCCAGAGTTTCATTTCAGATTTAATTTTATAAAACAGTGTCAAAGTTACTTTCTATTCATATCAGTTCATTTCATTTATTTTATTCACAGATCTATTAAATGAACCAAGTGTTAAAAAAAATAATTGCATTTTCCATTTACATTATGTGAAATGGGACACCCTGGGAAGCAGAAGAGCTTTTTGAGAGGGGCCCAGGCCCAAAGAATAAATAACACATGTAACAATAACGCAACACATTTTATAGTAAGACAAAGCCAAAAGAACCTACCCTTTACACGCACCCACACAGTGCAGGTTTATATGATGAGCACATACTCACATACACAAAACAAAATAATAATAATAATTCCACTAACCTAAAACTAATCTAAGCCCGACTTCTAACAAGGTCCCAGTTACATATAGGCAAAAAAAAAAAAAGGACTATTAGTTCATATTTGAGCATGTTCCAGTAGCAGTTTCCTCCTAAATCTCTTTTAAAAACATTCAAATGGAGACATTTGTACGTTTTTATCAATATCATTCCGTACCTGCAGACCTATTCTCTTTATTACCATTGTAGGGTGAGGTGGACCGGTGCTATCCTAGTCATAAATCAGTACCTAGTTATCAGTGCCCTAGAGGGTACTGAAAGGAGAGCTAACCTAGCATACATGACCAATGGATGCAGGAAACCAATTACTGTAAGTCATTAAGAGTGAGTGTAAGAAAGGCCCGCTGATGGGAAATGGAGATTTACAGTGCAAATACACACATAAATATATGAATTATTTACTAAGGACCATTGCCATGTTCGATAAATAAATATTGTACGGTAATGTAAATCAAAAGTAAGTTAACCTAGCATATATGAGCAATGCGAGCAGGAAAAACAAATTAGCTGGAAGTGAAGGGTCCACTGATGCTAAAGTCACCATGTCAGAATAAGAGCTTTTAAAAGTCAAAATAAAGGAACGCAGTCGAGTCAAGTAACAAACGCACGGGTGTTTGCTTTGTTTGGGTTCCGTTGCTCTGTTGACGTCATATGACAGAACGTACAGATGGAACGTTGATGCAGATATGTAGCAACGCCGCTTAGATTTGCCATGTGCAGCTTATTTAACCGAGGCGTACGAAGCAAAAAAACACAGATTTCCAGTAAGATTATACAAACACTTCTGGTGCTGGGATGTTTTTGATTTGTGCGCATGGTAACATCAGACACAAAAGGATGGAACCTCAGTGCAGATCTGAGTAGAAGGGTCAAATATTCTGACAGATGGACGGGGTCGTTTAACCATGAAGCCACGCCTAACGGATCTGCATCCACGAGGACAGTGTCTACACATTGGCTGAAATTCACAATACAAGCAATACACAGTAATAACCATGGAGCCTCCCAATTCTATAAATGTATTAAAATGTACTGTTAAATAAGTATTAGCCTTCATATCAGCCATCAAGAAGCATGTGAAGACTCTCCTCTCCACTGTGGTGTGACCCTGTGGTGTGTGTGTATGTGTCGGTTTACTTGACCCCATGCGATAGCACTTAAAAAATAAATAAATAAATAAATAAAACAAAATAAATAAAAACTCTACTAACCCCAGTCTGCAGTCGCACCTATTATTGTGTATATTTCCTGTACACCTTATATCTGTGAATGCTATATGTTATGTTTATGTCCTCTATTGTAAGTCGCTTTGGATAAAAGCGTCCGATAAATGTAATGTAATGTAAAGTATTAATCACATGATGGAACCAAACGACTGAAATCTAATGAATGAGCTAGGAAATTTTTCACTCATGATCATTATCTGTTATTGAACATGTTTTCAGTGCACACGTCTGTGGATAATAGTGTGATTTTGGGGTTGGAATCTGGAGTATCTGGAGAATGTTATTTTAATTCATATGTTGCTGATGGGCTGTAAAAAAACAAAACAAAAAAAAAACAGTATTTAGGAAATGGAGAAAGCCCTCTGTCAGCTCCCTCCATCACTGACAAAATGGAGAAAATAACTGCGTTGGTGGAACAGAAGTTTTTGCTTCATGTTGGGAAAAATAGGTTCAATTCATGATAATTCAGAAGCCTGATTTTATTTTATGCAAATGAACATTCTTTTCTTTTCTTTCTTTTTTTTTTTGTTGCTCTTTTTATTACAGTGGTTGTGTTTTTTTCACATTACAAAGTGGAATACTACGTTTTTTCATCCCCTCGTTACGGCATTTCCCCCGCTTTATGGCATCAACAACAATTTCTCTTGCCAAAAACTCAAATTTGGCGGTCGGTGTGCGTACGTACGACTGTCGGCGTCACTAAGATGTCGATATGCTATTGGCCGAAACCCCTCCCACAATGCCCCAGAGAGATGCTGCCTCTCTCTCTCTCTTTATTTATCGCTCGCTCAGTTCAAGATCTAGCGTGCGTTACGTAACCACTTGTAGCCATGGGTCCCAAAATTGCGAGTAATGTTATAGGTAGAAGTAAAAAAATGGTAACTATGGAAACGAAACTGGAGATAATAAAGAAGTACAGTATAGTAGTAGTAGTATAGAATAGTATAGTAGTATAGAAGTAGTACTTATGTAGTACTTCATTTTTAATATACCTGGGGTTTTGCACGCATTACCTAATTACCATAGGTTTCTATTGTCCGCTATACCATAATTTCGCCTTATGGTCTTTACGTCAAGCAGACTCCTCGAAATTGGTTGAGATCTGGAAAATAGAACTCAAGTCTATTTTTTCCACGCAGAACCCCATTGAAAGCAATGGCAGAGACACTTTTTGAGGGATGTACCATTGAAATGAAAGGCATAAACACACATTTCATGTCAACTCCATTATCTGTATGCATTCAGAATGTCTGTATGTCCACAAAAGATGCATAATATATGCCACGACTGAACACAACACCCAAGTGCAGAGAATGAACACTGACAGCAGCTACAATTAAACAGTTTATTTAAATATTTCAGACCACCTACTTTCGGGGAAATCCTAAACTCTGTGATCAGGGGTTTGGCTTTTTGATGTGAATGAGGCGTTTTCCTCTCCATAGGCACACAGAAAAAGAGAAAAAGCTTAACTTAATGTCTGAAAACAGCTGTCAATCGTCACAAAATGATGTATGTGTACATAAATAGTAAATAACTGAAAGACCTCAGTCTGTTTTCCATTTCAAGCAGCCATAAGCTTTTGGTTATGTAGAAGCCTTTATTTTACTTTATTTAACTCTTGAAGAATGGAAACTATTATTATTTGTTATCTGTATCAGTTATAAGGTTAAGTTATTGGTTATCAGTATCAGTTGTAAAACACAATTATCGTGTGTCCCTAAAGATAAATACTTTATTGATCTCTAAAGGGGGGGAGTCAAATGTACAGCACAAGACAAGACACATCAAATACAATAGAAAAATAAGAAGATAAAAATAGAAAAAATCTGTTAAAATGAGGAAAAAATGACATAAATAGTAATAATAATAATCATCATCATAATAAATACAGAAGTTTGCAAATAATAAGATACCAAACACACTGTAGATAATAAATTAGATGTATAAAAACAGAATTAAAAACCTGGATAATTAAACTATAAGGTGTAAAATAAAACAAATGTTTAGAATGGTGACATTGTGTTCATGAGCAGGATTTAAACATCAAATGGGAGTGACTAATTGTACAGAAACGTATCCTCTTGGTCGGTATTATCGCTTCTAAGTGCACAGAGAAATAAGTCTGTGCTTCTCTTTTTATTGTATTATATTCATTTACTTGTGGAGTTTGAAAGTTGTTCATTGTGGTTTTATCTATTCTTGTAAGACCATATGCTGCTGAGGAACAGATTTCATTCATTGAGGATAAATAAAGCTTATTTTGTATATTTAAATAAATAGAGGACACTTGTAACGATAAAACGATTTCCTCGAATGTGTTTTATAGACTGAAGGTACTCCAGAGCTTCTGAGACTAAAAAAAGTTAATTTCCATTATGAAGTGATGAGAGGAATGCAGTAAATGGCCTTATAGGCAGAATCTGCACCATGTTCTTTCCAGTCTCCATTTCTGTCAAATCCCACAAATCCGCTCTAACTTCCAGATGTCTCACTATCCATCATCCTTTTTTTTTTTTTTTTTTAAAGCAGTATGGTGTATCCAACACATACATGCGTTGTTGTAGCAAACACATGTGGTCTGTTCCAGTACATTTGGCTTTAGCAGGCCAAACATTTTGTTTATCAGGTCCAAATGTTTGTTTGAAATCTGCATAAATATCAGCTGTCTTTCCAGACATTGGTGGGGTTGGGGGTGGGGGTATGTTTATTGGTGCTCATGTAATGGCTTACATTCCTGTGTTGTGTAAAGGACACACATAGCCTTGGAGATGGGAAATGGGTTATGTGTGGAGTAATGATGGTAAACAGGTGTGTGAATGTGCACAGGATGAATCAGGATGTTTGTGAAAACAGGTCCGGGGTGAACCGCCATGCAACTAACGTCATCACAGGACTGGCATGTGAAGATGTGTAAAGTGTTCCGATAATCTGTTAAGAGATTTATCGGCAATGATGCAGGCATTTATATCCAATAAGGTTTCAGTGGTGTCAAACATGCAGCATGCAGGCCAAAACCAGCACACCTAAGGATCCAATCCAGCCTGTGGGATGAAGTTGCAAAATGCAAATATTAACAATCTATGCAGGAGTGTCAAACTCATTTTAGTTCAGGGGTCATATTCAACCAAATATGATCTGAAGAAATAATAACACTAGAAAAGCACTCAGAGAGCGCAAACCTCCACCAAGCAGCACAATTCCCCCACATATTGTGACTGACACCCCGCAATATTACTCCCACATTTGTTTTTTATCTATTTTATTAGATTGTTGACAC
>JAPSES010000019.1:11227222-11240458 GCA_029822895.1 Maxillicosta whitleyi | reverse complement strand
TGCAATTTTGAGGGGTTGGAGGGCGAAGGATGATGTGTAACCATTAGTGATGAACTCTAGGTGGAAAATAGAGCCCCCCAGCTGTGGTTTATAAGAATTTACCCAGACAGGTTTCATTTGGAATTTACTACCTTATGTGTCACTTTAAGTTGTATTTGTGATTTTTTTGTATCTTACGTCAGTGGACGGCGTACCTCCGCGTACCACACCCCTGCACTTATCCCCCTTTTTTACCCCCCTCTCTTTCCAAAAGCCTCCAAATCCCCAAAGTCATTGTCAGTATAACCCACACCTGCCTCATTGTGCATGTTACCGGCCCAGCTGGCAAAGACAGGGGGCACAACGGGGTCTTGTTTCCAGGGATGTAATCCTTCACTGGAAAAGAAAATCACTGCCTTCCATCTAGAGACCGGGACCACAGAAAGGAAAGGACACACCGAGATTGGATGGTAATGAGTCAATTAATTAAACGGTTTTTCAAAAACAGGCTCCGTCTCAGCCACACACATTCACCAACACATAATAAAACACCGTCGCTATGGTCTGTAGAAGCAGCCACTGACATTTCTGCCCCCCCACCCCACCCCCTCTCTCCCTTAAATATCTTATTAGTGACCCCTGATTGAAACGAGGTGCCTGATTGAAATTGTGCAGATACATAAAATACACGTGGACAGAAGAAGCAGGTGTGTCGTCTAATCCTGTCCACAGCTTCTTGCTTAAGGAGGGAATTGAACGGCATTAGCAGCTGTATTATAATGACCTGCACATGAGCCTTATTGACTTTTGATGTCACCACCGGTTTCCCAGAGGTGTCCACCTTCACATGCAGAGATGAACTTACACACACACACACACACACACACATATAAGCTTGTTTTAATGGAGTTACCACAAGAATATATTTAATTACATGTCAGTCAACCATGGATAAGTTTAATTAATAGTTGTAGATGCGTGTAAAATAGGTTTATTTTTGCTTATAGGTTTATATTTACTGCAGCTTTAGCTTCCACCTGGCTGGGGAAGGAACCAGTATTTTGTTAAATACAGAAAAAGATGTGGTTAAAAAAAAAAAAAATGCAATTCACTTAATATTTACACTTTTAACACACAGTTGTTATAAAACTCTTAGTAAAGAAAACAGCCAAAATGCATGAATTACACTTAGAATAGAATAAAATACAATAGAATACAATACTTTATTTATTTATCCCACCCTGCGGAAATTTTACAGTTACAACAGTGTAATAATAAAGTGCAGTAAATTCTATATAAATAACACACAAAAAGACACTGAGAAAAAACAACCAAACAAAACTTAAAGTTACATATGGCTTACATCACCAATATTTCATCAAATCTGTAAAACCAGAGTTATAGAAAATATCACGAATCAGTAATTCTTTCTGTGGTTACGTACTGGGGGGCCCATGGTCTGAAAACGTTGTGTAAGATCCACTTTACATGACAATGGAGACGAACGTTATAACAATGTTAAATTTTGCTTTCGTCTTTATGCTAGCGCAAGTGACGCTGTGTATATATACGCCCACCCCCACACATTGAGAAGATATTGAATTTATGTAAGATCCACAGTGATTATGTTCTAATGGGGCCCATAACTGTCATGATGAAGCACCTGAACCTGTTCCCTCATGCACATGGCGACAAAATTTCCAAATATCCCTGAATTACCTTCCGGTGGTGGTTTGTTTGTAGTGGAGTACACTTCAGAATTGTTTCACCATGAGGGAAGAGATTCAGGTATGTAATCATTGAAAGACTTACAGATTTGACTCAGGTTTTACAGATTTGATGAAAACTTGCTGATAACAGTCAAACGCAGCTTTAATTTCCTGACCTAGAGCTATTTTTATGGTGATTTTCAAGTGATCAATTCTCTAACCTTTCTTAACCTTGCACTATGCATATTTTATTCAGTGAAAATCAGGCATTTTCATTTACTAATCATGTAGATGTTCATAAAAGCTGAGGGTAAATTAATAAATTATTATATACAAACGGGAAAAACTGAAGAAAAAGTGACCTTTTCACCAAAATATGTTATTAACTGATGTAAAAAACAACCCTTACAACTACTGTCATTTGTCAAACTACATGCATTTTACTATGAACTTATAAAAATAGAGTTTTCATGTTCATTACAGATCCTCTGAACACCCAAATGGGTCATATGTGAGAAGATGAGAAACTGCATTTGTTCTGGATTATTGAAATGTGTTGATAGAATTAGTTGTAGAAAAGTTAAACATTTTAGATCAGTAGATGCATTAGTTCATAGTAGTGAAAGATGAACGGTGCTGGAGACTCTACAGACAATACATTCCATTTATGTTATGAACAAAACACCACCCAATAAATCACTGTTATGTCTTAAATGTAAACTGACAGTAGAGACATACTGCATATGCATTTCTTTCAGAATTTCCCTAATATATCCAAGTTCTGCTCAAGCATATCAAAAGAGATGGCTACAATGCTACAACACTAAACTTACAAAGATCCACGTCATTTCCCATTAGACCTACACCCTAAAAATTGAATCTTAAATATGAGAAAACCTAAATCAAATTACTTCTTTTACACAAAGGATGCGTATTATTCAACTAATTTAAAATGCACCTATTGTGAACCGGCAGAGAGGTGCCAAGCTGAGGTGAAATGGCACCAATTTTATACACATTTGGCAGCAAATAATGGAGTACTTATCTGTAAATCTAAGTGAAGTCATCCAGAAAGTGAAAAGAACATTGGATTTGAGAATTTCAGGTTTACTTAATTGTATACTGCTGTAAGTGACTGATAAAACACAGATAATGCATCTTGACTGCCTGAAGTAATTATGTTTCATATATAAATGGAGCATATATATATTGCACTAATTTATTTAAGCTTAATTCCATTCTACTTGTTCCTGATTTCCTCCTTAGTCTAATCGGATAAGAAGTATGATGCTATATTAACCTTCAAGTGACCATGTGGGGTCATTTACGACCCCAGCCATATGATTTAATGTGCCATCTCTTTATTTTTCATCCAAATTTTCTTTTCTACCATGAGTTTATCAGTCTACTAATCATACACACTTTCACAGTTTTTTTTGCAGGGATCAACAATACATGACAAACTCATGTAGGGTCATTATGACCCCGAAGATAAGCATTGTTTTTTTAAATTTTATTCAAATTTTCCACTTCTAATCAGTATTTTATATTGTATTACAGGGAACCGTGGCTAACAGACCTATAGGGTAGCAAGATTTACAGCTGCTGAAGCATTGAGACTAATACTTGAAGCCCAAAGTGATGATGAAAACAGCCGGCATTGGACAATGATGATCGTATCTCTGTCATATCTCAACATAGGTTGATTGAATGTGTTCTGAGTAGGGTGACTTCCTTACCAGTATTAGCGTATTCCCTAGTCAGTAGGTCAGCTAATTATTTTTTATTGATGTTAGCAGGATGCTAGCTCAACATAAGACAACATATTTTTACTCAAACTTATTTTTATAATGTGTTTTCATTTAGTGTGGCAAGAAAAAGAGAAATATTTTTGCAAGTGGGAACTAATAAGGACTGTCTAAATAAATGTAATGTTGTTCTTAAAATCTGTGTTTGGTTATTTCTTCATTATAAAATACCTGTCTTAAATACTGGGAGTAGTATGGGTGTGATAAACCCCCAGGATCCCTGCAGAGAGCACAATGGGGTCGTAAATGACCCCACTTGGTCGTTTCAGACAGTAAAATAGCTTGGTCGCTTGAGGGTTAAAAAATACAAATATTAAAAAACAAACCAAAAAAAAAATGCTGATGTAGTGTAGGGATTCATCTGTTTCACCATGGTCCAAATTGATTAAACCTAGCGACCTTGAGTGTGTTGAAATGCTCAACAAAAACCACAGTCCTTTCCCAGATGATGAGAAAGAGTTGTGATGAGGTAGAAATTCATATTTGCGTGTTACTCCATGAATCTCAATGATCTTCTACGCATTAGGGAAATATGTCCATCAATGACAAATTATGCCGAGTAAATATACAGGGTTTCCAGAAACAATGTCAACATTTTATTCGGACCACTGAGTCGCATCTTCATTGACTGAAGATTTGTGTTGACGCGTGTGCATGTGTCTGTGTCCATTAAAGGTATAGACAGTTAGGCTCTGGAGTCATCGATTGCACCCAAGCAGATCTGACCTTCTTACATTCAGAAAACCAAAAAATCAGCAAGGTGGCTCCAGTGATGTCGCACACACAGATGCAGAAACACACAGTCCATCGATCAGTGTGACATACACTGAAGATGACAGATACTCTGACAGTAATCAGCACTGAATGTGAAGATAGACTTTCCAGAGAGCAATCCAATTTATTACTGACTGAGTGAATGATAGACAGATAGAAACACTGATGCATGAAGACAGGTGAAAAGATGAAAGGACAGTTGGGGAAGAAGAAACGGATCAAATGGAGATGTGGCTGATGATGGTACAAAGCCAGGAGAGAAAGCAGCAGAATGGGATGATGCATGTTGGAGGTCAGACAGGAGCATTTCCCCCCTATTGGTTACCTCCATCTGGGGTATAAGGTTACACACATGCACCCACGGGGACACGACACACACACATGCACTCTACGCCAATGAGAAAAGGACTAAGATTGGATTATTGATCCCATTGAGACAGCTAGATCTCAAAGGACAGCAGAGGTCTCTTTATAGGAGGACCTGTCTGGTGACAGTCACCGCTAACAGGAAAACAATAAGTGACCTTATCTCACGAAGATGAAATCAACACTTAACTCCAGGAGGATCATATAAGAAAAGGATATTTAACAATGCCTTTTTTCTAATAATACTGTCATCTTATCACACCTAAATACAGGATGCATTCTCTGAAAAAAGACTTGTTTTTTGGTCTTGGTCTCGACTCTTGAAACATTTGGTATCTACTTCCTCAAAGATTTGGTTTTGGCTGCATTTGAAAACCAAAGTTCTTGGTTTCAGGCGGCTGTGGCTAAGTTGGTAGAGCGGGTTGTCCAATGGCCAAAGGGTTGGCAGTTCAACTCCTGGCTCCCACTGTCCCTGAGCAAGACCCTGAACCCTAAATTGCTCCCAGTAGGTGTGGCATGGTAGAGCCTTTCATGGTACATTAGTATAGTAGCCGCCTACTGGTGTATGAATGAGTGAATGTGAGTGTTTGTAAAGCACTTTGACCAAAGTGTAGATATAGCGCTATATAAGTGCAGTCCATTTACCATTCGACATCCCCAACACTACATAGAACGATCAAAAACACCAACAAATTAATTCAACACATGCATAGACTGGGTGGAGTTTGTATGTTCTCCTCATGTCTACATCGTTCTCCTTGGGTACTCCAGCTTCCTCCCACCATCCAAAGACACGCACTGATAGTTTCTAAACTGTCCACACACAGCAAATATGTCGGTGTTAATTTAACGCCATAAAGTGTCCATATGTGTCCACACTATGCGGTGTAAAATGAACACTTTCAAAAGTGTACGCAGCAAATATGGGAGTAGTTAAATAGTCGGTGTCAGTGTTAAATAGAGAGTGTTGGTGTTGTATTAACAGCACATTGATTTAAAACAACACTCTGTGTGGTGTTTTTGTTAAAATTATGTTCGTAAATCATGGAGTTGAAAGTGTTAATTTTCCATGTATGAGTTTCGATTTTGTATCCTATTTGATACATTGGGTCTCAATGCTCAAATATTATTTTTTGAACAAACAAAATCATAAAAAAAAAAAAAAAAACCACAAACATCTATCAAATTGGTCATTGTCTTTTCAAAACTGACAACGTTTTTCCTCCTTCCTCCTTATAGTGTCACTGGAAAGACCTCCGGTGGGTTATTATTATTATATTATTGAATGTATCTAATTGTATACACCAGGTTTTTTTTTTCTAAACATCACACTGATCACGTAGAGGGCTACATAACTCATGTCACGTCTGGTGAGAAACATTTTAAAGTATAAACGCTACATATATTTCCTTTAAATAACATGCAATTTTGCAGAAACTCCTGTGTGAGCCTCAGGCTATGGGGTTATGAGGAGTGTTCACCCATATCATGTGACACACATGTACACAAACACAGGGACCAAAAACAGAAAGCCCCCCCCCCATCACCAGCTCCCATTGTGACCTGCAGACTAACCTCTCTGATCCACAACCAATTGAGGCAGATTACTGGACTGAGTACAGAGAAAGATGAGAAAAAACCTTTAGTCATCCCTGGAGGGAAAACTGGTCTTTGCGGCGGCATAATTGGATACAACAACAAAGAATTTAAGGCAAGGAATAGACTTTATAAATACACCACCAATTTCAGCGACGACGCAGTGTGTTCCATTACAATGAGAGATTGAACGAGCAGAAATTTTGTTTAAATTGAAAAAACATCAACAGAGCCTCCCAAAAAAAAAGTAGGATTCATCTGAGTCTTTTAATCACTGGTGTTAGTGCTCACATGTGAATGCATCTTTTTCATAACAGACACATTCCATTAGGATAAAGTGGTGAAACACTGATACCCTGGTAACAGAAGGTCTCCATTTGGACATTTCAAGGTACGTTAGCGGAAACAGTCCAGCTTTCATTTATTGTCTGGGCAACTTTCCCATGGGTAAGACCAGGTCATCATAACAGCATCTTTCAAAATAATATATACTACATAATAAAGCATATATATACTTTTGCAAATTGTTTGTTATTTTGTTTATCTCTATAGCAGGGGTCTCAAGCATGTGGCCCGGGGGTCAAATCCGGCCCACCAAAGGGTCCAGTGTGGCCCCTGAGATGCAAAAATGACACTGAAGATATTAATCGTGTTATTTCAGTTTCCATATACAGAGGAATTTCATCTCAAGTGGGTCATATTAGTAAAATACTAACATAAAAACATATAAATACTCACAACGCCAAATTTTCCTTCATAAATTAAATTTTTTTCATGTCATTTTATTGTGTTTACACTATAACAAACTGTTATTTAACAAAAATGTGAATAACCTGAACAAATATGAACATTTTGAAATGCAACTTTACCAATATTCTGCCTGTTATGAAATGTTTTATATGTTTTTTTCACCCATTGTGATCTGTAAGGTGTAATTTACATGTATAAATGATGAACTGAGACATAATAATGTTAAAATTGCACTTGAAATTTCAGTTTGCTTATGTTATTTACATTGTTTTAATGGAAAGTTGGTATTTTCATCACATAATTTTACTTTTCTGACACTATAACACAGATAAATTTTGGATTTGACATTATTTATATATTATTATATTATCATTTCACTGGATTTCCACTGCAGATCAAATTTGGCTTAATGTGGCCCCTGAACTAAAATGAGTTTGACACCCCTGTTATAGTTTTAGCAGTTTACATTCAGGATAAAGTCCAGAAAATAAAGGAAATATCTCATAATCCACTGCAATATAGATGCCCAGAGAAAACAAAGACGTAGAGGCTGCTTCCAGACTTAAAACAAATGAACATATCTGAAGTTGTAGATGATTCCCAAACTCAAAACATGGCAAAGCATCCTTTATTTAGATATTTTTTTTAGTTGAGTAGAAGTGTAGATGATTACAGCTTCAACTGTTTTTACTTGAGCACAAGTGAAAAGGTAAGAAATAACCCCTGAGAATATTCTGTGCAGAACCACGTTAATAAACTACAGAGACTATTCTGACTTCAAATGAAATTAAAAACACAGCGAAGACGATCAAATCTGTACTCCGGTGTATACATCCACACCTCCTCAGTTCCCGTTCCTTTTCTGTTTTTGTTTTTGCATATTTAACATAACAGCGGACACCCTAAAGGATGATCGTTTTTGTGTTATCGTCCCGTCAGATTTAAGTTGGTGTTGATATTAGGAACGTAAACAGTCCCATAAACTGGAAGTAAACAGTAATTCTAATAATATGTAGGAAGCAGAAGTAAAAAGTCGTCAAACAAGTTAATACTTGAGTACAGGCGTCTACAAGTTAAATTAAAGACTTTTTAAGATCTTATTAAGACTATTTAGAACAGAATCGAATGCCTATTTCATGTCCATATTCACAAAAATTGGTAGGAAAATGTATTTATTTATTCCGGCGCCTTCATTCCCACTATTCTGAGCCATTTCTCATCAGGGGGCTGCAAAGTTAATGATAATTGGCTCCTAACTGACTAATGCTACTAAATTTATACATAATTTAAGACCTACCATGTCAAATTTAATACCTTTTAAATCCCTTTTTAAAGATATTAAATAAAAAATGTGTAAATTCAAGACTGTTCAGACCACATGGGAACCCTGTAAGTAAATTATATAAATGTAAAAACTGTTTTCATCAGTGTATAATCATGTGAAAATAAGCACCAGTGTAATAAATGTACGTGTTTGTTTAGACCTTAGAACTTAGAGTGTTTAGAATAGAATGCCTACATATGTGCACCGAAATTAAAGAGACAACGCTCTAGTGCGAACATCTTAAAAAAGTATAAATATATGTGCAGAGTAGAAGAGAAGAGCAGGTGTGTTAGCTAACCAAGAACCAGTAGAGATAAATACATATATATTGTACTTAATATTGAATACTGCGTTGAAAATAAATACCCTGATCGGAAAAAAGAAACTTATTATTAACTTATTATTCATTAATTTGTTGTGAAATTCAACTTCACCTCTAGATTCCACTAAATATTCCACTCTGTAACTATAAATTATTGAATATATTCAGGACGTGTGGTCTTACAGGAACCATATGAGCTGAACAACATGGGACCTTTATAGAACGTAAACATCCAGGCAGCAAAACAAAAGTATTCCCACCTTGAACTGCACTAAAAACTCACTGGAGTGTTGTTAAAGTTTAGCTTCAGGCAGTGCAACTGGTGAGTGACGTTCCCCTCAGGGTTCAGTGCGACTGGGATCCCACTGGTTGATGATACTGTTCAGTTCTGGGAATGCATATGGTACTGGTTTCACGTGCCGATAGCGACTAATTGTCATTGGTACTTGACATGCATTGTGCATGCTAAGCTGCTGCTTTACATTAAATGGCTTATATTTATCTAAACCTACTTTTATTATTAGTCTGTGGTTCATTTATTTGTGTATTTGGACCCTAATAGTTCAGAAATTATGCCGCAAAGTTATCTTTATATTCATTTTAGCCAAAAGTGAGTTGATTTCTTCAGCCTGTTTTAATTCCTGCTTAATTTGTTGTGTTTTATAACTATTTACATCACCACATTTGCACATATAAGGTCAAGACTTCCAACAAATATTTCTCTGAGTTCGACATTATTGTTTATCAGCAGCAGCGGTTGGAGTAAAAACTGAAAATATGTCCAAACTTCACCCACAATTACCTAAAATGTTCAGTTTGTGGTTGAACGGGACAGAGCAGCATAGTCACACATTCTGGCGGGGGGCGTGGCCTGAAGTGGCTCATGTGCATTTAAAGGGCCAGCGCTCAAAATAACCTTTTCTGGTGTCATTACTCCTAAATATAACTGAAGATGGAACTGTGGAGTTGAATTCAGACCCAAGCAGAACATTTACAGTTTATATAGACCACAGGGGGATGTTTTAAAATGTATAATTTCATTTAAAAAAAATAGCAAAATATCAGTCCTTTAAGAAATACTCAAGTGTAGACAAGCGTATCCTCCAGCCTGTTGTACGTGTCAACTTGTCAACACTAATGCTACAACTTGGCAACACATACAGTTTAGTTAAAAAAAAACAAACAAACCTTAAAACTAAATTTACCACAGTGGTTGTGCTTTTTAGCACTGTTGAAAATTAATAAAAACAAGGAAATTTAAAAATGCAAGAAAAGTTTCATTTATATATGGTCCCCAGTATAATAGTGGATGGAACCCTTATAAAAAAAAAAAAAATAACATTAATGATTTATCATTTTAAAAATAAGACAGATAGTGTCAAACGCTGTTTTACTTCAAACATCAAACATCCAGAATTGCATTAATGTCCCACTGGTGTCTGCAACAACAGAACCTTACACTCATTCCTAGCCCTGTTATGTCAGATTTGATGGTTCAGTGTAAAAAAAAAAAAAAAAAAAAAATCAAGTCAATCTGCTTCATTTGTAGTAGAATAATCAGGGAACTGGACACATCTGGACATGAAGCTGCTTGTCAGTCGGTCGCCCAATTATTTTTGCGGGACTAAATTCATCATCCACATTTTAATCACATCTTGATTGCTTCACCGCTGCGTTGGCGTACAGACGCAAAACTACAGAAATAGTGTCACAAATACTTACGGGATGGCTGTAAATTCCAGTTACGGCAAGCTTTCATTTTCTTTCAGTTGTACCTTAGGCTATTACAGCGTTCGTACAGATACATTCTACTGCCAGTTGCTACATGTATAGAGTCTTATTGGTATTGGAGTCTTATTCAGTCCAACTTAAAAAAATATATACGAGTCGTTGTCAGGTTCATTAAACGGCGGCAGAATTCAGTCCTTCAGCAATGTCAACAACGTCTGCCTGTCTCTTCCCTGGAAATGTCTTCTTAACCCTTTAAGGGCAAAGCTTGACCCGGTATCATACTTCAGCAGCCACCAGACGAAAAAACAAACTACCACGGAGCTCGTCAGATGTAGACGGGGGCATTCATCATCAGTTAGCAGCTGTAATACACTGTCATTTATCAATATGTCATAATGGCTTTGTTGTGGCACTCGAACTAAATGCAATCTACACAATCCCTCACAATTAGATTTTTTTTTTTCCCCCCCTCCTCAACTTTGTGTATACACGAGTTCATAAAGGGAAGAAGAAAGGGATGTGGAGATGAAGAGGAATCAGACATGCATTCCTGGGTTGAAGCCGCAGCAGGTCTGTACAAACATGCTCCATGTGGTAGGAATGATCAGCCTCGGAGAGGTCACTGTTTGCCTTTATATCCGACTGTTTGGACAGGACTCCAACAATCACACTGATCCCAGCTAACCGGGGCATTTAAGCAAGTGCCCCGCATGACAAAGCTGCAACACACATTTGTTAGGTATTAACTCGCTATACAGCTCTTACCGATCCTGAACTATGCTGTCCAAATATTTGGGAGAGGTTTAAGATAACTGGTGATCTCAAGGAACATGCTGGTTTGAGTTTGAGAGTGTGTATTTGATTTAGAAGGTATTTTCCACAGATCATGGACGTGCTTACATTGACAATAAGCGCCGGATTCTGACAGCAATAATTAAATTATTATTACTCCTTATCTGACCAAAGAAGAAAATTAATAAAATAGGGACATGGTTTTACAGGGTTTTATCTTCTTTTTTTTTTTTTTTTTCAGAAGTTTTCTACGTTCAACACTGGAAACAGAAGAAAGGCTCGTGTCCACTGTGTTATTTTTATTATTTTAATTATTGTATAACTAACCCCTAGTGACAGAAATTACATTACACATAGTATATTTAAAAATGTTGGGTTACATTAGCGTTCTCCAAAAATAGAACATAACACAGTAGTTAATAATAATAATAGTAATCTTCTTAAATTGAACTTAAACGTATCAGGCTCTCTCCTTCTTTTTTAGCATCAACTTAATTCAACATAAGAATAAAGAATACTATGTTTTCTTGGAATAAAAATAATTGACCACAGCAGACATTCTGTTGTCATATTACGAATATTATGAGTTTTTGGACTACAGTTTTTGTAACGCCTACTTTAAAAAAAAAAAAAAAAAAAATCTCCCCCTGCAGTACCTCTGCATACCTCTAGGGGTACACATACCCCTGGTTGGGAAACACAGGTCTAAATAACTGCATTTTTATCTGAAAATATTCCAAAAATAATGTGTTGTTTTGGAAATTATAACAGTTCTAGGTGTCATTTTTCACTAATGTTACCTTGATCATAGCAGCAGTCATGATTAAGAATATTTTACTGTGTTGCTGTGGTAAAATAAATAAATAAATAAATAAGATGAGGGAGTTCTTTGCTGAATACATACATATTGGAGTGGATGTGGCCTTAGAAAAACTGTAAATTTAATTTTCCATATGTTTGGCCAATCTCTTTTATTTGAGTGATCATCATCTAATATTTGGCACCTTTATTCGTGCACTCCTATTGAAATATTTCAATGAATTACCAGGTCATTACCAATAACCCTCTAATCATTTCTGTATACTTCACTCCCATCCACAGTTCACATCACACTTCCCCTCTGTGTTACTTAGCACCAGCTCCCCCTCACATTGCTCATCTCTAACACTGATGTGTGTTTGTCAGCTCCTGGCCAGTCATAGTCAGTTCGTGCCAGGCGCTGGCACAGTGTCAGCCCAGCTATTGAAAGCGAAAGCTCATGAATCTATTTCAGCATTTCCATCCGCTGACAGAAAGACAGGAATGGGTGAAGGGAACGGGAGCCCTCAGCGTGTCCTTATTCAGCCATTCATCTGTGCCCAGTGGCACCTACAGGAACTTCCACTGCCCCGTGATTATCACCAATTAGGAAATCCACATGGAAAAGACCCGATAAAATAAAAGAAAGCATGTTATCGTCATCATCTCCACTCCGGGATGGAAAAACACCAAAGGAGTAAAGCGGTTTGAGAGAAAATTAAGAATAAGAATTACAGGAAACGGAACGCAGGCCTTTTTTGGCCAGTGTGGAGGAAGGGATCTTTAATTAGAATGTGTTGAGAGATCATAGTTTCCCTTAGAGCTATCGGGCCTTTTCATGTTTATATAATGCATATGCATGGGCTGGAGCAATCATCTGAAACCAGATACCCAATTTCACATAGCGGAGCTGAAAAGGTTCACCGATTGTTATGTTTTTTTTTTAGTTTTTGGATGTTGGGATTCGTGGTGAAAGGTAAAAGTTGAGGTTCGGATCACAAAAGGATGACACTGCCTATAAAAAAATATCAACAATACGTGTTTTGAGGCATTTCCCCAAAACGCAGGATCATAGGAAAGTATCAAGTCATGGCGGAGTGTATTATGGGATGTGTATAATTCGTATAAATGTGCTTCATCTTCTAAAAGGGGAGTGCATACAGTACCAATGGTGTGAAAGCATGTCATCTTACGGCCCCAAGACTAAGAGCTTTGACGTCTGCCAGCATCGTCAGAATCAGAGCAGATCCCCGAAGACGATCTGACAGCAATCACAGCGAAACCCCC
>JAPSES010000019.1:11164832-11175626 GCA_029822895.1 Maxillicosta whitleyi | reverse complement strand
AGAATGTAAACATTGCAATTTTGAGGGGTTTTTAGGGCAAAGGATGATGTGTAACCATTAGTGACGAACTCTAGGTGTAAAATAGAGCCCTGCGGCTGTGGTTTATAAGCACTTTACTGAGACAGGTTTCATTCTTATGTGTCACTTTAATAATTCAGGAAAAATACAGTGTAACCATCAACTTCAGCAGCACTGATTCACCAATAAAAATCTATGCAGTTTGGTTAATGGACAGTTAATTGTATATTTTGCTGACGAAATCGCTTTTTCCTCTGTGTTTTTTTAATATAATAATCATTGAAATCACTATGAACATTTATGAAAATCTACATAATCAGTAAATAAAATATAGGAAGAGCACTACAAAAAAAAAGGGAAAAAAAAAACCCTCAGCGTTAAGCACAAAGACACATTTAAGCACAGGATCCAAAGCACATGATGAGTGGGTAATGAGGGAGGGGGGGTTCAGGTGAATGAGCGGGAGGTAGATATCTGGTAAATATAAGATAAATATTGAACTTAATCTGCTCTAAATTCAGGATTATCCACTGGTTCAGCAAGAAATGGATCATGTAAATAGATATTGTTGTGCATCATGTGTGAGTGTGTTTACAGCTGATTATAGTTGCCTTCATTTATGAGAATTTTTTTTTTTTTTTTTTTTTTAAGTCTAAAGTAAAAAGTTCTCTAATAGTGTAGAATTATTTAAGGACCTGGGTCCAGAGCTGCCTTCAAGTTGACAGTTATATCTGCTGTCATTTCCCAGTTTCAGTAACCCCGATGTGGTGCTGTTCTGGTTTTGAGGAACCCAGATACTCTGACTGGAGAACACCGATGGTATCCGAAAAAGGCTCCTGTTACACGGACACGTTTGACCACAAGAGATGAATGGAATGACAGAGGTACAAACATGGTGGCACCAGTAAAACCATCCCACTTCTGATGTGACAGAGACATTTGTCTGATGTCTGATGCAATTAAGTGTTTTAGTTGTGACAAAAATATATGGACGTAGAAGATTAGACGAAAAAGAAAATGATAAACAGCACAAACAGTGTAAGTTAAGTCATAGTACAAAACAGTAGATAATAATAATAATAATAATAATGATGATGATGATGACGATGATGATAATAATAATAATGATAATAATAATTTTGATTATAATGATGATGATGATGATAATAATACTAATAATGATGACAATAATAATTATGATAATAATAATATTAATAATAATGGCATTAATAATAATAATGATGATGATAATAATAATGACAACAATAGTGATGATGATAATAATAATGATAATAATGATAATAATAATACTGACATTAATAATAATAATGATGATGGAAATAATAAGGATAATAATAATGATGATAATAATAATAATTACATTAACAATAATGATAATGATGATGATGATAATAATAATAATAATAATAATAATGATATAATAATAGTAATAATAATGACGATGATGCCAATGATAATAATGATGATGATAATAATAATAATAATAATAATAACTGTGTATGGTCATCGTCCTACTTAGTGATATTGACAGAATAACAGATGGAGGACATGTTTACCTGTTGATCTCGTCCTCTGTTGCTGCCACTTGATAAAAACCAGTAAAATGAGTCCACATCATGGATTTGGCATTTAATAGCGCTGGGTCAGCTGTAAACCAAAGTGGCCTCGTTTTCTATGGCAACAGTAACTTTAGAGTTAGACAACAGCTACTGAAATGTCACATTAAATGAACATATTATGTTGTAAACCCCACAGGCGCCTGCACAAACAGTCACAGCAGAATGAGTAACTGGTATACTAGTATTCATCAGAGTGCAGGCATAGAGTGTCGCATATAATAACAATATTACAAATATGATCAAAACTGCGATAAGCCTCATGACTGGGAAATTAGTGTGCATTTAAACACTGTCGTCGACTCCTAAAACAAGATGTATATATGGGTATTTCTGGTCTATGAGACTGTAGGACAATTATAATAGTGCAAAACACCAGAAATTACATTAAATTTGTTATTATCATTATTATTACTATTATTTCCATAATTATATTACTTGTTACAACTACTATTTTAGTACCTTTTAAAAAATATGTATGTTCTTATTAAGTGTTTTATGTATGATTTTAATAGCGACTTATTGTGTTTCATGTACAGTTTTTTTTATGTATATTATCAGTGCGGCTGTATGGCTGTGACTTCTGTTTTGCGTAACTTCTATCGCTCTCTTGGCCAGAACAATCTTGAAAAAGCACATTTTACTGGTTATTTAAGTGTTATAATAATAAGAATAATTACTATTTGCACTTTATTATCATAACTTGTATTCTGTGATTATTAAACTATATATAAACATACACATATTGTGCATATTATAATATAATTGTCCATTATTATTATTATTATTATTATTATAACTTAATTTTTTTGTACTTTCTTCTACTACTTTCTAATGTGCAATTTTTTTCACTACTGTTTTTTTTTTAAATAGTTATTGCTATTAATTTATTATTTTCTTATAATGTGTGTTCATTTGGTGTTGTGCTGCTATTGGAACCTCAATTTTCTGACCAATAAACTTCTATGTAATCTGATCTAATCTAAAATCTACATAATAACTGTTGCGTTTTGGCTGTGACCATACCAAAGGTAAACTTTGGTTTAGTTGTGGCTGAAAAAAAATAAGAAAAATATAGTAGGGCTCGGAAATTATTGCAGTTATGGCTAAAATAGGAATGCTACACGAGCGCCATCACCGTGACGATAACAAACATACGGACAACGTATGAGTGAATATTTACTTGAGGTTTAGGACACAAACACTGGTCTCCTGTGTTTAAATGGGTTTGTTAATCATCCGTATCCGCCAACCACAAACCACGAAGAACTTTGTCCCTACATCATTACATTTACATGCACCACACATTTGATCATTCCCCATATTCCGAAAAAAAAGGACAAAATTCCTATTAAACTGTTTATATGGCTGAAAAAAATTAACATTCCACTAATATTCACGTTCACTTGCAGCCGTGCATACCCCATTACTAATAATTCTGTATTTTTTTCACAGTTGTTCCACTGTGTGACCTCAGCCTCCCTCTGGAAAAGATCAACTTTACGATATTTGCTGAAATCTATAAACCTGTCGATATCTTCTGTTATACTGTTTAACGTTATTTATGTTCCTCCTTCTGACCAGAACACTGGGTTTTCCTTTGGAGTATCTATTTCTATCAAACAGGATCTTTGTCTTTACTTTAGCTGAGCGCTAACATGTGGCACAACTTGGGCTAAAATCAACAAGTGAGATGCATATTCCAAACATGCTGGATAGATGATAATAATAATAAAAAATAAATAATAAAAACAGCAATAATATTGACTTATCCCACATGTCTCAGCAGGAAAATATTCCTCTAGAAAAAAGACCAAATTTGGAATATACAAAGTACTATGCTGGTTACGTGATACCTTTAATTACATATATTGCAATATTCCTGTTTCTTGTTGCTCTTTCTGTATATATTGACCATATAGATGAAATATAAATAATATATACATAAACATAAAGCTTTAATAGACCTGAACACATCAACTCTACTTTGTACATATTACAATATAAATCATCACTGTAAATAACACATAGATAAACCCTTCACTTTAAAAATGCACTTGTACACTGGTATTTGACAAATTATTTAATTGTATCTAATTTTAATTATGTTGCTTTTATTATGTTTTATTACTTTCATTACAGTCATTGCATTTTATTTCCTCCCTTGTTCTTGCACTTGTACTGTGGCATTTTATATCATAAAGTACTGGTAAGCCACATGGAGATGATGATGATGATGATGATGATGAGAGATGTTTTAAATATCAATTTCCATGTACGAGTTTCAGTTTCGTATCATATTTGATACATCGGGTCTCAGTGCTCAAATATTATTAATTTTGTACAAACAGAAACATAATATAACAGAAACATGTCTAACAAATCAGTTAAATACCCCAAAATTGAGTAAAAACACTGTATCTTTAACCGTCTGTGACCGTCTACACTCTTTTTGAAAATAAAAAAGCCCTTAAAGGTAAATTCTGCCTTTGTTTCTGTCTTCATTTTATTCCGATTTAAGACACAATGGTCAGAAATACTTTGCATTGTGGGTTTAACTTTAGATTTGAACAGTCTTACTGCAAAATATCAATTTTTACACATGCAAAGTAAATCAAGATTAATCGCGATTGTTGTAGTTGTGATCAAGAAAATCAATCTTTTTACAGCCCTAATAATTAACATAGGATTCTATTTCCCACCATACGGCGATTTTGCCTTACGATCTCAACTCCGGAACGGATTAATGTCATATGGCGGGGGTCGACTGTATTTGGAAATATAGTGAAATAATAATGTGAATGTAAATATACTCAATGTAACTAAACGACTATATTGAGACAGTAATACTGTTACAGGTGCAGATTTAACCTGCACAGAAGACACTAGAATGTTCCACACGCACAAAGACCTGGGGGCTATTTCTTATCAATACCTGATAAAGACGAGACGTCTGCGTCTGACAGACAACCTAGTGCGCATTGAAGGACAGATGCACTAACATGCTTTGAAGCCACAACATTTGTTTATTGAATCTCATTGTGAGCGGCTCAAAATTGTCACGTTAGAGCGAAATTGATTATGGGCTCGTAGCCGTCCACGTTGTTCATCCCCTTAAAAGGAGAGATCCAGAAATGATAATAGATAGGCAGTTAATAAAGCGTGGATGATTAAAGAGCCCCCCAGGGAGAGGTTGTCAAACACTGTAAACCTTTTTTTTATTCGTGTCATCCTCAGTTCTCGTTCGGCTGCGGGCAGGAGTTACACAAAGAGAATTAGAAAGGGAAGGAGATATTGTGCTACAGGGTGAACTTGAAGGAGACCAGACAAATCTGCACGAGGAAGATAAACAGAGGAAATAGGAGACGGAAGAGAGAGGTTTCACTGTGGAGTGTCACTGTGAATTAGGACATTATTAATTAAAAAAAGCAAAAGTACTAATATGAATGTTAGATGACGCAGAAACTCAAATATTATATATTATATAACCGTTTTAGTTTAACACAGGCCTTTGAACCCCATTTAAACGCACATGCATATATACATGCAGACTCCAGATATGTATCAAAACGCAGCCTTGGAATCGTGACAGAAGCATCACAGGGTTCTTAAATAATCCTTGTTCCATATCTAACCTCAGATTTATTCATTAGATCCTGTGGTATGTGTGAAAAATGAGCTCTAATATAAATCTGTAGCAGCCTTGTTAACAAAATCTAATAGTATTTACCAGGGGTGTCAAACATGCGGCCCGCTAAAGGGTCCAATCTGGCCCCTGGGATGAATTTATGAAATGTAAAAAATTATACTTAAATATACGTACTTACACTTAAGTCACAGATATTTTAGTTCAGCTTCCATAAGTAAAATATTATCCCAATAATAAATAAATAATAATTTTCATGTAATTTTCACTCAAATAAACTGTAATGTCACAAAAAATGTAAATAACCTCAATATAAAAAAACCTGAAATGTCTTAAGGGAAGTGTAATTTTACCAGTATTCTGCCTGTTATTAAATATTTCGTGTATTTTTAGACTCACTTTGATCTCTAAGTTAATATTCTTAAAAATGGACTTAGTTTTCTGAAGAAATTTTAGGTTGTTTGTGTTAACATTGTTTTAAAAATGGTTTATAGGTGCAAACATTTTCATGATATAAGGAAAGTTTGGATTTGACATCATTTTTTTATATATTTATGCATATTTATATTATTATCTTGCTGGTTCTGGCCCACTTCAGACCAAATTTAGCTGAATTTGGCCCCTGAACTGAAATGAGTTTGACACCCCTGGTATATACAGTAAGTGTGTTGCAAAAAAGAATTCAAGCCCTTAATAGAAATGTAACAGTGTAATTGTTTTTTATTTGTGATGAAAAAGTTTTCAATGTTAATCTAAGGCTTTTTATTATAGTAACAAAGAGGTTTCATCCACACCATTATGCAAAAATGAACCAAAAAAGGGGATTTTTCTGTTTTTGAACTGCAATAATGTGTTGCAATATCATAAAAAACAGAGAAAAAGACAATAGCTAATAAAAAATGAATGTGTTCTAGTAGTAGTAGAAAAGATGGTATATGTGTATGTGATATGTCATATATAAACTCACACATGTGCAACTTCAAGTTCACATACAGTACCTCCACTAACAGTTCCCACAGTCCTCTGATGTGTTGATTTGTGTGTCTGTCAACAGGAAAGACTGGAAAAAAAAAAGAAAAAAAATCCAATATCCACCCTTAATGGGTTCCTCCTGCGCTTACGCCCAGTCTTTCTACCGTACATGGAAAATGGACTCACCTGTTGAATTGCTCCTTCTCTGGTCTCATGATCATCTGCTATGTCTTATAGCTGAGCAGCATTTATAAGGTTTATAAATCCCAAAAGTGGTGCATGGCAGTACAAAGATAAGGAAATGAAACTAATAAAAATAAAAAAAAAAAGTAGTTGGAAAAGTCTGCAGCCAGTAACCACTTTCATTCCTGAAAGTTTTGCAAATTCCAACAATAACATGTTACAAAAGAGATTCTCACTACTGCAGATAAGACATTTAAACACAGATGTACCCCATTATTGCACAATGCGGGACCAGACGGCTTCACATAATGCATGTTTCCTAATATAAATACTGTACGTGAACTTCTGCTATATAAAGAATGATCAGAATGTGTTCCTAGCCGAGCAGATGGTTGCAATTCCGCCAGTGCTAACTAGCAGAGAGCGATTATGTGTGATGATAAGTTGCTTCTCATTTGAAAGCCTATCATTAGGGCTTTAATTAAAGCAGTAGCCAGGTCAGGTGACACCGTCTGCCACAGATTCTTTGTACCCACTGGGATGGTTGGTGAAGGGGGGGGGGGGGTAACGTCCCACTCCCTTTCTTTGAGCCACATGGTTCACGTGTCTGCCACATGATTCTGTTTTTCTTTTTGTGCTAGTAGCTTGTCGTACACAGTCTAAACAGCACGCACGCTATTATGCAGACACACACAGATGGCGGCGGCGTAGACTGGGCGCTGCAGTGTCGCCCTGTGTGGTCGAGTGTCTAGACTAAGTGCATGCCCGATGGCATTTACAGAAGCGATGAGACTTATGAATTAAAGCAGCCGTCCAAGAGTCATTTAGACCCATTACGTGTTATTGTCTCCAAAACTGCAAATACAGTCATTTTGACAGAGTGTGTATTGATTCTGCCAAGATAGAATATCAGACACTGTGCGTCTGTAGCCCATTCTTTGCCGCTCTTTATCCCCCAAATCGACAGTACTCATTACCCAGATGAAATGAGCACTGTTCTGTGTGTTTGACCCCAGTAAGAAAGGCAAAAAACAGTAATAGCATCTGTACAAAGGACAAGTGGATAGTCTGTACTCTGTGTGACTGGCCTAGTTTTTTGGGATGCAGATGGATTAATAAAACATGGCTGGGAATAGATGTTGTACCCCAGATCTGATTGAAGAGGCAGAGCAGGACAAAGTTGCCTTCAGACACTTTGAATGTTTTGGCTCAGGGCTTATAGATCCTCACACAATCCAATAGATATTAACTCATAAAGACCCAAAAATACAAGCACCGACTGATGTAAATTGTTCGTTTTGACGTTTCTTTCATGTCGTCTTTCATTCCTACTGGACGTTTGTATGCAACAGTGATGTGTGGTCAGGACATGCAGTGCTTTACCTGCCATTATGATAAAATAGAGGTTAATATTTTCTAGTAATCTGTATTAAAGATGCGTTTTTCAGTACGACTATACACATTTTTGATATTTTATTAACTAAAAATCGTCGAATTTGAGTATTTTCTGATCAAATACAAGGCAGAAATCCCACATGAGGCACTGGAGAGCTTTTCCTCATATCTGACTGTGTGATTCAATACAAACTGGGTCACATGACGCGTGCCCCACTGTGCCCGATTCTATTCCTCAGCATATCATTAATATGGACTTTACAGAAATATTTGTTATACAATATGACTCTGTACAGTCTGTGTAAGGTCTTTAATGTTCAGGTGACAGAATTGTTCCTGCTGATTGTACAAGTCAGCAGGTGAGGCAGGCAGTACTGTGCCTCACCTCGAGGGGGTGTACGTGAACTGACAGGTCCTTTCTAGCTGTTGATGCTAATGGGTTATGAAGCATAGACAGTTGCATGCTGTTAGATGAATAGTGAAATTAGATGCTCTTTTCAGTTCTTACAGTTCTTTGTAAATCTGACCTAAGAAAAGTTAGTGCCTCACCAGTCGTAAACCTCACCGCACGTCACTGGTATGCAATCATTTTATGTTGAAAGGCACATTGCTAAGTTGCTTTTGGAGTTAGCTCATGGGTGTCAGTGTATGATTTGTTGGACTTGATGAGACAAACATTTTGGTGGTCGTTTCATGTTTCTATAACATTCCTACTAGCCTCTACAACTGTTTTTGTATCTATTTTGGGGATCTAGAGAGCGCATTTTGGCACCTAAGGGGTTCATTTTTACATTTTATCAAATTTTCACCAGATGCGACGTGTGTGTCAAATTTAGCGAGTTTTTGAGCATGTTGAGAGAATCAAATTCCAGTTTATTGCATCTCAGTATAATAATAATAATAATAATAGTAAAATCAGTCCAAATACAATAGCTGTTGTATGTGGCTTTTATACAATATGTGTTGTTTCATTAATTCTATCAATACATGTAAATAGTTTTTCATCTTTTCATGGTCATCAGATATGACTCATTTGAATGTTGAGAGGCTAGGTAGTTACTGTGGAAACAGCGGCATCTTCCACAACATTGATTCACCAGTAAAACCCATGGAGTTGGATTGAAGACAGTGGATGGAGACATTTGGTTTATGTTTAGTTAATGATAGATTTTACTGAAAAAGTCACTTTTTCTGTAAGGAAAATTTGGGAAAATACCTAATTCTTGCTAAAAATAAATAAATAATAATAATTTAAAAAAAGCTAAATACATAGATATTTCAATGCCGTTGCACCACATCTCTGGAACGATCTTATGGACCCTATTCAGGCAAGTATTTTAGATCCAAACTACAGCTACTACACTACAGCTGATTACATTTAAAGTATTTATTGCATTGTATTGTATTTTAGGTGTATTTTTGTACTGTAGAGCACTTTTTGACTCCATGTCTATGTCTTGTCTGTATAAATAAAATTTACTTACTTTACTTAATAAATGGTAAGTACTTACTTCACTTAATAAATGGTGATAAATCACTTGAGAAAGGTTCAATAAAAATAAAAATAAATTGGGAACTGACACAAATGTAGCCCTGGTTATTTACGGGTTAAACATTTAGAGGACTCAGAATTAGACAGGGCACCACTATTATAATTTCTTTATTTAGAGTCATATAAATTCCTTGCAAATTATGTGCAAATAAACATCCATTCAATTTACTTTGCTTGAATGTAAGGCAAACTCCTATTTCATTTTATTAGCTGTGAGTATTTACAGCACACACTGAAGCTGACATGTCTTTTGTTCTGAAGGAGAATGCTGCCTAAAACGAAACGTCTCACTTTCTGAAGCGCTGTATCTGTAAACGCGTGTTTTCCAGCCTGCGTAAACCAACCAGCATCTTAAAACAATTGCTTTTGAGAAAGTACACCACTTAATTTCAACCTCCTGTCTCCGTCCCTTATTCTGTGTTTCGCTGTCTCTTAAACAGCACTGGGCATCTGCAGGATCCTTATTAAAAGAGTACGTCGTTAAATTGAAAGCCATCAATACCACTAAACTCCAGGTGCTGTATAAAATGTCAATCAGTGTCCTTGAGAGGCTGGCCATCGACTGCTGCTGGAACAACTTGATTTGAACCCTCCTTCGCTTTAGAAGTGTCTCTTGATTTATCGAGGTAGAAAGGACAGTTGACTTTATATTAGACTGAAAGAGGAAAAAAAGTTGCTTTTCTCAACATGAGTTATTTACGTGTCATCTCACTTGTCTGATAACAAACATCATGTGTCTGTAGCTCTTGCAGAAAATCCTGAATCTATCCCATTTTAAGTGACTATATGTCAGATTTCCACTTTTAAATCTTACAAAATTACCTAAAAATGTGAAATAAAGACCACTGCAGTTTTGCCAAAGATGTGAATGTACTGGTTTGGAAACGTATGAACTGAATTTATCTACACTACAGGTACCAAACGTGGCTAAATCTGGCAATTTTATTGTGGTCGTTTTCAGTCTAAAAATAGAGCTAAGCTAACAGAGCTATAATGTAAACTATCAGCTGATGCAGACTATGAAGTTTATAGGCCATTTTGTAATGCCGAGTGACTGCGGGGAAAAAAAAGCATCTATGAGTTATAACTGGATGAAAAAACTTGATGATACCATAATACAAATGTGTGTAAAAACAATCCGCTTTATACTTTATTCAGTGACTGATATAGTCTATAGATACACAGCTCTGGTTCATTGGTGGTTTTAGTCCTAAGTGTTTTCTGGTATGTAACTTCTCTATGATGTCATGAGTTTAGAACCTCAATATTACACAGAAAATTTATAATATAAATATAGACCGTGTTTGTTAACACACTCATGGGTAGCTCCCACGTGGGTATTAATAGTTCATTGTAAAAGTTTGTTTAGTATGATATTTAATTATAAAATC
>JAPSES010000019.1:11140480-11150564 GCA_029822895.1 Maxillicosta whitleyi | reverse complement strand
GAAATGTGGATTTGTTCACGTCTTTCTTGGCAGCATGTAATTCACATTTCTTTAGGTATGTTTCCAGTGTCAAGAATCTAATAAAATAGATTTAAAAAAACAAAAACAAATGTGGGAGTAGTATTGCGGGGTGTCGGAACTGTGCTGCTTGGTGGAGGTTTGCACTCTCTGAGTGCTTTTCTAGTTTACCAAACTTTGATGTGGTCATTTTTCCTAATTAATTCAGACCAGACAAAAGTTATTCTGTTTAAACCATAAAGAGAAAAAAAAACATGAAGATTCTTTAGTTGTGGAATGTTTATTATTGATTATTGAGACAGTAGTGAGAGACAAAAACAAACAGTATACAAATACTGGTCAAAATGTCAGAAATGTATACAGCATATATGGCACACTTTCTATTATCTCTCTGGTATACAGTACACCCTCACACTTGACTCATCCACAATATTTTCATCAACATTTTATGCGCCCTCTTGGAGGCAGTAAAGAAATAGTAGTTCTATTCCAAGTACATGAGTGGGAGTAATGTAATGAGGATTTCTCCACCGGTGGTTCTCACAGTCATTAACCTAATGCTGGTTGCGGGTGTGGGTGTGATATGGGATGGAGTGTTAAATGGCTCCAGGATAGATCAATAAATAAGTGAAAAGAACATTAAAGGTTGTTCATAAATATTAATTAAAATGGCAATAAATAAATAAATACTTCCAAGAAATCATTTAAAGAAGAATAAGATTTGTGCAAAACCCATGATTTAAAGTGGCAGTGTCTCGTCGAATAAATACCGTGACCCTTGACCCTTAAAGGTTCAGTGTGTGATATTTAGTGGCATCTAGTGGTGAAGGTCCAGAAAAAAACAGAAACAAAAAGCTGTATCCAAGTAGTGTTTGGTTGTTCCCATTTTTTTTGCCTTTTGGCTAAGAGGATATTTATTTACTTTACTTCAACGTTGATTCAACTTGGCAGAAAACATAAATAAATAAATAAATAAATAAATCCTACAAAAATTAAAATATATTTGTAAATATGCTGTATATTGTTTCTGCATTTACATTCATATTAATCTACACACTGAACCTTTAGGCATTTTTCATAAGTTAACGATAGTCTTCTCTATCTCTTTCTCTGTTTCATTTTAATATTATTAATGGAATGACTTGGTCCTGTATCATAAAACATTTTACACATTATAAAGTATATATATATATATATATTTAATTTTTTTGTTGTTGCAAATTTCACAAATAAAAACATGTCATGTGTAGTTTTGGTATCTTATGTTCACAAGCCAATTCATTAAAACTTATCGGAATGTCTTGATGTGCTGAATACATACCATATTCAATAACTGCGACAATCAATGTGAACATCACAGCCACATAAAGTCACAACTTGGTATTCTGTGGTATATTTTACAGATGTTCTTTATATCAGCCAGGACAGAGGTTGTTAGATAGAACAGTCATACTGGTCAGCTATTTCAAGACCTTTAAATGGGGCTGATCACAAATGCTCAAAAGCCAGATCTCTAAAAAGGTCAGCAATGGCCCATTTTCTAAAAACCAACATGTCAGTGTAAAACCATACACACCAATTAACTTCAAGGAGATGAGGCTATTCTATAAATAGCAGGACTTGGATTTCAATGTGGAACTCAGATCATTTCTGAGCTGTTGCCATTTGGGCTGTTGAAGTGCCCGGTGGAGTGTCTGGAAATGGCTGTCAATCCTTTCCTCTTTGAGAATATTCTCTCTCTGGCACATTCAGTCAGTGTTCAGATGGTATTTTCTGACCTCACTCCATTAGTTTGTCCCCGCAATGTGTGGCGGTAGATAGTGTACGTGTATCATCATGCAGAATTGTAACCATCAGAGATAATGACTGCACCTAATTAGTCTTTGGAAAGCTTTTTTGAAGTCCTCATTAAAGATGGTATAGATTAGCGGATTGATCAGAGAATTGAGGTAACCCAACCATGTCAAAAAGTCAGCCATTTCCATTGAAGTACTGCAAGAATTGCAGGTGTTAACGATCACCTCCTTGACAAAAAATGGCAGCCAACAGATGACAAAGGCTCCTATTATCAACCCCAGAGTGGATGCTGCTTTACGCTCTCTTGAGCCTGAGATCCTCGGTCCTTGGTAAAACTGACTCCGCCGTGACTCACTCCGTGACTCACTCCGCGATGCAAGACGGCGTGAGCGTGTTTTGCATTTTAATGCCTTTACGGAGACACGTACGCGCTCACGTGGGGGATCTTCAGTTGAGGGTTCAGAGGTAGACTTTTCTGGCGGGCTAATGGGCTCCGGACTCCGAGGCCCCCCGTCTACGTCGCCCTCTCCAGCGGGGTAGGATGACGGGATCATGCTCCCGTTGGTCATGCATGAGTGGCGGCTAGCTCGACTGGCCTCCCTCCGCATATACAGGGTCTGAGCTGCGCGGTAAATTTTATAGTACAGAATCAGGATGAGTAGCAGGGGGATGTAAAATGCTCCAAAGGTGGTGTAGAGCGTGAAGGTGATGTGATGATGGGTGATGATGCACTGGTCTTCCTGTTCCGCATCCCCGCTGTAGTGGCGCCACAGTAACGGAGGAAGTGAGATGAGAATAGACAAAAGCCACACCACCGCTACCATGGCTCCGGCCCTGGCCCCAGTGCGCTTGCGTGAGTATTCCACTGCGTCAGTAATGGCCCTGTAGCGGTCGATGGCGATTGCAGCAAGGTGAAGGATGGAGCACGTGCAACAGGTGATATCCACACTTAACCAGATGGTGCACACCGGCTGGCCCATTACCCACTTCTCCTTCTGGATGTAGATTATGCTGAAAGGCATGACCAGCACAGCCACCAGCAGGTCAGTTGCCGCTAATGAGCAGATAAGGTAGTTGGCTGGGTGGTGCAACTTGCGGGTGACGGCGATAGCTGTGATCACCAGGCAGTTGAAGAATGTGGTCAGAATGGCCAGTATCGACAGGGTCGTTGTAAGCAGGACCTTACTGGTGGGGCGTTCAGGGGTCTCCAGTGACTCATAATCACTGCTGCTTGTGGAAAACACCCCTTCAGTGCAATTGGGAAAATCCATTCTGCAATGGAAAGTGAATAATGCATTAGACACAAATGGATCTTAGGGAAATTCTATTTTCACAAGTTGCATGCTGTATACATAATTTAGAGCCAATGCTTATTTTGTCACACGGCTTTCATTCCTTGTTATTTTATCCTGGTACGGAACTTGAACAATCATGATTTTGAAGCCTAATCCACTTTGAAAGAATAGTATAATTCTCTGTTTGTCTTTGTCAGTGATTTCTCTGCACTTCATATGTAAAACATGTCAAAGTGGATGAAAGGGAAGTTTTCATTCAAAAGGTGGCTTTGATGGGAATAGACTTTGACAGTGTTCAGGGTCATAACACATTAAATGGTTGGCAAAGCTTTGAAACTTTCTAGATTAACTTGCCCAAAAAAAAAAAAATAAAAAAAGTTTGCCATCTTGTCCTACCTGTCTGGGCTGTAACGTGTTGCTTGCAGTTGGTTGAGTGAGTGGCAGACAGCCTGTTCCGATCTGTGCTGCCTGCAAGCCCCGCCGTCACATCACCTCAGTCACTCAACACCTGTTAGATAGAGGACACGGAAACAAAAGAGGAAAACTGTTAAAACACAGAGCGAAGGGGGAGAGCGGCAGAATGAGGGCGGAGTGGATGTTTGAGGAGAGAGAACAAGATTTTCTTAAAAGCAACAAAGTTAAAATGTAGCCAAGGACAAAAACAAACACACAGCATTGAAAAGGATTGGCGATGCGGTGCGTGTTTTTGTTCCCACGAGTGAATTTCTCATTTTATTTAATTCAAGTGAACCACTTTCTCATACCTACTGATCTTTCTTAGCACTTTAATTAAGTACTCACCGAGATGAGAGGGTTAGACTGATGACTCACTTTATTTGATCTATGGTTATGACTATCTTGAGGCTTTTTTTCTATGATTTAAGTGTAATATTACATATATTATGCATCGTTCAGAAGGTTAACCCACACAGACTCAAACAGCCACCGGTGACACAAACCATCTACTGACATAAACTGTTTAATCCTATCAATACGTGTAAATATTTGGTGTAAAACAGCTTTTCGTCTTTTCACGGTCATCAAATATGACCCATTTGGACGTTCAGAGGCTCCATTGTTACCGTGGAAACACCGTCATCTTCTACAGCATTCATTCACCAGTAAAACTCACGAGTTGGATCAATAACAGTGGATGGATACACTTGTTTTTACATTCAGTTAGTAATATCTTTGCTAAAAAAAAACCTCACTTTTTCTTCTTTTTCCTCTCTTTTGTTAAAATTTACTTCAAATTTATTCTGAGTTTTCACAAACGCACAGGAAAACGCATTATTTACACCAAAAAAATACAAATTACACAAGATCATTTTATTCAAAACTTGAGGATAAATGTGTAGAAGAAAGGGAGAAATAGAGGAAAAACCATTTGGGAACTGCCACAAAATTAGCCCTTATGGGTTAATACAAGTTTATTAACTTATTAATTGACTGTAATGAACTTAAATTAAAAGCTTTGGCATGTTACACAAAGTGATTCCAAATACCCCTGTTTTGTATGGGCAACAGCCACTGTAATTGAATCAACATGCTCAGGTATGACCAGTATTTATGCTTTCCTTCACTCTCCGCATTGCTGAGTATCCTGAAGACATGAGTGGGAACAGTTGCTATAGAAACACAAGAAGTACAATACTTTCAGCTAATGTGGTTATGGAGCAGAGGCAGCCCAACTCTGACTGTTGGGTCTCTGCTGAGACCGTTGGATTCCCAGGCGGCAGGTCAGGGGTAGGGGGGTAGGTGAGTGGGTGAGTGGGGTGGAAGGGCACGGTTCCAAGTGGTACGAGTGAGTGAAGTGAGTTAATAGATTTTAATTCACCTAAGTCTAACACACAAAAAGAGAACCTGATAATAATTCACCATAAAACACCCAAAGACCCCTTTTAGCCAAAATGACCTTGTAGAAATGCAAATTTTCTGACCACATTACCAACGGGGTCTAACTATCAGACACAAAACTTCGAAGTTAAATTTAAGACCATCTTCACAATCACTAAAATGAGCATATGAAGTTGAGATGAACAGCTACAATAAACATTGTTTCACTTAAGGCGGGGGTCATACGTAAAGAAGGGGGTACTTGAAATGTCATTTTGGAATAATAAATTAGTCATCCTGTATCAAATAGAAAATACATAATGAGAAATATAAAACACAATAAATACATTCATATAATAGTTTTATTGTCAATCATCTTGGTTAAGCTTTGGTAACATTTTAAGAACATTTTTATTTTATATTATTTAAAATGAATTTATTTTAGTTTATTTCACTAAGTAATTTTTTTGTTGAGGAAAGGTTCTTTTATTAAATAATAACCAATGTATTTATTTTTGTTATTAATAGAAGACAGCATTAGTCTATATTTTGTGCAAAATTTACTTTAAAAAATGTGTTTTATATATATACATTACAGTTAAATATATCGACACCTTGTTAAAATAATCACCTATGTCATTTTTTCAGATTTTTCAGGAAACACAAAAAACGGAACCATTTTTTAAATATATGATACTTATATATATATATATATATATATATTATACTAGAGGGGTAGAATGGCACGATCTGTTTAACTGAGGCAATTTTACATCATTCAATTCCAATTTCAATCAATTTTACATTATTTATTTTATTTAGGCAAAAAATGACTTAGGCAATTATTTTGTGACGATGATGATATGTTGTTTTTTCCCCAAAGTTTTGAAAATATAAACTTTTTGCGAAAATGCTGAAGCGAGAGTTGGAGGTATTTGGCAACAAAAAAAAAAAAAAAAAAAAAAAGTATACTTCAGGCGTCAGTCCACTGTAAAAAGTTAGAGAAGCACTGACTTAAAGCTTCAGTGCTGCACCAAAATCCTGTATTTTCTTTTATTATTCTTTCTGTTGTGCCTCTACTTCTCTCGCCTGTGTTTTCAGGCTGTAGATCTCTGGAATAATCTACCCCACGATGCAGATTTTCTCTAACACAGGTGTTTGCAGGTAGGTAGGGGGTTAGCTACAGGATTGATAGCTGTAATTACCAAGTTTTTGAACGGATTCCTTCAGATGTCATTTTGACGTGATTCTTTTATGTTACTGTATTCCCATGCAAATGCTCGGAAATGCAGCTTCACTTTTCCATAAACACAACATAATGGTGTCGGCTGATCTATATGTATAATTAACCTCGTGATTTGGACTGGGAGCTGCAGAGGGAAATTGTGTGTTTTCATATTTTCCTCCCATTTTCAGTTCCTGCAGCTTTAAATCATTCAAAACGTTCCGTTGCGAGCACAAATAATTATATTTCAGTAGCTTTTAGATTATAAAATTACAAAAAATACTTCCTTTTTTTTTTTTCATAATGATTTGAGTGTTTTGATAGATCTTATCTTATTAAAATAATGTAGAAATGACTTGTAGGTAATACAAAGCAATCTTAAATTTGGGCTTAGAAGCTCAGTTTCCTCATTTGTGTTGAAAACCTCATTTGTAAGCGCAGGTTTACAATTACCTCCCAAGCTCAATACAAGAAAGAAAAACACTTCCTAAATTGAAGTTTCACCATACGTCTGAATAAAGGCTTTGTGTTTATTATAATGAGTCAGGTGGAATTGATTACACTGCTATGGCAATGAAATAAAGTCAAGTATAAATAGTTTCACATCTATACAAAAAAATTGCCTCATTCCCATGAAACCAACACATGAAGATTTTCCACATTATATATTTCCATCTTTGACAATAGAATCCTTTGTGTTTTGATGGACATGATCTTCATATACATTTGAAAAACTTGCACTACTTAATATGCAGATTACTTTTCACGTTGAAATGCATGATAATTACCACTGTGCATCTGTTGAGCTGTGTGTCTGAAAATAGTCTGCATGTCAATGGTTTCCCTGTTTGTGCAAAAAAAAAAGTATAGTTTATACAGTAGAAACATGCTGAGATATGTTATGCTGAGTTTGTGTTTGATAATGTTACTATATTCAGTGACTGACAGCATATTTTACACCTCATTATCTGCAACAAAAACAGTCTGGTTTTCCCTTAAGTTGCATGTTTTTATTTTTCTCCAGTTTTATTCAGCATTTTTTAACCTATTGTTGTAAACTATGTGCAATTCATAGCTATTATTATTTTGTTCAATGTATTACAAGTGACAATGCCATTGTCTTTTAACTGTTTTAATGCTGCTTTTATTTTTCTTCATATTTTCATACTTTTATACTTGTGATACACAATAATTATCGGTCTGATATTGAAAAAAATTCCGTCGTTCAGATAATTCGAATAAAGTTTTCATTGACAAATACAGTCCATAAAAATAAATCTAAATATTTTCGATTTTGTGCATTTCACCAACACACCGTCCGCGTTGTTGTCTCGGCAACCGCCATAAAAAACAAGAAGAAACAGAGGTCTGAATCAGTACATTGTTTGTAAGCTGCAAGACAAACAGGAAGATCAAGCGGTTGTGGATGTTTTGGTTCAGCAGCAACAAAAGAAGAGGGACAGTCTAAAAGGCTTAAAGGTACAAAAAGATTAATGGAGCTTAATGTCCGAGAACGGTGATCAGTCATAACCAAAGTTTGTGTCGACAGCTTTAGTCATGTCCACTTTCACCTCTGTAAAAATCACAACAACCAAATTTTATGGATGACTTTCACGTTTATAGAGAAAAAGCTGAACGTCTGAAAACAGCGGTCAGTCAACACCAAAGTTTGTACATATGATGATTTTTTGTTGGCTTTTTCCCGCAGCGAAACACCTACGCATGTTGATTTGGCAGTGGTTTTTACATCGGATGACACAACCGGGCTTGGAACCGGCACAATGAGACTTGCGGCCCCCTGTGGCTATTGGGAGGTACAGCGTTAAGAACCTTTCCCAAGGGATCACCTGAGTCTTGAACCGGCCACCGCACCAAAGCCAGTGGCATAAACCACTAGGCTACACAAACTATCTACATAAATAGCAAATAACTAAAAACCTTTGGTCTATTGTCCATTTCATTAGTTTTTATTAGTTCTGTAGAAGCCTTTATTTTACTATTAACCGAGTTCTACCACCGACTTAAAATAATAATACAAAAATTTGAAGAATGGGATCTATTGTTGTTTGTTATCGGTATCGATTACGAGAAACAGGAAGTTAACGGTTGTTAAAAAAAAAACCAATAATGGTGCATCCCTATTTAATATTGCTTATACTTTTGACTTTGATTGTATCTTTTAACCATCTATCTATCTATCTATCTATCTATCTATCTATCTATCTATATATCTATCTATCTATCTATCTATCTATCTATCCATCTATCCATCTATCCATCCATCCATCCATCCTAAACTAAATTAAGTATTAGTAAGCACAACTTCTTCCCTTATTTTGATAGGTCACCATAATAGCATCATTAGTAAATTAAAGTGAAATAACCATACTTTACACACTTTCCAAACACAAAACACGTCATGTGCAGGATTCTTATATGACAGTAATGGAAGGCTGCGGCAAATGATGATGCCTCTGCAGTCTGCGAGTGACAAACGCAGGCTGCGCAGATAAGAAAGGCGCTGACAAAGCAGAAACATGTCAAATGAGCACTCCGGCACATTTAGAGATCAAGACGTGGAGATTCATGCACAGATCAGGCACATACGCACCAATGGAAACACCCCGACGGCCCTGAACGTACCGCACGCATCAACAAACAAACCTCTTCACGGTAAAGGTTTTGAGGCCCAGAGAAGAGGGTCAAGGTACCCTCTCTCTCTCTCTCTCTCCCTTTCAACACTAGTGGAAATCCACCGAAGCTGCATCTGTCACCTGGAGTACAGTCTCTCAAGCACAAACGCTCTGCCCTAAAGCACGACGGCGAGCTGCCAAGTGTTGCTGTGAAGGATGAGTGTTGTGAAAATGCTGATTGTGTGACTGACAGTTCCGGGAAGATGCAAAATAAATGACTAAGTGCAGCACCAGAAGTGGGCACAGTGACTCTCATTCAGTTGCTGTCGATCATGTCGCTCTTCTATTTTTATCGGTTGAATCTATTTCATTTGACAGTGGTGGAAAGTAATTAACAAAGCTGTGCTAATACGACGCAGTTTGGATTTATCAGTTTTTGTCTCCTGATATCATATAGTTGGAGTTATATGAAATTAGAAGCGGTATCTAACTGTCAAACGATGGTGACTGTTAATGTTAATGCTAGTGCTAATGAGATTTTCGCGTTTAACATTGTACTTGGGTCGCTAATTGTTTTACATTTTTACATATTAAAAAAACAGAAATCGAAAATACATTAAAAACATCAGTGTAATGTTCATTAACTGACATACGATGAAAGCAAGGGTGAAATTATGCTTGATTTAATGAGTCTGCTATGCAAAACAAGATTGATTTTCTGACTATTAAGAGCAGTAATGACTATTCGCTAATTATTAATATGTATTTAGTGAAACACTGCTGAACCGTATCACTGAGCTACCCTGCAGTCATGTCCACTTCGTAGCTGTCTCTATGTTCGGGCATTGACCTATGTCCTCGTTTCAAGCTTGACTGGATCACTCCATGCGTGTCACAGCTGGGCTCCGCTCTCACTACCTGCTTCATGCAGATAGAAGTATTAGCTGGTGAAGTGCTCCCTGAGAACTCAATTTGATGTGGCTGGATCAAGCTCCCACCATGTCTAACCACAGCACTGGTAGGACATCGCAAGGGGCATGAAAAGGAGTGGAAATTAAGAACAGATGTTTTTTTTTCCTGCTGTAAATACATTGAAATATTCTCCATGTTTTGGCTTCAGATCAGACTCTGTTACGAATATACATGATAAGTAGGAGTGGGTATTGCCAACAACCTCATGATACGATACATATCCCGACATGACGCTTTTCCACTCCATGGTACCGGTTCTACTCTACTCAGTATTCCTGTGGTTCTTTTCCACTTACATGGGACCAGCT